>JALGBA010003747.1:0-117330 GCA_023970755.1 Azemiops feae | reverse complement strand
TATTATTATTATTATTATTATTATTATTATTATTATTATTATTATTATTAGTCAGTCAGTCAGTCAGATGACCTTCAAGGTCCCTTTCAGCTCTAGGCTTCTATTGTCTATTTCCTTTTCATTGTAGCCTTAATCTCCAAAGAGGAAACAAATTAGGGTTAAAACTATCAAGTGACAATAGCCTCACACATTCATTAAATTGTAACAACTTTGTGTAAAAATCACAAATTTGGCCCCTTTAAGGCATCTGTGGCCTTCAACTCCCAGGATCCAGCTGGCTTACTAGGGAATTCTGGGAGATGAAGTCCACACAGGCCTTTAAAATGGCCAGGTTTGAGAAACACCCACATAATCCATCAACATTGATCTCTTTTCAAACTACTCTGACTCCCATTTGATTCTGACTCCAGTTCAAGGCAGATCGTCTCTCGAAACCCTCCAAAGGAGCCGGAATCCTCCATCGGTCACTCTGGCCATCTCTGGCCTGGCTTTGGTGCTTCTGATGACTGGAGAAGGGGGTGACCATTCGAATTAAGATGGACACCCCACCCCCATTACTTACAATTTCCATCTTCGGCAGGAAAGTCAAGCGTGTGACTTTGAGACAGTCTTTCTCTCTCAGCCTTAGCCCACCTCACAAGGAAGTTGTTGAGGGAAAGATGGAGCCTAAGTTATGTTCATTGCCTTGACCTATTTAGAGAAATAATAAAGGTGGGATAAAAGTCAACTTTATTAAAAATAAAAATAAGTAAGTACTTCAGTCCCCAGGCGGAGAGTGTTTGGGAAATAATTATATCTGGCCAACGGTGTCCCTTTTCGGTTAATTCCCCCAAATCCTTGGACCAGGTCAATTTCTACCTTTGGGGGCCCAAGGCCCATCCAACTGGGACATCCTGAAGCCACGTTTGGGGCCCCTGAATCTTGCAGAGTTTTCCCAGCGCAAAGCATGGCTGCCGGCCGGCTGGCCCCAGTCCATCTCTGGAGACCTGCACCTTCCAGGTGGCGGGTGGGGAGTTTGGTCCCAGGTAGGGAGGCTCCTGACACGGCAGGGGGGAGCCCTTCTGGGGTGCTGGGGCTGAACCCCCTTTTCTCATCTCGTCCCCCAAATGGGCCTTCAGGGGAACCGTCTCTTCCTTCGGACAAGCCCAGACCAGCGAGACCCTGGCGAGGCCCACAGAGCCGTCCGTCCACTCCAGCGGTCCAGCCCCACCAAGGATGCTGGATGTTGCCATGGTGATCTCCGGCCAATGGGGTTAGGGGGAGCCCCTGACGTCACCAGCCGAGGCTTTGATTGGCCTGGACCGGAGATTGGAAAAACCCTCCTCAACCGCCTGCCTGGCCTATGAAGGGATTGGCGGCTCTGGAGAGGCTTCTGCAGCCGCCCTGGAAATAGTGACCGTTTTTCAGACTTATGACCGTTGCAGCATCCCCATGGTCACGTGATCAAAATCCGGACGCTTGGCAATTGACTCGTATTTATGACGGTTGCAGTGTCCCGGGGGGGAGGGTCATGTGATCCCCTTTTGTGATCTTCTGACCAGCAAAGTCAAGGGGGAAGCCAGATTCACTTAACAACCAAGTGACTCACTTATCAACTGTAGTGATTCATTTAACAACTGAGGCAAAAAAGGTTGTAAAATGGTGCAAAAATCACTTAACAAATGTCTCACTTAACAACAGAAATTTTCGGCTCAATTGTGGCCATAAATCCAGGATTACCTTCGTAGAACCGTCGGGACGCAGGGAGTCCTCGACTTATGACCACGAAAGGGATCAGGCTCTCCTTTGCGAAGCAAGCAGGTTGTTCAGGGAGTCTGAGCCCATTTTTTGACCTTTTGGGCATTAAGCGAATCACTTCAGTTGTGAACTGAACCACGAGGTCGTTAAGTGAGACAGAGTTTCCCCTTTGACTCAGTTTGTTGGGAGGCGGCTGGGAGAGTTGCAGACTGGGATCACGGGACCCCGAGACACTGCGGCAACCGTGGCAAACACACACCAGCTGCCACAGGCCCAAATGTTGATCGTGTGACCGTGGAAATGTTGCGACGGTCGTAAGTGTGAGGACTGGTCCTCAATCACTTCCCTCAGTTCCATTCTAATTCCCAAACGGATCTTTTTAAGTCAAGGCCTCCCTTTGCTTAGGAATCCTCTGCATTTCTCTCCTTCCTCCCTGGGGGAGCTGCAGAATGGCTACTCCCGGCAATCCTCCACTTACGACCAGAAGGGAGCCCCAAACCCATGTTGCTAAGGGAGAAATTTGTGTTTTGCCCCACTTTATGACTTTTCTTACCACAGTTGTTAAGTGAATCACTGCATTTGTTAAATGAGTAACAAGGTTGTTAAATGAATCTGGCTTCCCCACTGACTTTGCTTGTCAGACGGTCGCAAAAGGGGATCATGTGACTCCGGGATGCTGCGACCGTCATAAATGTGAGTCAATTGTCAAGCATCCAGATGTAAATCACGTGACTCTGGGGATGCTGCAACGGTCATTAGTGTGAGAAATGGACCCAAGTCACTTTTTTCAGCACCGTTGTAACTTCAAACGGTCACTAAATGTACTGTCGTAAGTGGAGGACTGCCTGCATTTATGTGCATTATCCAAGAGCAGCCCTGGAGAGAGATTCCCTCCTCCTCTTCCTCTCAGATGTGGGAGTCCGTTTGCTCCTGCTGGGGGGGGGGTTCATTCCTTGGACCCCCTGGACCCCTTTTCCAAAGTCAAGAGTGGCGCTGAAACAAGGCACAAATTCTGCACAAACAGCCACACCCAGGAGGTTGTCACCCCATTAACCCCCAGGAATCAAAGCTGCTTATTGATTCAGGGAGTGGGGGGGCAGAGGGCAAGGTTGGGGGTCTCCAATACTCCCCCCTGCCAAAGACCCTCCCTTTCTTTGGAGAGCAGCCAGGCTTCCCCTGCAATCCTGCCCCCCCTCAGCCCCTCACCTGCGCAGGACCTGCTAATCATGCCCGTCAAGCCCATCGGAAGGGTCCCCTCAGTCTGTGTCAGCTGCCCGAAAAGAGGAAGGGGAAAGGAAAGAAATCCCTGAAAATAACTGCAAATAACTGAACAGGAATCAGCCTGATCGACCGAAAACGTCAGAGATCAAACCAGTGAAAACGCCGCCCTCTTCAGAAGTCTCTGTCTGTCTGTCTGTCTGTCTATGTCGACGCTGCTAATATTGAATATTATTGCTTTGACAAGATATGCAGAACTGTCTGGTATTTTTAGAGTTAATTTAGATGATGCTGGGAGGGGAGGAGAAAGATAGGAATTTGCGGGATATGGAACGGAAGTGAATCTTTGCCCTTCAGGCTGATTGGAAAATGTGATTTATGACTGCAACATAGGAGAGGGGAATAGCCTGGAATGTTATGTGCAAAGAAAGGGAAATTCAGATCTTGGCATCATCCATGCCGTGCCGACACTCACATAAAGACTTTTTAGGATAAACAATGCCTGGAAGTTCTTTGAAGTGTTTCATTAGTCGGAACCCTGACATCATGCCAAGATCTCAATCCTTTTCAAACAACCGGGGGTGCAATACCCCCACCTCTTCCTCCTAGACTTGAGAGAAGCTGGCAGAGATAAAGGAGGAAAATCTATCATGAGAAATGGGAGTTTGATTGAATATAACCCGGCAGCTGCTGATACCCCAGAGGGGGAAGCAACAGACAGCATGCTGTGGGAAGATGAATTTTGGCAGACAAACAGCTGGCTGTTGTGAGTCCGTGCCAGCCAGTGGACCCGGCAGCTGAGTCCGGGGAATCAGAGGAGGGGGAGGGCGGCTCTGATGAGTTACAAGACTCACAATCTGATGAAAAGCCTTGCCCCTCCAATCGTGTTCCAGATGAAACTCAGCTGTGTGGAGAGGATGAGTCAGACCTTGAGGATTCACAGCTGGTAGACATTATTGATGCTCGTAAAAGAAGGCAATTAACTAGAGCAGGTCAGCAGCAGTCAATACGACAACTTCAGGGGAGGAGGAGAAGGCATTGAGAAGCCACGCCTTGGGGCTGCTTTATAAAAAGGGAAGGTGTGGGCAGTGCTGGTTGCTGAAGGCAACCGTTGCAAAGTACTTCATGGGATCATGTTCTGTTGGTATTGCCGGTGACTACTTCTCTGCTTTGCATTGTGTTTCGTGTGGACAATTTCCTCCATTTGGATTGTGTTTTGCTGCTTTTGTTCCTGGACTATCTGGCAGGTTTGTTACCCATATTAAAAGGGGTTTGTTTTCTTATGAGTCTCCAGCCTATTTTCTCAAAAGGGGTTTTGTCCTTGTGCATTTAACAAGGACGGCTATAGGCTGGGACAGAACACTGGCAGACAAATGCAGATTGGTGGAGAGATAACAGATCGCCTGCCACTCAAGGTTTGGGTGAGTCACTGGAAAGATTTGAAAACCCAGAGGTGAGAAGCAGAAATCAATTCCTGCAGAGAGGAGCCTACAGCCCCTCCATTGCAGATCAGACAGCCTTCCAGACCCTGTCTTCCCCTGCCAGGGACTCCAGCCCTGAAGAGAGAGGGAATCCCAGTCTGAGGCCTCTGCAGCAATGGGGAGTTTGGCATTCCCTGTGCGTAGATGGTCAGCAACCTCTGAGCTTGCCACAGCTAATAGAGGCCTTGCAACAGCTTGGGGTGGTACAGAAGCCAGGAGATCAGCAGCTTGTGGGAGAACAACCACAGCAAGGAGATTGGCCACAGCCCCCGGATGTGCAACCCCTGGGCATAAATCAGCAGCCAGGATGGGGCCAACAGCAACAGCCACAGTGGTGGGCCCAACAGCCTATAATTGCACCAACTTTCAGAGCAACCTTCGATGGGGACACAGAGAAGTTGATTTTTTTTCCTCAACCAAGTACGCTCTCATTTGAACTGCTGGGTTCAAAGACTTTTTAGGATAAACAATGCCTGGAAGTTCTTTGAAATGTTTCATTAGTCGGAACCATGACAGTCTGTCTGTCTCTCTCTCTCTCTCTCTCTCTCTCCCCCCCCCCATTTGTTCCTTACATACAGTTTTCCCCTCTGATCAGCTGCCACAAAGTGTCTGGAGCATGTTTGTGACCTTCCCTTACGCAGCTCTTCCATTCGGGAGCAGAGCGAAAGCCAGCCAGCCGGTCTAACTCAACCACCGACCCAAAATCCCAAGGAGCATCAGTAAGTCCCGGCCAGATCCAGTCCTGCCCCAGTGGAAGAGCGAGGGACCCCGCGGGAGGGCCAGTCTGAGAGTCGGACAAGGGGCAGAGCGAGCCTCTCCTAGGACGATGGAGCTGCTGGAATGGCCATCACGGGGGGATTGTCTGCAGATTCCCAGCTTCCTTTGGGCCCTCCAGCTCAGCCCGGCTGGGTCCGCAGAGGGCTTGGCCGAGATCTGAAGGGAGCTGGAGTATCTCCGGGGCTGCGGGGTCCTCTGGCGGGGGGCAGCAGTGGCTATGGAGGGGGTGGTGGATCCCTGGGGCTCCTGATGAGGAAGAGCGCCCCCTGTGGGAAGGGCCAGGCAGCGCTCCAGTGAGACCAGTGGGGGATCTCCTGGCGGGCAAGTTTCGGACCGCCCAGCCGAGCGAAGCAAAAGGAGGTGCTGGGAGCTGGAGAATGGCGGGGGCCAAATGCGGAGGGCCCGGTGTCAACCCTGTGACTGAGCATGGCTACAGCCATTTTCCTACTCATTCTGCATTGCCACATAGAACGGAAGGGGGAGGGGATTTCCCAGGGGCTTCGCTAGTCATAATCATCTTTTGTCCCGTGGGAACCAAGGTCATCGGTTGTTCCCGAGCCGGCAGGCTGGGCGTTGTGGAAAAAGCCCACCAAATGACTGCATTGGGGAACGTAGTTGCTTGCATGGCTTTATGGGTGGGATTTTTAAATTTGTATTGGGGAATTGTTACATGTGTATCCAGACTTGGATTCACTCTTGACCGTGCTGATACTTTGTATTAATAAACATGCTCCTTGAGGAATTTTCAAGCCTTGGAGTTCTGCTTTATTCATACCTGTCTGTCGGAACCATAACATCCGGCTTTTCTCCGGGGGAAGGAGGGAACCCCCTCCCCTGCACCACCACCCCTCCAGGGCTCCTCCCGCTCTCGGACCCGGGTACCACGCTCGCCTTCCATGGCTCCTCTGGCCGCTCTCCTGGCAGGGGGTGCCACAGCCTCTGGAGACGGAGGAGCCCCTGCATGGCCCAGGGGGAGAAGAGGTGAAGGGAGCTCCCACCCTCCATCCCCGGAGCCCGGCTGCTAGAGAGCCCCTCCGACGGCCCCTAACGCTCATCCCGCTGTGCTCCCACCGGCTCCCAGCGAGACTCCCGGATGGCCCCAAGGAGGCTCCTGCAGGGAGGAGGTGGTGGGAGGGCAAAGGGAGCTCGGGCGGCCCGCCTGCCGGGGTTGGCGGCAGCACTGCCTAACCTGAGAACCAGGGGATGGGGCGGGACAGGGGCTTGAGTGACAGCTGTCTGTTCAGGTGAGGGGAGGGGAGGGGGGAGCCAGGAGGCGGAGAAGGAGCCTTTTGCGTTGGGGTGGGCAGGAGTGCCTGGGGAATATGCGGGAGGGAATGAAAGCCAGCTGAGGGACTTTCTGCCAATCACTGGAGTTTTAATCCGACTTCAAAATAAAGATGGGATTGGAGCCAAGTGACTTGGAGCCAATCATCAGGGGACTGAGTTCTTATCCTGCCTTATGCATGAAAGTCAGCTGGCTCTGAGTTCTAATCCTCAGACACGAAAACTTCCTGAGTGACTTTGGGACAATCACCAGGAGCCTCTTGAGTTCCAGTCCCGCCTTAGTCCTTTTTGATTGGGGTGTGAAACTTGGAAAAAAAATCTCAGATTAATGTGGGATACCAGAATTAGGGATTCCTAGATAGTGAGATGGCTGAGTGTCCAATATTGTGTGGTGTCATGGAGGAAAGTGAAATTTTGCGGAAACACTCGTACCATGTTGGGCAAAGCCATAAGTCTCTGCCTTCTGCTTGTGGGCAAACCAGAGGCATCTCTGTGTGGTCACTGAGAATCTTAGACTGACCTCGGTCTGATCCATCAGAGCTTTTTTTACCTGCTTAAAACGGAATTTGCAAAGGGATTTGATGAGCAATTAGAAGCTATTCTGAAACCTCAGATTGATTATCGATTCATCAGCTATCTGTGTGGTTGGAAAACAGAATAGCTTCCTGCAAACCTAGATTTTCCCACCCTTATGCACCTCCTTTTTCGACTGGATGAATTCACAGCATTGAACGCTCCTGCTTCAGTCCAGACTACTCAGTCAATGATGCGGCTGCCTTCAGACAGGATCCCTTCAGTCTCCTCCTGGGGAAAGTCTCAGGGTCCTCTTTCCCTGGACATCTTGTCCAACCTTTCACAGACAAGACAAGCTTGGAAGAGGAGCAGAGAAATGCTTTATGTACAAGTTGTACAGTGGGAAATTAAAGGGCCTGAAAACTGCTATTTTATTTCTCTGGTTGATGAAAAGGAAAATAAATACAGAGGTAATTGCTTAAAGGTACACACCAAAATAAAAACAATTCCAAGTTGAAATCCCAGACAGCTGTTCTGCTCAACACTTTCTGCAAAGGAGGTTTTATCAGGAAATCAAGAAAGAACTCTGTAAGAAGGATGAAGATTTGCTTCCCAAGCTGAAAGCCGGTCAAACATGGCATTTCACATCATTCCAGCATCTCCTGGAGAAGATCAGGCAACCCGGTTGGTGCTTGGTTCCCACAGCTTCTTCCTGACCTCTTTTCCTACTCGCTCTCTCTCACACAGACACTTTTAGCTGCTGTCAGCAGGAAAAAGTGCCCACATTATTTTTTATAAGGTGTCACATCCAGTAGCAAATTCCTCTGAATGACTTTCACAGAGTTCTCTTTAGCAAGATTTATTGAGCTGAAAGGAAAGGGAGCTACAAGAATTCCAGTTGTTCAACATTTTCCCATTTTGAAACACATAGATATGATTTTCTTTAACTCCTGAATACTATCTAAATGGAAAGAATATCTCCTTTCAAGTAAAAGGAAGCTTTAGAATTCTTCCAACATCACATGTTATACCTCATGTTTTTACATTTATTCTAGCTGTCAGATGCTCCTTTGTGTTCAGGTCTGGCCTCAGAAGGATAATGTAGCACTTGGGGATGAAGATGCAGCCCAGCAGACCTGCACCGGAGGCCAGGATGGAGAAGACCTGAACAGCCACCATGTATTTCCCTTTGGTGCTCAGGTAGGTGGGCACAAAAGTCACCCAGACACTGCAGAAGACCAGCATGCTGAAGGTGATCAGCTTGGCTTCGTTGAAGGCCCCAGGCAGATTCCTGGCCAGGAAAGCCACCGTGAAGCAGATGGCAGCCAGGAAGCCCATGTAGCTGAGGGTGACGTAGAACATGACAACAGCCCCTTCGTTGCATTGCAGGATGATCTCTCCAGGCTGGGAGTGGAGGTCAGAGTCAGGGAATGGGGGAGAAACTCCCAGCCAGAGGGAGCAGATGATAATTTGGACTGTAGAACAAGAAAGGATGATGGAGTTGGCCAAGCTCTTCCCCAGCCATCTTTTTGCTCGGTTTCCTGGTTTTGTGGCCAGGAAGGCCAGCACCACTGTGATGGTTTTGGCCAAGAGAGAAGAAACGGCAACTGAGAAGATGATGCTGAAAACCGTTTGTCTGAGAAGGCAGGTGGCTTTCCTTGGTTGACCAATGAAGAGACAAGGAGACAAGAAGCAAAGCAGGAGGGAGACCAGGAGGATGTAGGAGAGGTCCCGGTTGTTGGCTTTGACAAGGGGAGTTTCTAAGTATTTAATGAAGATGATTAAGACAAGGCCTGTGGTTAGGAACAAGAGTAGAGCAAAAGAGACCAGGATGTTGCCCAGATGTTCTTCATAAGAGAGGAAGGTTATCACTTTGGGGATACATTGGACTCTGTCCATATTTGGATATTTATCATCCGGACACTTGGTGCATTTTTCTGTACCTGAGAAAGTCAAAAACCAGTATTTCTTTAATATTCTGTTTTTTTACATTTCAAGAAATACCTTTTTTTGGAGAAATGTTCCAGGAACATTTTTGAAGATGTGTTGCTTAACCATTCCACAAGAAAAAAACTGATAGTATAATTTTCTAATACCTATGTAGCTACAGTATCTGAAATTGGAGGATTTCTAGTTCATTTTGAATAAACAAAAAAGAGTTGAGCTTCAATGCATATTTTAATTTGCACTTTCATCAAAATGCTGTGGATAAATCCAGTTCCATAAAGCTTTCCCTTCCTCCAGTGTCACCCACCTTCCCGAGTGGAGATGGTCCCCTCCGGACAAGGAACGCAGTCATAGCAGCAAACTGGCTCTCCTTCTCGCACCCGCTTGACAAATCCAGGATGACAATTTTCCACACATTTGGACTGTGGCAGAGACTATTGAAGAAAAAATAGGAATGCCAAAGAAAATAGGTTAGGACTCACCATCCATGGAAAAGGAGAGGAGAAATGGACATTAGACAAGTAGATTCTGGGCTTCACTTAGGTGAACATGAAATCTCTGACTCCTTCCAATCAGGTGTAGGAGATGTGACCCTGGCTGATTCTTTCCTTAGTTCCTCCCTTTTGCTTCTGGCATAACACATTGCAACAAAGCCCTTTTCTAGTTAATAAAGTCTGGAGGGAGGGAATTGAGAAAAGAATTCATTAAGTGACAAACAATCGGTTCCTCCTAATGGTTGTATTAAAAGGCATTCCTCTACTTTTCATACATCCATGGCTATGATGATCTACTCATTAAATTTTTGAATAAATTTGTTGTCGAAGATTTATTTAATTGTTATTTTATTAGATTTATTTAAGTAGAATAAAATGTGATTAAGAAGGCAACTTCTGACCAGTAGGATCTGAAAAAGTTTCTTCTGGACTACATAAAGCCTTGCAAAGCTGCTCCCCTTTGACACTCGTTCAAAAGAGTCTCCCAGTTAAGATATAAAGGAAAAACTCCTCATAAATTGTAGCTGTCAACTTTAAAGCAGATGTTCTTTCTTGACTTGTATTTTTATTTGTTCAATTCCTATGCCTGCCATGCTGCTGAAATAAGATTAAGGATGAGGGCTCCTTGGCGCTCTCTGAGCTTGCTTGTTTGCTTACAGATGTTTCATTACCCAAATTGGGGAACATCATCCGTACTGGTCATCTGGCACTGATGATGTTACCTAGTTTGGGTAATGAAACATCTGCAAGAAAACAATCAAGCTCAGAGAGCACCAAGGACCCCTCATGTCAACCCTGAGCTACAAATATTCTCCTTTATTAAGACTAAAGGTTTCTGCATAGATTCTAGAACTCTAGTGAGATTGAGGTGAGATCATGAGAACGTGTCCCTGAAAAAGATTAAACCTTATATTAGAAATTTTTTTGGAAATGAGAATGGAATATAAAGAACATATCAGAATGCTTAGCAAAAAGGAGGACTTAGAATTAAAAATTGAAACTCAACCTTTGATTGACTATGATATACAATCGGATTTACAACTTAATGAGACGGATGAAATAGATGGATTGAATCTATTGAATCTATTGAAGCGGAAGAGGACACATCCCACATGATGGACATCTTTGATGATCAAAGGCAGAACTCAGCTAAAACATTTACAACTTTAAAAGCAACAGGATTGGACTTCCAAATACGAGGCACCAAAAATGTTGACAACATGACAGTACAGACAACACTAGATAAAAGAGAAAAAGAACATGATTGGACTCAATGGTGGGAAAAGGCCTTTAGCCAGTCACTAAGATGGGAAGACTTAGAGGCCCTGCTGTGGAAACCTACTTGGCATAAAAAGAAAGCTAGAATTAGATTTAAAAATGAGAGTTAAAATCTTATCTGATGGGTAAAAAGGGCTTTTGGACATTGAATGAGCTAATACTTTTGAGATTTTTAAGGCTACTTTGGTTTGAGTCAACATTAGAGCTAAATATGGATTTGATTATGGTTTGGAATGACAATAGGAAAAACTGGAAAATCTAAAATTAAAGGAGTCAGATCGAGATTGAGACTGGTGAAGTATTATTGATACTTTTATTTACAAGAATTGAATGGTAATTAGTGAGATATTAAATGGACTAAATTGAAACAATTGAGGAATTTATAAAAATATTGGATAGAATACATGAAATAGAATATAGTTGAGAAATATTAAGATATAATAGTTATATTATTAGTTTATGATATAAATAATTATTGTCCTGTTATTATTATTACTATAACATTATTACATTATTTTGTCTTATGTAATGGTTTTAAAATATATATAAAATAGAATAAGAGATATAATTTGATTGAGAAATATAAATTGAAATTGGAATAATAGAGATATTTTAGGAATGCTCGAATTGTATACTATATGTTTATGCAAGACTGAATTGAAATAGATTATTTGAATGTTGGTTAAGCCTGAAAATGGGTGAAAATAGCTTTGATAAATTTTTGTTTTTTGTTTTTGTGTGTTCTTTTTTTCTTTCTTTTCTTTTTTCTTCTTCTTCTTTTTTTATTGATAAAATAGAGAGGGAACTTTTAAAGAAGCAGTTTAAATTGTATATGTATGACTGTATTTTTTGTTCTGTTCTATGGAGTGCCCTATGTCCACGATGTGTTATAAGCACTTGGCTGTAAAACAAACAAAAAGTAATAAAACTTGTTATGTAAAAAAAAAAGATTAAACCTTTGGCTGCAACCGATGGGACCTGAGTGTGAGTCCTGTGTCAGAAGGAGATCTTTCTAAGGCCCCTCCAGTTATCCAAGAAAAGGTCCTTTGTGTTGAAGAACTGCAATTAGGAGACTCCAACTGGCATTGAAAGACAGACCCACATTTAATATTAGTTAAATTGGGCGACTCTTTTTCGCCCAGGGGGAGTGAAGGAAGCTAAGACTCAGGATAAACAATGCCATTCAAGGGATTTTCAGATGAAGACCCTCTTAATAGCCAAAGGCCAAATCTAAGTAGTCTTTCCTGTCAAAATCTCTCTCCTTACTTCTGATATCAGGAAGGGCTTTTCTTTGAATCAAAGTTGTGTTTTGGTGTTTCAGGTTTCTGGGTCAAGGGATTATCTGAAGTGAAAGTCTTGGACCTCCTTCCTGGGGGCGGAAGCCCAATTGCTCTGCCCAGTTGGGTGAAAGACAGTGTCAGAATCCAGTTATATTTCCTTTCTATCTATCTCCTCTTATCTAAAACCAATTCTTACCCTTCCCTGGATCCTGCCATACTCCCAAGGGGGAGGGGGGATATGCATGCAGGTTTATTACTTTCACTTCCTCTATTCACTACAAAGTAACCTTTTGTTTATTTGCCTTCCTGGCTGCTAACCATTACAATGTAACAAATTGCCTCTTATCCTATGCCCCTCTGAACTTCTCCTCCCTACGGGCAGCTAGAAAAAAAAAAGGGGGGGGAAGAGATACAAACCTCTGGGACCTGGTTTATTTCTCCATCCTCAAAATGAGGTGTCAAGAGCTGTGGAATGATTGTGCACGAAAGGAGCCGGATTGATGTTATCTTTCCTTTCCCATCGATGGAATTAATACCTGGGGATTTGCCGGTCTCAACCGCCCGGATGAACTGTGGGGTGGGGTTTGCTTAGGGACACTTTAAAATATTGATCTGTAAGGGAATCCCTCAGATCCTGTCTATTATGCCTGCTATCAACTACTCTTAATAAAAGTTCCTGTTGGAAGAAATTGTTCCCAAGAGTTCTGCTTTCTTAAGATGTGGGTTGAAGTAGGTCCTTACAGACAGATATGGTTAACTTTGACCAGGTCTGGACTCCTTAAAAATATCACAGACCATGGACCTGCCCTTTCAGGGAGCCATTTCTCAATGGCCTCTCCCTAAGCAGGACAGGATGAAGCTTCTCTCCCAATGGGACCAGCAGGAGCTCCATCCAGTCATGATCCAATTTCATCACATTCAGTCCAAACCTCAATTCAGGGACTGTTCAACAGAATTCCCTCCCACTTAGCTATTTGAGGACAAGCAACCCTGACCTTATTAACAACACAACCTCCAGCACTTGAGGGTTTCCCATCCCAGGTTGGACATGGCTGAATCAGCTAAAAACAGTCTTCAATATTACAGCAGCTGAAGAACACCTTGGTCAATAGTACTGAAGCCTCCCAAGTGGTCTATAGGAAGAAAACTGTAAAGTTTCTGCTCCCCATGTTCAATTCTCAGTGAAGGTCATTGACCCTGGTAACTAGCCTTAGTACACATGAAATGGGTCCTAAATCTTTGGAAAAAAGAGGGAAGACACCAAAATTTCTCCGACCTTGTTGAGCAACTTTAGATGTGAAAGAGCATCTTCGTAAATAGTAAGTCTCTGTCTTGCCAAAGTCCCCATTATCTGTCCGATGGGATCCTCCTTGGGGAGAATCAACCTGCTGAAGATGATCAGATCTGCTGCTACATCTCCATTTTGACCCAAGTACAGTTTCACATAAGAAAGATTGCAAAACTCATTCTTCTGCAGAAAAGGATGGAACTACAAGGGGAACATCAAGGAATTTTAAAATCTGAAACCCTTTTTTTAAAATCCCATTTAGCCTTTACACATTTGAATCTTCTTCTGCAGTTGTCTAACATTAAAATATGCTTATTTAGAAAAAGAGGTGCTTCTGCTATCTTCATAAATAAAAAGAAAGGTTCAGCAAAATTTCTCACCCATATGCTGGCAAAATATATATTAACAAAATATAACTGATGCAATTGGTAAGTTATAGGGAACATTCTAGAGCAGGTGACAAAAAAATGAATCATAGAAAAAAAGAGTTTATTCATAAACGCCTAGAAAATATCAGGTTGATTATGAGAAACCGTTCGTTTAGTGACCTTGCAAAGTTACAAGGGCACTGAAAAAAGTGACTTATGACAGTTTTTCAGACGCTCATTGCAGCATCCCAGGGTCACGTGATCAAAATCAGAATTCTTGGCATGTACTTATGATGGTTATGGTGTTTGAGGGTCACGTGATCTCCTTTTGGGGCTTCTGACGAGCAAAATCAACAGGGAAGCCAGACTCACTTAACAACCATGTTACTTGCTTAACAACTGCAATGATTCACTCCACAAGAAAAGGCAAGAAAACTTGTAAAATGGGGCAAAACTCACTTAACAACTGTCTTGCTTAGCAACAGACATTTTGAGCTCCGTTGTGGCCATAAATCCACCACTGCCTTGTGCAGCCTCTTCCAGCAACTGAGGGAAGCTGCAGAGAAGCTCCAGGTCTCTTCAATGCTGTTCCAGAGGGAGGGAAATGGGGAAAGGAGCTCAGCCACAAGAGAGGAGATTCCGGCTGAATGAGAGGAAGAACCTCCTGAAAGGAGCAGCCATTTCAGAGCTGAGCCCTTAAAGCAGAGGAGTTCAGCCTCCCCTTCACTGATGACGCAAAGACTGAGCAGCCATCAGTGGGAGGAGCTTTAAGTGGGATTCCTGCAGAGAGGAGGTTTGGGCTAGATGGTCTCAGGGTGTCCTTCAAAGTTACAAATGTAAAATTCTACTATGCTAAACACAAACGCATAAAGACATGAGTGTATTTAAAAATGCATACATCCTTTTAAAATTAGCAGTGTATAAAACCAAAATTTATCTGTCATGGTGCCTGTGGTTTGGAATATTGTGTCTCTAGCAATTAGATTGGCCAAACCTGTTGATCTTTTGCAGCATAAGAAGATTGAGATGGTTCCCCTCCTTCTCCTCTGGATTCCCTCTCCAAAGGAACTGAAATTAATGGATCCACATTGGGACCCCCATACCTGCCATGGCTGCAGCCTTGGAGTCCCCAAGATCTTTTCTCCCTCCTTCCTTCTCCTCGATCTGTACGAATAGGCGGCATTCAAGGCCTGGGCCAGAGTCTTCATGATACTGTAAAATTGGGGATTATTTTTGACCCTTTCCCTGTTCCTTTTCTCCTGGGTCTCCAGTGGGGCTTTCTGGGTGCATCTTCTCCGGCCTTCGACAGAAAAGACGTGCTTGGAAAGAGAACAACGGAAATAATGATCTTGAAATGGAACTTCCACAAAGAAATGTGATTCAAAGGCGTCATCCATTGGCCTTTCATTTGCCAGAATAGCAAAGGTCCAAATACTATGGACGTATTTGTAAATTCTATCATTTTTCAATCTATATCCTCCCAAAGCTGTACTGATCCAGACTTTCCCTTCAACGGGTCCTGTCAAACGCATAAGTTCCAAATGGAAAGGAAGAATTATGTCTGTAATGCGAACACCTTCCAGGAAGTGAACAAAGACATTGACTTGTCTCCACTTAGTGAGGGCATCCCTGAGGGCTGCTGTATATCCAGTTTTTGAGAACAGTTGTGATGTAACCACACAAATTCCATTTCTGACAAGCATAGGAGTGAAAGTCCTCATGAAATTCTCTCCATTCTCTGTGTCGGAAGCAAAGAGGCCAATCAAGGTCCATCTAAAATGGAGGAGCAGTTGGACAATTGCTGGGTAGTGGAATCCTTTTTTGGGGAGCATCTGGTGGAAAAAGGGGAATTTCCTTTTATCACTCAGAGCCTCTGAAGCACTATGATAACTGATCTGAAAAAGCAGTGAAGAAAGCTGTGTTATATTGGGGGTCAGATAAAGTCCAAAATATTAGCTTTTAATAAATTCAACTTGGTTTTGATGAACAAATTAAATAGATAATTGTTGATTAGCCATTATGCCATATCAAGAAACAGGATATTAAATACAAAGCATTAACAACATCGTATATAAAAATTGAATACAAGAAACAAATGAAATAAAAAAGAATAAGAATAAAAACATGAATCGTATTTCTGTATCACCCCTACATAGGCAGATATGAAGTGAATTGTTTTTTTCCAATAAAGGGCTGTATTATATGTAAATGTTTAATTCTAACTGCAGAGTCAATATATTGCTTTAACACAAGTATCCCAAAAGGTAGTTTGCCTAATGTGCAGTGCAGGATTTTGATCTCTCTCTTTCTTATGCAGTTGACATTCAATATTCCAGATTCTTGATGAAGCAATCTTTTGATTTTTTTTTCCTTTTTTTTAAATTTCTATCCCATCTTGATTATTTTTTGGCTCGTTCTCCAGTTATATAAGAGATGGGGAAGTCACAGTTCCTAGTATAATTTATCAGTTGCAGAGTCCAAGAGGGCTTTATTTGCAATATTGTATGTTCCAACACAGAGAACTTTGGGACTCTGTCAGGTTCCAGAGGTTTAACTGTACACCAAGAATTACAGCCATGTGGAAAAGAAAGGACACCCTCTTTGAGTTCTGTGGTTTTACGTATCAGGACATAGCAAAAAGCAAAAAGTGGAGAAGTTTGGCCATAACACACAGGGCCACGTCTGGCGAAAACTACACACAGCCTATCAGCACCAACATGCCACACCAACCGCCAAGCAGGGTGATGGAGGGGTGAGGATTTGGGGTTGTTTTGCAGCCAGAGGACGTGGGCACCTTGTGGTCATTGACTCCGCCATGAACTCCTCTGGGTACCAAAGTATTCCAGAGCCAAATGTGAGGCCATCTGACTGACAGCTGAAGCTTGGTGGACTTTGGGCCATGTGAGAGGACGATGATCCCAAGCACACACGGCTGAAGAAGAAAAGAATCCAGGCGTTGGAATGGCCCAAAGTCCAGACCCCAACCCAATTGAAATGCTGTGGTGGGACCTCAAGAGAGCCGTGCAGAAACAAACGCCCACAAACCTCCATGAACTGAAGCCACGTTGTAGAGAAGAGGGGGCCAAAATTCCTCTCACAACGATGTGAGGGCCTGATGAAGTTATACAGAAAACGATTACTTCAAGTTATTGCTGCTAACGGTGGTTCTACAAGCTATTGTATCATAAGGTGCATTTAGTTTTTCAAACATGGCTTCTCCATTTTGGCTTTCTTTTTGTAAAATAAATGAGGAGATGGTGCAATATCTCATGTGTTGTTCTTCATCTGAGATTGTAGTTACTTTTGTACCTACTTTTAACAACTGCTAAAGACCAGGTGATTTTTATCAGATGTCCTGAAACGTAAAATCGTAGAACTCAAAGAGTCTGGATTTTCCTTTTTACATGGCTGTATTTCCCCTAATTTTAGACAAAGATGAAATTCCATAAATTCCCAATCCAGCTCTGAGTCAGCAACTGAAGTCCTTTTATCCACCCCCAAAATACTCCTCAGGTCCAGTGATTGGGTTTATTCCAGTACAAGTATATTTTAAGTCACAAACTTCAGTTCAATATAAAGATTTGGGGGTAATTTTGGCATTGTTTTCTCTAAGAATTGGGAAGAAAGCTGGACAGCTATGTTTTTTTTTTAAAATTTAAGCAGTAACTTCAATTACGCCCTTCCTCTAAGTGGGCTCCTTTGATGATGGCAGTTCCAAGATTCAGTCTCAGAGAAAAGTAACACTGGGTAAGGAAAGGTGTTACTTGCTATATTGGCTACATTTGTCTTCCAAAGACCACAACTTTTGACTTTCACTTATCAATAATCAGAGAATTATTATGTCAGTAGGAGCCAAGTTTTCTCAAGAGTCTACACAATCTAACCCATAGGATAACGGTACTGCATTATCAGTTTAAACCAACTTGTATTTAGCAAGTAAGAGGCTCAGTGGCTTAAAGGCACTGAATCTCTTCCGGCAGTTCGAGTTCTGTCACTGCATGGCGGGGTGAGCTCCCGTCGCTTGCCTCACCTTCTGCCCCCCTAGCAGTTCGAAGGCCTGTGACAACGCTAGTAGATAAATAGGTACCACTTTAGTGGGAAGTGTGGCGTGTTTCATGCAGACTGTTGGGCCCCTGCCAGTGCTGGACTTGCTCGGATGTGACACTCAACTGTGAGGCGACATCGGTGGTGAGAGAAGGCCTGGATGATGCCACAAGAGACCTCTCGTCTTTCTGGTGTGGAGCCATTTCACCCCCTGTGGTGCACCCTGAATGAGCTCATGAACACAAACTGAATGGACTAGCATTCCTGGGATGTGAAACAAACACTATGTAGTCTCCTGGCTATTTATACCTTTGCCATATGCTAAATAAATAAACAATTTAGCACTTTAGGCATGTACATGAGAATCCTTCCTTTGTCCTGGTAAGTCATTAATATCTAGACTGAATAACAATGTACTCCATCATATTTCTCCATTTACTGTATCAAATGCTGCAGTAACATCTATAAAGCCAGAAAACCATGGTTTACCTGACTGACATATTGTGTAATTAGCTATTTCAAAAGAAATCTGTTGTCAATATTAGATTATTAATTTATTGATTAATTATTATACAACTGTGTGAAACTTTTTCCTCTATAAAACCTTCTTGTTCTTCTGCAAGGAATGCATTTTTGTTCTACCCAACCTCAAGTTTACTTAAGAGGTGTATATTTTAGCCACAATATCCATTAGTCTAACTAACCAGTAATTGCTAGAGTCTTATTTATTCCATTTTCTTTGTATAAAGAAACACTACTATTGCCAACTTGAGTACAACTGGATATGTCAGGTATTATTTCTATGTGAAAAAGAACATGCCAATAGTTCACTCACAACTAGGGATATTTTTTGAATAGCCGGGAGAAAGTCCTCTACAGGGACCTTACTGCTTTTCAGGCCTTTTATGAGGAATTTAAACATAAACATAATAGAAAAAACATAATTGATATGTTTGCTAATATGGAGAAAAACAACTCTTGAATTCCATGTAGAAGATATGTTTGGATCTGTTGCTCACCCACCACCATCCCGCTCACTTTACCAGACAGAGAATAACACACACAAACCTGGGGGACTTTGTAGGTGTCTGCTAATGTTGACATCTGGATGGAGATCTCCCTGCTAGCTGCATCAAGAAGAGCCAGGAGGTTCTCCTTCCTTCCACAGCCATAGTTGGGGACATTGGCTTCTGCAGTAGAGAGAATGTCCAGCAAAGCATCTGAAGTGTGTAAAGTGCTCAAAGAGTTGTCATGGATGTTGCAGCCAAGTGTGAGATTGTGCAGGAGCTGGGGATTCTTGTTGACCAGTTGAATGGTGAAAAATAATTGTAGGGTGTATGAAAAACCATAAGACTTACTGTAAAAAATGTTCATGTTATTATCATCAATAGGAACAACATTTTTTAAAAAGAATTTATTCCTTTTTGTCTCCACAAGCCTACTGAGTCTTAAGCCAATATTGATCCAAAACCAATAATCAGTTATACAAATAGGGGAATGGGCTGAGCACTACTTTAAACAAAATGAATTCAAGCGATGAATTCAGGAGTGAATGGGGAGAGGAAAATAATCTGATTGCCTTTGGGTTTTTTTAACCCCATCTCTGGTTTTGAGTCTCTTCTACAAAATAAGAAAAAAGAGTAAATCAAAATCATCCAGGAAATTAGAGAAGTCCTATAATATAGAAGCAAGTGAAAAGAAGAAGAAAAGAAGGAGAGTGTGAGAATTAGAAAATGGGAGGAATGCAAGTCCATCACCTTGAATGACTTACGATGGAGATGGAACAAAAGGAACACTGTTGAAAGGCAATATTATATTCAATAGTTCTTTTTCAGTGGTGACTATACCAATGAGATGGTCTCCTGGCCTGTAAAAGCTCCATGGTTTATTTTCATCCTGGTGCTCCAAACTCAGCGGGCATTTCGTTCTAATCTTCCCAGAGACCGGCTGGGACATCAGCAGCATCAGAACCAGAAGCAGCAGGTCCATAATTCATAGGACGTTATTAATCCTCTTCCTGTTTCTAACACCAACAGCAGAGAACAATTGGAAGAATTCAAAGCACTCTCAGAAGGTGGAGATGCCAGTGACTTTCCTGATATAAACAGAGAAACACTCAGCTTCATCTGGGAGGAGAGAGAGGTACAATCAAGAGCAGATCCCCTGCCTGTCCCAAAATGTGTTCCCTCAGAGCTTGACCTAAGGAATTTATCCTTTTCTGATACAAGATCCTTTGCTTATGGCTTCAGTCTGATGTCTCCATCAAAGGCACAGAGATCTCAAAGACCCAGGTGGTCATAATTACAGTGAGAAGCAACTTCTCCTCTTGGGATCCTGAACTTCTTCTGGGCTCCATGTGCAGAGGAGACACTGGAGAAAAGCATGTTAGTGAAAAATTACAGACACACTCCTGGGGGTTTTGTTCTGTTGTGGTTGTGGTCCTTCTTGTCAGGACATGTCCAGAAAGTGATGCTGGAGGAAGGTAGCTCAATAACAAGGGAACTGATGTTTTCTGTCCTTCAACATGGTCTCCTTGTCTTCAGAGACTGCTGGGGAAGGTCACCCAGAGCTGTGGAGTTTGGTGCCACTCTAGTTTGGTGACACTTAACTGTTGTGTTACCTCTCTTCTAACCACCAAGGAAGCAACCAGATCCCTTGGATTCTGCCTAATCTTAAGAGTGGGGCCTGTTTTGGATTTTCTTTTATATCAGAACTTCATATATTAATCATAAATTGCACCTGATTTTAAAATTCCTTGTGCCTGAAGTGAAATTTTGTTTCCCATTTTTCTAAGCAATATCAATTTTGGGATGAGAGGCAGGAAAGTGACAGCCTGTGAGCTGCATCGTTGGCTGAATAGGGAGAAGGTCATAGAGTTGGTGGAAGTTTTTTCTTCTTCACACTTTTGGCATTGTCTTTACGTATTGATGTAAGATTCTTTGTAATTTGAAGTTTCTTTCTGGTTTATTAAATCAGGAATGCACTGTATGGTCTGAAGCTGAGATTTATTAATTTATTTATCAAATTTATTGGCCACCCATCTTCTGGCAGGGTAACTCTGGCAGCTTAAAAAGGTGGGGAAGGATCCCACAGCCAAGATGGTGCAACCTGTTTTCTAGCCACCTGATCTTTGGAGAACTGATGCCCCTCCCCCCTCCGGTTGTGTGAATGCCCTTGGTGGGGTGTGACATTCCCATCTCTGAGGCTGTGGGGTGAACCCCTTCCCTAAAAAACCTCCAAGTGCTTTGAAGCTGCTCTTGGGGCACCTGTGTCCCTGTTTATTTGGATCAATTGTTCACGGATTGTGTCCCTTATCTGGATGAGGCTCCCTGATGTGTCCAGCTTTGCCTAGAAGGGAGAACTGGGGAGGGGGCTGAGTGAGGGGCATCTGAAGGAATGGGCAGATCCCTCCTTATGGTGAGGAACAGATGACAGCCCGTATCTCAGGTTCTACTCTCCATGCCTGGCTTACCAGGTCGTTGGTGGCTCTGTGTTCAGGCTGTCTCAAAGAAGAGCAAGAAAGATGATTAGGGGACTGGAGGCTAAAACATATGAAGAACGGTTACAGGAACTGGGCATGGCTCATCTAGTGAAGAGAAGGACCAGGGGAGACTTCCAATATTTGAGGGGCTGTCATAGAGAGGAGGGGATCAACCTATTTTCCAAAGCACCTGAAGGACACACAAGGAACAATGGATGGAAACTGATCAAGGAGAGATTCAACCTGGAAACAAGGAGAACTTTTCTGACAGTGAGAACAATCAATCAATGAAACAGTTTGCCTTCGGAAGTTGTGGGAGCTTCATCACTGGAATTTTTCAAGAAGAGACTGGACCGCCATCTCTCAGAAATGGTGTAGGGTCTCTTGCTTGGCCAGGGGGTTGGACTAGATGATCTACAAAGTCCCTTCCAACTCTGTTATTCTAAGTACCTTCTAAGTACCATAACACATAGCAGGAGAACCTTCACTCTGTTGAAGGAGGATCTCTCTAGTTCATGTCATATTCAGGGAATGGAGAAGAAGCTCCCAGCCAGGTGACACATTTTAAACTCCAGTGCATGAAAGTATGAAAGAATTGGACAGACTTCTCTCACCATCTCCTCAGGTGGTTTCCTGGCCTGTGGCTGTGAAGGCCAGCACCACCATGATGATTGTCTAGGTTAAGGTAGAGGAGACATCAACTGAGAAGATGATGCTGAAGGTTGTTTGATGGAGGAGGCAGGTGGCTTTTCTTGACTGACCAATGAAGAAGAAAGTGGAGCAGAAGGAAAGGAAGAGAGAGATGAGGAGGACGGAGGACAGATCCCTATTACTTATCTTGACTATGGGAGTTTCTTGGTGTTTAATGAAAATTCCTAAGGCCCAGAGTGTGGCTAAAGAGAAGAAGTCGGCCAAGGATCTGAGGATGATCCCCAGATGGTCCTCAGAGGACAGAAAGATTGTAATCGAACTCTTTTCTTGTAGGGACACTGTTCTTCTGGACATCCGGGGCAGAGCTCTGCATCTGAGAAACAGAAGAGTAACTTCTCTCCTCTTCATTCCAATTTCTCTTTATTTCTCACTGTGTAGGAGGAGAGCCGTTTCAGCCTCTCCGGGTCTGGTGCCACCTATTCTGAGGGTGAAGCTCTAATGGGAGGCACCAGCTTTTGTGAGCTGCCTCTCTGCCCATCCAGAGGAAGGAATGCAGCCCGATCAGACAGACTCTGGAGGGCAGAAAGGGACAAAGACATCAGGCTAACTGAGTATTGTTAAAGAGATTTAGTGAATAGAGACAGAATTGTTTTTTGGAAATGAGCCAGCTGTTTTCCCCAACCTCCCCTACGTAGCTGACGTCTCTTTAAAAGATTTTTTAAACATGAAATACAAATGAAAATAAAGACAATGGAAAATAGAGGAAAGAGGAATACAGTGAAGAAAAATAAAAAAAATTAAGTGACTTCCAACTTCTTTTGGTGCAGTAAGATACATGATAGAGTTATAATCTCATTTTTTTACTTATATAAAATGCCAACCATTTCTATAACAATTACCTACTTAATCATCAAAACCTAGAATCAAAGTTTATTTATTTTTTGTCTTTTGAGCAGAAAATCCACAAGCAGTTTCCAAGTGGAAACAAAGCTATTTTTAAAATTCATTTATTTCTATCTTACCTTTATTATTTTTACAACTAACTCAAGGCAGCCAGCATGTTCAACTCACCTTCCTCCACCTATTTCCCCCTTGAACAACAACCCTGTGAGGTGGGTAGGGCTGAGACAAGAGTAACTGATCCAAAGGCTTTCATGGCTAAGGCAGGATTTGAACTCAAGCTCTCCTGCTTTCTAGTCTGGTGCCTTAACCACTAGACCAAACTGGCTCTCTATTTACAGTCTTTTTTCCTAATTAGTGTAATTCCATCAGCTTTTCAATCAATTCTCCCATTGTAGGAGTTAATTCATCTTTCCATTTTTCAGCATATAAAATTATTCCTGCTGTCAGCAAATACAAGAACAGAATTCCATTTTTTTTATTTCTTTACCCAATAGTCTTAAGAAAAATTTCTGCTTTCCACTGAAAGTCCATTTTAAGAATCTTCTGAATTAAAACATAACAAACTATTTCTTTCCCTTATAATAGATCTGCCACAGATGATAAATTCTATCTTCCTTACAATTATATTTCCAACAAATATTGAAACATTTTTGACAATTTATCTGGTGTCAAATACCAACAAGTAATCATTTTATAAAAGTTCTCTTTTAGATTGTAGTTCAGTATAAATTTCAGTCCTTTAGCCCCCAAATTTTCCCATTGTTCCAACATTATATTATAAGCAAAAATTATTGTATCATGCAATGTTTACATTATACACTATTGGTGTATTCACCGTCTTCCTTTCCTTTCCTTTCCTTTCCTTTCCTTTCCTTTCCTTTCCTTTCCTTTCCTTTCCTTTCCTTTCCTTTCCTTTCCTTTCCTTTCTGTATTGTATTTTGATTTTGTTATGAGCCACCCAAAGTCAGTCTGGACTCAGGCAGAATATAAATCAAATTAGCAAACAAACAAATGGATTGTTTTCTTGACTTATACACTGGATGTTCAACTGTTAAAAAGTTAATCTTGCAAATAAAAAAGTGTGTGTGGATAAATAGATAAATCCATCAGTTAATAATTAAGTAGATAAATAGTCTGCGCTACTGGAGAAAATAAAAAGTAGATTGGGAATGGACTACAAAAAGTTATCCAGACCAACCCTCAGCATTATCCAGGAAACCCATTTAAACCATGTATGAGAATTATCTGTCCAGCCCCTTCTTAGACATCTCCAGGTGTGAAGAACCCACAACCTTCACAGGGAGACCATTCCATGCTTGCTCATCTTTTCTGAAGGAAACTGATTGACTGATCTTTTCTCTCGAGGAACCTGGAGAACTGGAGCCATGCCAGGTTATTTGAGAAGGGCAGAACTGAGTGCGAAATCAGCCACCCCAACGGCTGCTAAGAAAGTTTCACAGGAGATATTCCAATCAGGTCGCTTTCTTAGGATGGATGGATGCTCTATAGGTAATAAACATTGAATGGAGGAAGCCCAATATCTTTATTAGCAAGTGTGAGATGAAAAGCAATATGCACTAGTGGTTATTAAGGTGGCTGAGAAAATGGCCCCAAGGAGGTCTCCTCAACCATTCCTTTGGAAATGACCATCAACTGTTCAATTTAGTCACAATGTCCTACTCTGGATATTGGATTCACCAACATTTTAATTAATGACTTTGAGGAAAGGAGAGAGAATGAATCTTAGAACTTGAGATGGATTTCTAATACTAATACTAATATCCAAGGGGACATTCAGGCCTTGGATTTTGGGGGTGTCCATGAGGCTGCCTGAGTCAAGATGGATTAAAATAAGGATTTGTAAAATGTCTATCTGGACTGAAACAAGTTGTGCAGGACTGATTTATCAGAGCTTGCACTACACATCTCAAGTGGGAAAGGAGCAGGAGAGCAGAAAGGCCAGAGGCTGAAATTATGCAGGGACAAGCAATGCCTCCAACTTAGGCCAAGCGAGTTATTATTTACACTGAGGACAGCAGTTTAACCTTGCGCTGTATTTCCATTCACAAGGCTGTTTCCAAGGTGACAGTTGGAAAAGTTCTTGGAGAGACAAGAAGGAGGAAGAAATCCCCAGCACCTCCATAATTGTAGGGGAGAGGTGGGACATCTGCCATGGCTCCTCTGTAGAGCTGGAAGAGAGCCTGTAAACAACAAAATATTTCCAAAGACACAGAAGCACCCTCCCACTTTGTGTGAGTGGTTTTTGCTTAACTATGCAAAGTTCTGGTGATTAGTTTTGATTGAGTTTGATTGTGTTCGTGGAGACTGGCCACACTATTCCTTTTGTGATGGTGCCCTTGAGCATTAACTTTCAAAATAAAGTAAAATTTGACTCCAACTCGGAAGGCAGCTATTTCAGATCTGTGACATGTTTGGGCATTAACTGGCCCCTGGGATTTTCTCTTTAACCTCGATGGCAACAAATGTCAGATTTCTTTTTCTTCCGCCTCAGGTGCTGTATATTCCCTCCAGAGCCAATTTCAAGGACTGAGATGCCAAACATCTCAGTTCTTCATGACTGATTTAAATCGATCTTTACCCCTATCATTATGAACCATATGGGAATTATTTCCCTTTCATTTCTCTCCAGAGAAATGCCCAACAATCTCTGAATACAAAAACTAGTTGAATTAGTCAGGGATGCCTTCTGACAGGGAGAATTGTTGTCCTCAAAGTTTCAGCTCTGCTCATTGGGAGAATCCTCAAGGGGAGACTTTGGGCAGAGACAGATGGAATCAGGTGCAGCTCGCTGGCAATTATGAAGGATGAGGCCAAAAACAGAAACTGCTTCTCTTTTTGCAGCTTGTGGAAACCTGCAAATGTCTAAATGTGATATTTGAATCCATAGTGGCTTTCCTATTTCACTGTCTCTTTGCCCCACTGCTCTTATTAAATCCTCAATACACTCTGATATGATTTAGAAAAGGATAATAGAGTAATAAAACCTTTTCTCTGCAGATAGTTTTGTGCACATCACCCCAAACTACCTAACACCAAAGATATTTTAGATTCCTTGAAACACATTAAATATATTGAATTACATTCATGAAAAAAAAATCCAGAGGCTTTAGGTTTTCTACTTCACTTTTATTATTAGATTTTCCATTGTGTTCAGATCTATTCTTAATAAGATCATGTAACATTTGGGGAGGAACCTGCAGCCCAGCAGCCCTGCCCTGGAGGCCCAGATGGGCAACCAAAGAGCCAAAAGGCACATGGCACATTTATTGCTTGGTTCAAAATTCAGTGAATTCAGTGAACTTCCAGAATCACAGAGAACATGTTGACTGGGGAATTCTGGGAGTTGAAGTCCACCCATTAGAGTTGCCAAGGTTGAAAAATCCTATTCTAGGACAATGGGTTTCAGGAAGCATTAAGCCCTACACAGCTGGGGAAGATCAAAGAAGCAAAAATTCCCCAGAATTCATTAAGACAGTTTTAATAATAGCATTAGGAGTAAATACAGAATCTTGGAAAGCAAAAGATGCATTTCTTACCCTCATTTATAGTGAGCTAATTTATATAAAGTAGAATTTGATTAGAAATGTTCTCATGGAGATACAACGTAGTTTCAGCTTGTTTCTTACAGCATCCATCTTACCATTTTTCCTCTCTCACACACACTTTAGCTGCTGTCAGTAGGAATAATTGCTCACATTGCTTCTTAAAAGGTGTCAAATTCATAGCAGTGGCTGAACAACAAATTCCTCTGAATGATTTTCACAGACTTCTCTTTAGCAAGAGAATTATAGGCATTCAACCATTTCCCATTTGGAAACATGCAGATATGATTTTCTTTGACTCCTGCATACTACCTAATGGAAACAATGTGTTCTTTCAAATAAAAGGACATTTTGCAATTCTTTAAATTATGTGTTATGTCTCATGTTTTTACATTTGTTCTGGCTGTAAGATGCTCCTTTGTGTTCAAGTCTGGCCTCAGAAGGATAACTTAGCACTTGAGGATGAAGATGCAGCCCAGCAGACCAGCACTGAAGGCCAGGATGGAGAAGACCTGCACAGCCACCATGTATTTCCCTTTGGTGCTCAGGTAGCTGGGCAAAAAAGTCACCCAGACACTGCAGAAGACCAGCAAGCTGAAGGTGATAAGCTTGGCTTCATTGAAGGCTCCAGGTAGATTCCTCGCCAGGAAAGCCACAGTAAAGCTGATGGCAGCCAGGAAGCCCATGTAGCTGAGGGTGATGTAGAACATGACAACAGCCCCTTCATTGCATTGCAGGGTGATCTCTCCAGGCTGGGAGTGGATGTCAGAATCAGGGAATGGGGGAGAAACTCCCAGCCAGAGGGAGCAGATGATCATTTGGACAGCAGAAGAAGAAAGGATGATGGAGTTGGCCAAACTCTTCCCCAACCATCTCTTCACTCGGTTTCCTGGTTTTGTGGCCAGGAAGGCCAGCACCACCATGATGGTTTCTCCTCCTCATTTTGGAGGAATATGCAGCTTTCAAGGTGTGGGCCAGAGTCTTAACAAAACTGTAATAATGTTCAGAACTTGGGATCCAGTTCCTGTTCCATTTCCATTGGGTCTCCAGTGGGGCTTTTTGGATGCATCTTCTCCGGCCTTTGACAGAAAAGACGTGCTTTGAAAGAGAACAGCGAAAATACTGGTCTTGAAACTGGGGTTCCACATAGAATTGGAGAGTGGGCGGGAGAGTGGCAGATTTTCTCCATCCTGGCATCCAGTGCTGGTTTGCTGGTCTGCAACTTCATCCCCAAGTGCTACATTATCCTTCTGAGGCCAGACCTGAATACAAAGGAGCAGCTTACGACCAGAATAAATATAAAACATAAGAAATGACATCATTATATATTGGAAGAATTATTAAAGTTTCCTTCAGATATTCTTTCCATTTAGATAGTGTGTAGGAGTCAAAGACTATCGTATGCATATGTTTCAAAATGGGAGATTGTTGAACGACTGTAATTCTTGTCACTTCTTGTAACTCCCTTTTCAGGTCAATAAATCTTGATAAAGAGAACTATGTGAAAGTCATTGAGTACTGTTCAGCAACTTCAACGAACCTGACACTTTATAATTCATTGAATTATTTCAGCAATTATTTCTGCTGACAGTGGCTAAACGTTTATATGTGTGAAACAGTGAGTGTCAGATCTCTCTTAGCGTAAACCTCTAAGCTAGAATGATCCTTAACTCCCTTTGTTGAGAAAGGTATAGTTTACTAGAAGTCAAGTGAAATACAATAATGCAAAGCCAGAACTGAAGATAGTGTGCCCAAATCCCCAAGTGTAGCTTTCCCTCCCTGATTGGTCCTCTGGTGTCCAATCAAATTCAAAGATGTTGGTTTTGGAACGGGTGCTTCAAGTGTGGGTTGGTGTGCAGCTGTTCCCAGCCATCTGACTTTATAGCCGCATCTCAGGCAGACACAGTGAACTGTTGCTCCCCTTCGAATTCTTCCTCCCATCCAGTCCCCCCCCCAGAATTCATGGCAGACTGGCACCGAGTGATAGCAGAGCGCAAGGGTGAGGTGGCAGTTCAGACAGTGAGTAGGAAAAGATTTAAGATGGTTACTGTGGGAACCAAGCTCCAACCATTTTGCTTAATAATGTCCATGAGGAGCAATGGAATGACAGAATGGCCTGGAATGCGGGGTTTGACCTGCTCTCCACTGGGGAGTCAAATCTTCATCACTATTATATAGAGATTTTTTCCTTGATTTCCTTATAAACCCCCTTTACAGAAAGTGTTGACCACAGCAGCTTTCTGGGATTTCACTTTGGAGTTGTTATTATTTAGGTATCTACCCTTGAGAATTTCCTACTCTGTTTTTTTTTCTTTCCTCATTCAGAGAATTAAAACAGCAATATCGAATGATATTCAGGTCCTTTACTTTTTCACTCTACAATTTGTACATAAAGCATTTATCTGCTCCTCTTCCAAGCATGGCTTGTCTGTGAAAGGCTGGAAAAGATGTCCAGAGAAAAGGGACCTTGAGACTCTCCCCAGGAGGAGGTTGAAGGCAGCTGCATCATTGACCGTGTCACAAACGTTCAATGCTGCATATTCATCCAGGTCCAAGAAGGGGGGAGTAAGGGGGGATCTTCTAGGTTTCTAGGAACTTGCACCCATGGAAGGTACTCTGCTCTCCAACCACAAATACTGCTGAGCAATTGGTAATCAACTTTTAGGTTTCAGAAAGGCTTCTAATTGCAAATCAAATCCCTTTGCAAATTCCATTTTAAGCAGGTTAAAAAAAGCTCTGATGGATCAGATCAAGGTCAGTCTAAGAATCACAGCCACCACAGAGATGCCTCTGGTTTGCCCACAACCAGAAGACATAGAAATATTGAACATGGAAAAGGAGTTTTTGCACTATTTCACTTTCCTCCATCACACCACACAGTATTGGACACTCGGCCATCTCAGGATCTCGGAATCTCTAATTATGATATTCCACATTAATCTGAGAAAAAAAAATCCAAGTTTCACAGCCCCAATCAAAAAGTACTAAGGCAGGACTGGAACTCAAGAGTCTCCTAGTGATTGGCCCAAAGTTGCCCAGGAAGTTTTCATGCCTAAAGGAGGATTAGAACTCAGAACCTCCTGGACATTGGCCCAAACTCACCCAGCTGATTTTCATGCCTAAGGCAGAACTAGAACTCCCAGTCTCCTAATTATGGTCTCAAAGTTGCCCATTTACTTTTGTTTGAAGGTGGGATTAAAACTCCAGTGATTGGCCCAATGTCCCTCAGTTGGCTTTGTTTCCCCTCCCTGCACCCTCCCCCTCTCCCAACACAAAAGGCTCCTTCTGCCGCTGTGTCCCCCTGCACCCCTCTCACCTGTCCCAAACAGACAGCTGTCACTCAAAGCCCTCGCCCGCCCCTATCCCTCATGCCCACGTCGGGCATCACCACCCACGGCAGGTGATGCGCCTGAATCGCCTTCCCTCCTGCCGCCTCGTCCCCACAGGAGCCTCCTCTGGGCTGGCTGGGAGCCTCTCTGGGAGCTGTTCAGAGTGCAGTGGGGTTAAGAGGAGCAGGAAGGGTAGATGGGCTCCCTCCCAGCCAGGCTGTGGGGATGGTGGCTGGTGGCTCCCTGCGCCTCTTTCCCCTGGGCCACGTCAGGGCTCTATCTCCAGAGGCTGTGGAGCCCCCACTGAGGAGAGTGGCAGGAAGACCCGTGGGGGGTGGGAGAAGTCCCAGGCGGGCCGCCACTGCAGCTCTGAGACCCCATGGGACCTCTAGTCACCTGCAGGGGGGAGCTTCATTGGCACACCCACAGACTCTGCAAGGCGGGCGTGTGGGCGGTGGCAAAGCAGGTTTTGGGTGGAGTGGATTGGCCACTGCCGGGCTGCAAACTTCCCTCTGAGGTTGCTGCCATCAGGTGAGGGAGGAAGGCGCCTGGCTCCAGGCAGGCTGAAGGAGGGGCCAGAAGGAACAGCAGCAGTGGCAGTGCAGAGTTACAGGGTTTGGGAAGCGGGGAAGGACGGCAGGAGGAAAGCGAGTCTTCTCTTGGTCCTGGGGGGGGGGGAAGGCATGTCAAAATCCCCACAGGAGCCTCCTCAGGGCTGGCTGAGAGCCTCGCTGGGAGCCGGGCAGAGTGCAGCAGGCAGAGAGGAGCAGGGTGGGTGGAGGGGTTGCCTCCCAGCTGGGCTGCGGGGACAGTGGGTGGGGGCTCCCTGTGCCTCTTCCCCCCGGGGGCTCCTCCATCTCCAGAGGCTGCAGTGCCCCCACCCAGGAGAGCAGCCGGAGGAGCCATGGGGTTCCGCTTCCCCATCAAGCAAAGGCCATGCCGGGATCTCAGACCCACACCTGTTGGGAAAGGCGGAGGCCTGGAGGGCTCTTCTCTGTCCTGGGGGGTGATGCCCCTCAGCTGTCCTCTCAGCAGGCTCTGACCCAGCAGAAGGGCTGCGTCCCTCGCAGGGCCAGGTTGGGCAAAGACTAGGGGGAGATTAAAGAAGGCCGGGGCTCCTCTCATGCCTTCACAGGGGGGGGTAATCTTTCGGAGAGCTGTGATCTGTTCCTATGGAGGAAGCTCTGGGCGGTCCCGGTGCTCTTTGTAGCCTCAGCTGAAGGCAGTGAAAGGGGGGAAGAGTTGACAGCTTCCCCCCCAGGACAAGAGGAGGGTCGCCTCCCTCCCTGCAGCCCCCCCTTCCACAACTGCCTCATCTTGCCCTCTGGCTGCCACTGCTTCTCCTCTGTCCAAGCTCCCAAAAGCGCCGCTTCTTCCCGGCCTGCCACACAATCTGAGCAACTGGAGTGTTGAGGTGAAACCCCCGAGGCTTCCTGGAGGGCCCCGCTGGAGGCCGACAGTGGCCTATCTGCCCCTCCAGAGCACGATTTCCCCACCATCCTTCTCCTCCTCCTCCAGCATGGCGCAGGCTGGTCTCCCCCATCAGCCCAGCTCCAACCAGCAGAGGGGCGCTGTGGGAAGCTGCCCCCTCCACACCTGGAGGTCCCATGTCAGCTCCAGCCTCCCCCCCAAAGGCAGCCCCTTCACTTAGAATGCTTCTCCCCCTGGCGGATCTGGGGCACGCCACGCTTCGGTTGGACCACCACGGTTCCCGGGGAAGCTTTCTTCAGCAGGGCCCCCGCAGCCTCTGGAGGTGGCCTGGGAGAGAAGCGGCATTGGACTCACCATCCCCCAATGCCTGCAGCCTGGCTGGGAGGAAGCCAGTCCAGGAGCCCCCAGCAGGGCTCGCCTCTCTTATCCACCACATCAACACCTGGTTTCCCGGAGAGGCTCCAGGACGGCCCCGACCGAGGGGTGGGGAGGGCAAGGCAGAGGGCAGGAGGCAAGGAGGTAGGGGTGCTCAGGTAAAGGTGAAACAATGCAATAAAGTTAATAAAAAGAAATAGTAAACAGAGAAAAAGAGAAAGGAAGGAGGGGAGAGGAGAGGAGCCCAGTCTCCCTCCCTTTCTTAACCAGCTTTCCAGCACTTCCTGGCCCTTCCCGCAGGGGGTGCTCTTCCTCCCCAGTAGCCCAAGGGGTCAGCCCCAACAAGGCTTGATGACCAGGACTTGTGAATACGTACAGATGGCCTCTCTCTCTCTGGTCACGTACAGACCCCATCACATGTATCTCACCCTGGGAAGTTAGTACTTCCTGCAGGGTCATGAAAGGACAGCAAGGAAAACACCCAATGTCCTAACCCACCTGAGAACATATGATATCTTTAGGGAAACACCCAAAATGGAACATGTTTAGCTACTTCTGCTTTCTCCCTTCTTATCTACATTGTGCCAGACTTACTGGGTGAAATCTTCATCTTATGTGTGTCAGCTTTGCTGGGTGGGTTGCTTATGTAATCAGAAAGAATAAATACAATGATTTCTTGTCATTCGGGGCTTCTCTCATTTAGAGGAGTCCGTCTCTATTCAGCTGAATAAACACGTAAGCTTGAAGGCAACTTCTGGTTTCCTGTATCTTTAACAAGCAAAACCTCAGAACCTGCACATCGTTTTTGGTGAGCCTGGCTTCCAAGAGAGGTGCTTGGTTGGTCCTAGGGAGGCTCAGGAAAGGGGAAGTCACCAAGCGCACTCCAGGATTTCCTGGAGGTGCCCCCCTTCTTGACCCTTCACTGTGGTTTTTAACAGGAACCATTTTTTTTTCTTCTTCTTTTTGGTTGCCTTTTACTTGGTTCCTACATACTCAGGAGGGCTGAAGATAAGGTAAGATACAAAGATACACATTGCTTTGTTGCATCAGCTTGCCTGGGGGAGTGTGTATATGTGTGTAAAAGTGTGTCTGTTTCCTTGAATCATTTCCCACCATTGACCAGAGCTGGGCGGAAGGGTTTGCGCCAGCCGCACCTAGCCCCCTCTTTTGGGGTGTTTTGGGAGGGGTGCTTAGAAAGCAAGGGGTGCTAACCTTGTACTCTTGTGCTCCAACAGGTTGTGAGTGGTATGTGGTTTGTGGTTTGTGGTTGTTCCTTATATATTTCCCGCTGTTGATCAGGCGTAGACATGATACTGATCTTAGCCAAAGGTCAGTGGATCTCTTGTGGCCCAACAGGCTATGCAAGTGGTGTGAGTGACTTGAACACATGGGCTCAGCCCCAGGAAGATTAGTTAGAATGAATAAAAAGAAGGAATGTGCCCTCAGCCCCCTTGAGTGTGTCATAAGGAACTTTGGTAAGCTGAAAACCTGTCGGGATATGAAATTGAAACTCTAATTAAGTATAATGCCTTCTGTCACCAGGACATACCCACTGTTTGGCCCACAGGGGATCCATTAATTTGGGAGTTTTTGAAACTATGGGAGACTATGCTTAAAGAGGCATGGATCATGCTCAGCATGCTTAATATGCACTTTTTTGGACCTTACACAAGAATAAGCAGGTGCTTCAAGACTGTGGGTTGTGGTGACCTTCTGCGGCACCACCTTTTCCTGCTTTAGCTTCTGCTCCACCACCCTATAAGGGGATCTACTCCCTCACAGGGCAGGTAGCTATTAGAAGTGGGGACACTGGCGACTCCATAAGGTCCTGGTTCATACCCCCTTCTCCACATCTAACCTTTTTGCATGGGAGGACCGACTGGGTTCTTGCACTGAAACCCCATGCAAATATTCTGAATTGGTTCTGTCCATTCTTCAAACTTATACCACTAACTGGCTAGACCTCCAAGCCATGCAGGATGTCTTTCTAACAACAGAGGAAAGGTGTCTAGTAGGAAATGCTGCTAAAAAGAAAGAAAGGATCTTTGTCCTGCAACTTAAAAGGTTTCCAAGACATTATTGTCACTGCATTGCAGATTGCCCTCCCTAAACAGAAAAAGTTGGGCAAAATTTATGATGTTCATCAGTTGCCAGCTGAATGTCCCAGTGACTGCCTAGAGCGCCCCAGATGTTAAGTGCGAATTACAGAAGATGGAGGGGGCTTCAGCTGATGATAGAAAAATTGTTGGAAGGAGCTTATAAAGCCTACATGACATGACCAGAAGTGATAACCAGGGGGGCTGTATTTGAGAATACAGCCCCAAACCTCTTATGCAAACACAGTACATCATGTCAGTTGTAGGACAAATAACACGAGCAAGCATTTTATTTCCTCCCTGGATACAATTCCTGCAGCTGCAGAAAAAGCAGCAAATATAGAAAAAAGAGAATGTGCATTTCATTCATGTAGAACAAAGGAACAGTGAGTAACTCAGACTGGAGAGGAAAAAGTAGGCTAAAAATAAATAAAAATAAAAATGGTTGACACTGAGCGAAGCAAGCTGCCAGAAAGTGGATTTTATTACAGAAGCCAGACTTCTGGACTGGCTAGTAAAAATTGCCTAAATGCGTGGTACAATTTGTACTCTTTCCTATTTTAAGTTTTGATGAGATTTGTAAGAAGCTTGTTCTTAATTTCCTAGCTTGGTTTTTTTTCCCTTTCAGCAGGATTGATTAATCCTATCACCCAGGGAAGGAAATGACTTGTTGATGAAGTTTTTGTCTTGTCATAGGTGCTGGTGTGTTTGGGTTAATACTGTTATTGGTTTTTATGTGTGTGTAGCGCAAACCTGTCAGCTTTCTTTTGGTTTGTTCACGGTTAGCGCTTATCTTTTCCTTCCCGAGGCTATTAACTGAGCCAGGCGGGAGAGGAAGGGAGAGGGGAGAGAAAAAAACACTCTTCTCTGGTACTTTTATTTTTCGGCTTGACTCTTCTGAGAGAAGGGGAATGGAGCAGCCTTCCGTATTTGTCATAGTTGGTTTCTGGGGCTAGGTTTTCTACTTTTTCCTCCATGCTGGCTCAGTCCACATGTCACAACAGAGCCAAGGTTCCCCGCCCACAAAGCCCTGCCCTAGTGGGAGGGGGAAGAAGTGGGACTTGCGGAACAGGATGGCGAGGAATGGTAGGACCCCTCAAGAGAGAAATGGGACAATGTCACCCAAATTCCAGGCACCCCCCCAGACCACCCATTGCAGTCTTTTGCCCTAAGACAGGACCAGTGTTGTATATGCATGACATTTGGCCACTGGAGCAGGGAATGTCTTTTATGTTCCCTTCCTAACTGTACAATAGGGTGCTGTTCCACAACCATGCTCCAGATATAAGGGGGGCTGGGGGGCTGGGGGCCTTTGTCTCCCTGCCCTTAGGGATGATTCTTCCTCTTCACCCCTGGTACAGTTTCTGTGTCAGCTGCAATATTCAACCCTTTGGAATGCTTTATGGGTGGTATTCACCTTATTCATTAATTTCTTTACCTTCCAGACTGCCCTATGCCCCTTTTAGGATGTGATTTGCTTGCTAAGTTACAAGCCACCATCTTTGCTCTGATGGCTAAGCCCTTGTATCAGGCCACTACAGGCATAGATAAAGAACCCTTTGAATGAACCAAGGATTGTCAGGTGGCATTTGATAATATTCAAACTGCTTTAGTCAATGCTCCAGCCCTTGGCATTCTTGATGGCACTAAACTGTTCACCTTGTACGTGGCTGGAAGTAAAGGGGTGGCTGCTGGGGTCCTTACTCAAACCCTTGGTACTTGGTCTCGCCCCATAGCCTATTTTTCCAAACAACTGGATCCTGTTGCTCAAGGATGGCCAGCATGCCTTCGGGCTGCTGCAGCTGCCGTTCTTCTTTTGGAGGCTGCTGAACAATTAACCTTTGGGGCTCCTATCACAGTGGAATCACCTCATTCCATCCAGGATTTGTTAGCATCCAAGGGGGGCCATTGACTTACAGCCTCCCGACTGGAACGGTATCAGATCGCACTCCTTGACAACCCACGAGTTCATATAGAGCGCAGTAACGACCTTTCTTCCCCAACTGCATAGTGATCGTGATTGCGTATAGACTATTACAGAAGTATTTTCTGGCTGGCCGGATCTAACTGACCAGCCATTGGAGGAGGTGGACAGGGACCTGTATACTTATGGCAGCAGTTTTATGGGTCAGGGAGAAAGGCTAGCTGGCTATGCTGTGGTCACATTGGACCAGGTAGTGGAAGCAGCCGCTCTCCCTGCAGATACCTCAGCTCAGGAAGCTGAACTCATTGCCTTGACGAGGGCCTTGGAGAGATCAGACGGTGCGGTTAATATATTTATAGACAGTACATATGTGGGGAGGTTTGTGTTATGCATGCACATGGGGCATTATAGACGGAGTGTGGTTCACTCGCTGCTCCTATTCAGTATGGGCGGGACATTTTAAGGCTATTGGATGCTGTTTTGCTCCCGCATAAGGTAGCTGTCATGCATGTGAGAGCCCATGTTAGGGTTGATACTGAACATGGAAGGGGAAATACCTTGGCCGACCACACCGCAAAAGTCTGCTGCATCAGGTCCCCTGTCCCCTTGGTATATGGGTGCGCTTGTACCCTCACATTTGCCTGTGCTGGTTCCCACATATATTTCACAGGATGGGCACAGAGCTTATAGACTGGGTGCTGTTTATTGTGGACATAGGCTGGAGAAGGAGGGGAAATGCCTTCTCCCAAGACGTCGATTATGGGCCCTCTTACAAGACTTGCATGCTAGCACTCATTGGGGTTACGGGACCATGGCTGAGTTTCTTATGAAGGGCTATATTTGTCCTAGGATCTATAACAAGACCCTCACAATGTTCAAGCAATGTGTGATTTGTTGATGTAATGACCGGTGTAAATTATTAAGTTCCCCTTGGGGAAGGCTTGGGGCTGACCAGGATCCTGCTGGTTTTGGGGAGGTTGATTTTACTGGGTTGCCATGGACGTGGGGTTTTAGGTACTTGCACGTTTTTGTGGGTGCTTTCTCTGGATAGAATGAGGCCTTTCCCTGTCATACTAACGAGGTATGTGCAGTGGTTGAGGCTCTCCTGAAGGGAATTGTTCCGCTTTTTTCCCCTTTCCTTACCAAGGCATTGGCTCTGACAATGGGCCCCACTTTATCTCTGATATTACCCGGCCGGTGTCACGGGCCCTGGGGATTGGTTGGCAGCTTCATTCAGCCTACAGGCCCCCATCCTCGGGGCACGTGGAGAAGGCTAATGGCATTGTTAGACGTCTTGAAGCTTGTTCAGGAGACACATCTTACTTGGCCTGTTCCCCTTTGAGATCATGTTTGGTCGGCCCTGTCTTTATCAATCTTCCTTGTCCGCTTCCCTATCTGTTTTTGGAGACCAGGCCCTCAGGGAATATATACACCCTCTTGCTAATGATGTTTCTTCCATTTCTCAAGCTGTTCAGGCCCTCCATCATCCAGGATTGGGTCATCCACTCCATCCTTCCCTTCCTGATGATTGGGTACTTGTCGGATTCTGGGCTGATTTTGGCCTTTAGCTGGACACTGGAAAGGACCCTTCATTGTTCTTCTCGCTACCCACACAGCGATCCTGGTTGCTGGAATTCGTGCTTGGATTCATCACACTCGCCTTCGCTCTTCTTCATCACCTTCTGACGCTGAGGACCGAGTTGCTTGGACTATGGCCCCTGGTGCTGAGGAAGACCTTGGGCTGAAGCTTCTGTTTGAGGGCCAACGCTGATCTCTATGCCGGGACGTTTTGGTCGTTGTGATCCCTGTGCCCGCCGGGCTTCTACACGGGCACTTTCCTCTCACCAGCTCCCTGCTTACTTGCACCGCGGGCATCGTTTCTCTCTTGGCTGATGTTTTTGGGTTGTTCATCTTTTCTTTTTTGTTACTCTGTCTTCTTTTCTCCATGCTTTCTTTCTTTTTTTTGCCTGATCTGCCCTTACGGGAGGGATTATGGGAAGGGTGGTCAAGTTGGAGGTCAGGTTCTCGTCATGGTCAAGGTATGTGAAATGACTATGGGGACAGTTAGTGTGGACTGGGATGTACAATCTAACAACCCTCCAAGCATGAACTCTCTTGTTGCTTTGCCCCCCACATATCTCGGCAAGGACGGTTTCTTCTTACACATGGTTCAGTGGGTCCAGATGCTGGACAGGAAAACCCAAAGACCCCATCACATGTATCTCACCCTGGGAAGTTAGTACTTCCTGCAGGGTCATGAAAGGACAGCAAGGACAACACCCACTGTCCTAACCCACCCAAGAACATACAATATCTTTAGGGAACACCCGAATGGGAACATGTTTGGCTACTTCTGCTTTCTCCCTTCTTATCTACATTGTGCCAGACTTACTGGGTGCAATCTTTATCTTATGTGTGTCAGCTTTGCTGGATGGGTTGCTTATATAATTATACAGAATAAATACAAGGATTTCTTGTCATTCATTGCTCCTCTCATTTAGAGGGGTCCGTCTCTATTCAGCTGAATAAACACGTAAACATGAAGGCAACTTCTAGTTTCCTGTATTTCTTTAACCAGCAAAACCTCAGAACCTGCATATCATTCTCTTTAACAAGATTTATTGAGCAGAAAGGAAAGGGAGCTACAAGAATTCCAGTCATTCAACATTTTCCCATTTTGAAACACATAGATATGATTTTCTTTGACTCCTGCATACTATCTAAATATCGCCTTTCAAGTAAAAGAATTCTTCCAACATCACATGTTATACCTCATGTTTTTACATTTATTCTAGCTGTCAGATGCTCCTTTGTGTTCAGGTCTGGCCTGAGAAGGATAACATAGCACTTGGGGATGAAGATGCAGACCAGCAGACCAGCACTGGAGGCCAGGATGGAGAAGACCTGAACAGCCACCAAGTATTTCCCTTTGGTGCTCAGGTAGGTGGGCACAAAAGTCACCCAGACACTGCAGAAGACCAGCATGCTGAAGGTGATCAGCTTGGCTTCGTTGAAGGCCCCAGGCAGATTCCTGGCCAGGAAAGCCACCGTGAAGCAGATGGCAGCCAGGAAGCCCATGTAGCTGAGGGTGACGTAGAACATGACAACAGCCCCTTCGTTGCATTGCAGGATGATCTCTCCAGGCTGGGAGTGGAGGTCAGAGTCAGGGAATGGGGGAGAAACTCCCAGCCAGATGGAGCAGATGATAATTTGGACAGCAGAAGAAGACAGGATGATGGAGTTGGCCAAGCTCTTCCCCAACCATCTCTTCACTCGGTTTCCTGGTTTTGTGGCCAGGAAAGCCAGCACCACTGTGATGGTTTTGGCCAAGAGAGAAGAAACAGCAACTGAGAAGATGATGCTGAAAACCGTCTGTCTGAGAATGCAGGTGGCTTTCCTTGGTTGACCAATGAAGAGAGAAGGAGACAAGAAGCAAAGCAGGAGGGAGACCAGGAGGATGTAGGAGAGGTCCCGGTTGTTGGCTTTGACAAGGGGAGTTTCTAAGTATTTAATGAAGATGATTAAGACAAGGCCTGTGGTTAGGAACAAGAGTAGAGCAAAAGAGACCAGGATGATGCCCAGATGTTCTTCATAAGAGAGGAAGGTTATCACTTTGGGGATACATTGGACTCTGTCCATATTTGAATATTTATCATCCGGACACTTGGTGCACTTTTCTGTATCTGAGAAAGTCAAAAACCTTTATTTCTTTAATATTCTGTTTTTTATATTTCAAGAAGTACCTTTTTTTGGAGAAATGTTCCAGGAACATTTTCCAAGTTGTGTTGCTTAACTATTCCACAAGAAAAAAAACTGATAATATAATTTTCTAATACCTATGTAGCTACAGTATCTGAAATTGGAGGATTTCTAGTTCATTTTGAATAAACAAAAAAGAGTTGAGCTTCAATGCATGTTTTAATTTGCACTTTCATCAAAATGCTGTGGATAAATCCAGTTCCACAAAGCCTGACCTTTCCTGTGGTGTCACCCACCTTCCCGAGTGGAGATGGTCCCCTCCGGACAAGGAATGCAGTCATAGCAGCAAACTGGCTCTCCTTCTCGCACCCGCTTGACAAATCCAGGATGACAATTTTCCACACATTTGGACTGAGGCAGAGACTGAGCAGAAAAAATAGGAATGCCAAAGAAAATAGGTTAGGACTCACCATCCATGGAAAAGGAGAGGAGAAATGGACATTAGACAAGTAGATTCTGGGCTTCACTTAGGTGAACATGAAATCTCTGACTCCTTCCAAACAGGTGTAGGAGATGGGACCCTGGCAGATTCTTTCCTTAGTTCCTCCCTTTTGCTTCTGGCATAACACATTGCAAAAAAGTCCTTTTCTAGTTAATAAAGTCTGGAGGGAGGGAATTCGGAAAACATTGAAGCATTAAGTGACAAACAATCGGTTCCTCCTAATGGTTGTATTAAAAGTCATTCCTCTACTTTTCATACATCCGTAGCTATGATGATCTACTCATTAAATTTTTGAATAAATTTGTTCTCAAAGATTTATTAAATTGTTATTTTATTAGATTTATTTAAGTAGAATAAAATGTGATTAAGAAGGAAACTTCTGCCCAGTAGGATCTGGAAAGGTTTCTTCTGGACTACACAAAGCCTTGCAAAGCTGCTCCCCTTTGACACTCGTTCAAAACAGTCTCCCAGTTAAGATATAAAGGAAAAATTCCTCATAAATTGTAGCTGTCAACTTTAAAACAGATGTTCTTTCTTGATTTGTATTTTTATTTGTTCAATTCATATGGCTGCCATGCTGCTGTAATAAGATTAAGGGTGAGGGCTCCTTGGCGCTCTCTGAGCTTGTTTGTTTGCTTACAGATGTTTCATTACCCAAACTAGGGAACATCATCCGTACTGGTCATCTAGCACTGATAATGTTACCTAGTTTGGGTAATGAAACATCTGCAAGAAAACAAGCAAGCTCAGAGAGCACCAAGGACACCTCATGTCAACCCAGAGCTACAAATATTCTCCTTTATTAAGACTAAAGGTTTCTGCATAGATTCTAGACCTCTAGTGAGATTGAGGTGAGAAAATGAGAACATGTCCCTGAAAAAGATTAAGTCGCAAATCTTTGGCTGCAACAGATGGGACCTGAGTATGAGTCCTGTGTCAGAAGGAGATATTTCTAAGGCCCCTTAGAAATGAACTGCAATTAGGAGACCCCAACTGGCATGGAAAGACAGACCCACATTTAATATTAGTTAAATTGGGTGACTCTTTTTCACCCAGGGGGAATGAAGAAAGCTACGACTCAGGATAAAGAATGCCATTCAAGGGATTTTCAGATGAAGACCCTCTTAATAGCCAAAGGCCAAATCTAAGTAGCCTTTCCTGTCAAAATGTCTCTCCTTACTTCTGATATCAGGAAGGGCTTTTCTTTGAATCAAAGTTGTGTTTTGGTGTTTCAGGTTTCTGGGTCAAGGGATTATGTGAAGTGAATGTCTTGGACCTCCTTCCTGGGGGCAGAAGCCCAATTGCTCCGCCCAGTTGGGTGAAAGACAGTGTCAGAATCCAGTTATATTTCCTTTCTATCTATCTCCTCTGATCTAAAACCAATTCTTACCCTTCCCTGGATTCTGCCATACTCCCAAGGGAGAGGGGGGATATGCATGCGGGTTTATTACTTTCACTTCCTCTATTCACTACAAAGTAATCTTTTGTTTATTCGCCTTCCCTGCTAACCATTACAATGTAACAAATTGCCTCCTATACTATGCACCCTCTGAACTTCTCCTCCCTACGGGCAGCTAGAAAAAAAAATGGGGGGGAAGAGATACAAACCTCTGGGACCTGGTTTATTTCTCCATCCTCAAAATGAGGTGTCAAGAGCTGTGGAATGATTGTGCATGAACGGAGCCGGATTGATGTTATCTTTCCTTTCCCATCGATGGAATTAATACCTGGGGATTTGCAGGTCTGAACCGCCCGGATGAACTGTGGGTTGGGGTTTGCTTAGGGACACTTTAATATATTGATCTGTAAGGGAATCCCTCAGATCCTGTCTATTATGCCTGCTATCAACTACTCTTAATAAAATTTCCTGTTGGAAGAAATTGTTCCCAAGAGTTCTGCTTTCTTAAGATGTGGGTTGAAGTAGGTCCTTACAGACAGATATGGTTAACTTTGATCAGGTCTGGACTCCTTAAAAATATCACCGACCATGGACCTGCCCTTTCAGGGAGCCATTTCCATTGAGGACAAGCACATTTGAGCCTATTAACAACACAACCTCCAGCACTTGAGGATTTCTTATCCCAGGTTGGACTCAGCTAAAAACAGTCTGAAAGTTGTGTTTAGTTGTTTCAGGTTTCTGGGTCAAGGGATTCTCTCACTGGTCACTGTCATTTTATGTGAAGTGAAAGTTTTGGACCTCCTTCCTGGGGCAGAAGCCCAATTGCTCCCCCCATTTGGGTGAAAGACAGATATGACTAACTTTGACCAGGTCTGGACTCCTTAAAAATATCACAGACCATGGACCTGCCCTTTCAGGGAGTCATTTTCCAATGGCCTCTCCCTAAGCGGAAAAAGATGAAGCTTCTCTTCCAATGGGACCAGCAGGAGCTCCATCCAGTCATGATCTAATTTCATCACATTCCGTCCAAACCTCAATTCAGGGACTGTTCAACAGAATTCTCTCCCACTTTGCTATTTGAGGACAAGCAAACCTGACCTTATTAACAACACAACCTCCAGCACTTGAGGGTTTCTCATCCCAGGTTGGACATGGCTGAATCAGCTAAAAACAGTCTTCAGTATTACAGCAGCTGAAGAACACCTTGGTCAATAGTACTGAAGCCTCCCAAGTGGTCTATAGAAAGAAAACTGTAACGTTTCTGCTCCCCATGTTCAATTCTCAGTGAACGTCACTGAACCTGGTAACTAGCCTTAGTCCACATGAAATGGGTTCTAAATCTTTGGAAAAAGAGGAAAGACACCAAAATTTCTCCGACCTTGTTGAGCAACTTTAGCTGTGAAAGAGCATCTTCGTCAATAGTAAGTCTCTGTTTTTCTAAACTCCCCATTTGCTGCTCGATGGGATCCTCCTTGGGGAGAATCAACCCGCTCAGGATTTCCAGATCTCCTGCTACATCTCCATTTTGATCCAAGTACAGTTTATCATGAGAAATATTGCAAAACTCATTCTTCTGCAGGAAAGGATGGAACTACAATGGGAACATCCAGGAATATTAAAATCTGAAACCCTTTTTTTTAAATCCCATTTAGCCTTTACACATTTGAATCTTTCTTCTGCAGTTGTCTAACATCAAAATATGGTTATTTAGAAAAACAGGTACTTCTGCTATCTTCATAAATAAAAAAGAAAGGTTCAGCAAAATTTCTCAACCATATACTGGCAAAATATATATTAATAAAATATAATTGTTGCAATTGGTAAGTTATAGGAAACATTCTAGAGCAAGTGACAAAAAAATGAATCATAGAAAAAAGAGATTATTCATAAACGCCTAGAAAACATCAGATTGATTATGAGAAACCGTTCATTTAGTGACCGTGCAAAGTTACAAGGGCACTGAAAAAAGTGACTTATGACAGTTTTTCAGACGCTCATTGCCGCATCCCAGGGTCACGTGATCAAAATCAGAATTCTTGGCATGTACTTACGATGGTTACAGTGTTTGAGGGTCACGTGATCTCCTTTTGGGACTTCTGATGAGCAAAATCAACAGAGAAGCCGGATTCCCTTAACAACCATGTTACTTGTTTAACAACTCCAATGGTTCACTTTACCAGAAAAGGCAAGAAAGGTCGTAAAATGGGGCAAAACTCACTTAACAACTATCTTGCTTAACAACAGACATTTTGAGCTCTGGTGAATTGGTGTAAGGAAAACAGCCTAGTTTTAAATACCGGGAAAACCGAAGAGATCATTGTTGATTTCAGAAAAGGCAGGCACAGCCACACTTCTCTGTGCATTAATGATTCACCTGTGGAGATGGTTACCAGCATCAAATTCCTGGGTGTGCAGCTAACGAGTAGGCTGACTTGGTTGCTCAACAGTGAGAAACTGGTGAAGCGGGCACAGCAGCGCCTGCATTTTCTGCGCCGCATGAGGAAAGCACATCTTCCTTCCCCTGTCCTGACCACTTTCCACAGGGGGACAATCGAGAGCATCCTGTCATACAGCATCACAGTATTGTTTGGAGACATCACTGCTTCAGACAGGAAGGCGGTGCAGAGAGTGGTGAGAATGACCGAAAAGATCATTGGCAGTTCCCTCCCTCCCATCCAGGACATAGCACGGAAGTGCTGCTTGAGCAGGGTCCGTAAGATTATCTGGGACACTACACATCCTCTTCATCACCTGGTTTCCTTGTTACCTTCTGGGAGGAGGCTTCGTGGTATCCGAAGCAGAACATCCAGATTCAGCCATAGTTTCATTCCATACAGCATTAACCTTGTGAACTCTCAAGCTTCCTCCTTCCATTATATATTCAAGATGGACAGTATTTAATATTTATTTGTTACATATATGTAGGGATGTGGGTCTATACATATGTTGTTCATAGTATGTTTAGGTGTATGTCATGTATGTGTTTCACTTTGAGAGCAGGCAACTAAATTTCATTTTTGATATGTGCCGTTAGGCCCACAGTATAAAAATGATAATAAAGCTTGTCTTGTCTTGTCTTGTCCTGTCTTGTCTTATCCGTTGTGGCCGTAAATCCACCACTGCCTTGTGCAGCCTCTTCCAGCAACTGAGGGAAGCTACAGAGAAGCTCCAGGTCTCTTCAATGCTGTTCCAGAGGGAGGGAAATGGGGAAAGGAGCTCAGCCACAAGAGAGGAGATTCCGGCTGAATGAGAGGAAGAACCTCCTGAAAGGAGGAGCCGTTTCAGAGCTGAGCCCTTAAAGCAGAGGAGTTCAGCCTCCCCTTCACTGATGACGCAAAGACTGAGCAGCCATCAGTGGGAGAAGCTTTAAGTGGGATTCCTGCAGAGAGGAGGGTTGGGCTAGATGGTCTCAGGGTGTCCTTCAAAGTTACAGATGTAAACTTCTACTATGCTAATCACAAACAATAAAGACATGAGTATATTTAAAAATGCATACATCCTTTTAAAATTAGCAGCGTGTAAAACCAAAATTTATCTGTCATGGTGCCTGCTGTTTAGAAGATTATGTCTCAAGCAATTAGATTGGCCAAACCTGTTGATCTTTTGCAGCATAAGAAGGTTGAGACGGTTCCCCTCCTTCCCCTCTGGATTCCCTCTCCAAAGGAACCAAGATTAATGGATCCATATTGGGACCCCCTTACCTGCCATGGCTGCAGCCTTGGAGCCCCCAATGTCTTTTCTCCCTCCTTCCTTCTCCTCCTCGATCTGGAGGAATAGGCGGCATTCAAGGCCTGGGCCAGAGTCTTCATGATACTGTACAAATGGGGATTATTTGTGACCCTTTCCCTGTTCCTTTTCTCCTGGGTCTCCAGTGGGGCTTTCTGGGTGCATCTTCTCCGGCCTTTGACAGAAAAGAGGTGCTTGGAAAGAGAACAATGGAAATAATGATCTTGAAATTGATCTTCCACAAAGAAATAGGGTTCAAAGGCATCATCCCTTGGCCTCTTCTTTGCCAGAAAATGAAAGCTCCAAATACTATGGATGTATTTGTAAATTCTGTCATTTTTCAATGTATATTTTTCAAAAACTGTATTGATCCAGACTTTCCCTTCAACGGGTCCTGTCAAATGCCCAAGTGCCAAATGGAAAGGAAGAATTCTGTCCGTAATGTCAGTATATTCCAGGAAGTGAACAAAGACATTGACTTGTCTCCACTTAGAGATGGCATCCCCGAGGGCTGCTGTATATCCAGTTGTTGAGAACAGTTGTGATATAACCACACAAATTCCATTTCTGACTAGCATAGGAGTGAAAGTCCTCATGAAATTCTCTCCATTATCTGTGTTTGAAGCAAAGAGGCCAATCAAGGTCCATCTGAAATGGAGGAGCAGTTGGACAATTGCTGGGTAGTGGAATCCTTTTTTGGGGAACGTCTGGTGGAAAAAAGGGAAATTCCTTTTATCACTCAGAGCCTCTGAAGCACCATGATAACTGATCTGAAAAAGCAATGAAGAAAGCTGTGTTATATTGGGGGTCAGATAAAGTCCAAAATATTAGCTTTTAATAAATTCAACTTTGTTTTGATGAACAAATTAAATAGATAATTGTTGATTAGCCATTATGCCATATCAAGAAACAGAATATTAAATACAAAGCATTAACAACATTGTATATAAAAATTGAATACAAGAAACAAATGAAATAAAAAAGAATAACAATAAAAAACATGAATCATATATTATGTATTATATGTAAATGTTTAACTCTAACTGCAGAGTCAATATATTGCTTTAACACAAGTATCCCAACAGGGAGTTTGTCTAATGTGCAGTGCAGGATTCTCTCTCTCTCTTTCTTATGCAGTTGACATTCAATATTCCAGATTCTTGGATTCCAGATTTTTTCTTTTTTCTTTTTATTTCTATCCTGCCTTGATTATTTTTTGGCTCGTTCTCTAGTTATACAAGAAATGGGGAGGTCACAACTCCTAATATAATTTGTCAGTTGCAGAATCCAAGAGGGCTTTATTTGCAATATTGTATGTTCTAACACAGAGAACTTTGGGACTCTGTCAGGTTCCAGAGGTTTAACTGTACACCACGAATTACAGCCATGTGGAAAAGAAAGGACGCCCTCTTTGTGGTCTTACGTATCAGGACATAGCAAAAAACATCTGATCTTAAGCAGTTCTTAAAAGTAGGTAAATACAACCTCAGATGAACAATAAAAGACATATTACACCATGTCATCATTTATTTTACAAAAAGAAAGGCAAAATGGAGAAACCGTGTGTAAAAGACAAAACACACCCTGACTGCTTCCATAGGTATGAAGAGGCTAAGAGGTAATGTCAGAATCCAGTTATATTTCCTTTCTATCTATCTTCTCTGATCTAAAACCAATTCTTACCCTTCCCTGGATCCTGTCATACTCCCAAGGGGGAGGGGGGGAGATGCATGTGGGTTTATTACGTTCACTTCCTCTATTCACTACAAAGTAACCTTTTGTTTATTCGCCTTTGGGTCTGCTAACCATTACAATGTAACCATTTGCCTCTTATCCTATGGCCCTCTGAACTTCTCCTTACCGGGCAGATAGGAAAAGGGGGGTGAAAAGATACAGCCTCTGGAATTTCTGTCGTCAAAATAAGGTGTGAAGAGCTGTTGAATGATCGTGCACAATGGAGCCGGATTGATGTTATCTTTCCTGGATTTAGCACCTAGAAATTTGCCAGTCTGAATCGCCTGGAAGAACTGTGGGGTGGGGTTTGCTGAAGGACGCTTTAAAACATTGATCTGTAAGGGAATCCCTCAGATCCGGTCGATTATGCCTGCTATCAACTACTCTTAATAAAAGTTCCTGTTGGAAGAGATTGTTTCCAAGAATTCTGCTTTCTTTTTTTTTTTCTTTTTTCTTTTTTAACAAAATATTTTTTATTGAATACAAAAAAAAAAAAAGATTAAAAAACATTGAACATAGTGTATCATCTTTGACATACATCTTTGTCTAAACATTCCTTATTATACACATACTTTATACATTTCAGATATTCTTCCTCTATTTACATCCCTTCTAATGACCTTCCTTCTTTTTTTTCCTTCCATTTGTAAAATTTATTCCAGCTTAAATAGTATTCTGTTTCCTCCTGATTTTTTAATTCTTTCGTCAACTTATCCAATTCTGCGCAATACAAAATTTTCCTTATTAACGCATCTCCACTAGGCACTTCATTTGTTTTCCAATTTTGGGCAAACAAAATTCTTGCCGCCGTTATTACATGAATAATTAAGTATATATCATCTTTGTTTATATTTTTTTCTAATATGCCAAGTAGTAGCATCTCTGGTTTATATTGAGTTTTTTGACCCGTCATTTCTGTTATCCAATTCCAAACCCTCTGCCAATAAACCTGTACCTCTTTGCAAGCCCACCAAACATGGAAAAAAGTACCCTTTTCCCTTTTACACTTCCAACAAAGTGGTGAGTAGCCACTATACATTTTTGCGAGCCTAGCCGGTGGCAGGTGCCATCTAAAGAGCATCTTATAGAGATTTTCCTTGTAATTTGATGCCAATGTAATTTTGCAATTACGTTCCCAGATTTGCTGCCATTGGTCCATGTTTATAGCGTGCCCCAAATCTATTGCCCAGGTAACCATTGTTTCTTTAACTTGTTCTTCAAATAATTTATATTCTAACATATATTTATATATTTTTTTGATTTGTTTTTTCTCCGGGCCTAATAATATTTTATCAAGCCCCGTATCTTGTCTATTAATTCCCCATTCTTTCTTGTCTTTCACGTATCTTGCTTGTATCTGAAGGTAAGACCACCATTCCAAAGCAATCCCCTGTTGTCTCAACTCTTGCCTTTGCTTTAGATATCCTTCCTCTGACAGGATATCTTTGTATATGATAACCCTATCTTGCCTATAAAGGTTGGGGTATATAACTGCTTCTAATGGTGAGAACCAGCCTGGGAGTTTTGTATAGTGTTGGCATTTAACTATATTCCAGCTTTTTATTAGTTCTTGCCGGACTTTATGCCTCAGGAAATATTGATGGTTCCTACTTTTATCTGTCCATAGGTGGGCATGCCAGCCCTGCTGGAGATCGTGCCCCTCTAATAGTAAACATCTTTTATTTTCCAATGTTATCCAATCCCTGATCCACGTCAGGGCCGCCGCTTGGTAGTATAACTCCCAATCCGGGAAGCCTAATCCCCCTCTTTCTTTAGCATCCTGTAGAGACTTTTGCTTTATCCTCGCCTTCCTTCCTTGCCATACAAAATCTAAAGTTAACTTATTCAACTCTTTAAAGAATTTTTTATCTAATTGGATTGGAATATTTTGGAATAGAAAGATAATTTTGGGTAAAATATTCATTTTCACCGCTGAGATTCTTCCTAGAAACGAAAGATGTAGATTTCTCCAGCGGTCTAGGTCAACTTTTATACGTTTAACTAATTTTCCATAGTTATCCTCTCTAATTGATGAGCAACGTGCTGACATAACAATGCCCAAATATTTTATTTTAGTAACTACTTGTATTCCTAATTTTTCCCCAAGATTTTCTTTTTGCGTGTTAGTCATATTTTTTGCTATGATCTTTGTTTTATTTCTATTTATTTTCAAGCCAAGAATTCTGCTTTCTTAAGATGTGGGTTGGAGTGGGTCCTTACAGGTAGCCTGCTGCTGATGATCAAGTGACCTTGATTAATTGATCATCAGCAAGTGTGACTGCCTCTATAAAAGCCAAAGTTTCAGGAGTTTGTCAGTCTCCAGCATTGAGTTGTGTATTAACACAATGCCAAAAGGTAAAGACTTCAGCAATGATCTTAGAGAAGCAATTGTTGCTGCCTATCAATCTGGAAAGGATTACAAGGCCATTTCAAAACAATTTAAAGTCCATCATTCTATAGCAAAGAAGATTATTCACAAGTGGAAAACGTTCAAGGCACTTCCCAATCTGCCCAGGAGTGAACATCCCAGCAAGTTCACCCAATGCTCAGAGATATTGCAAAAAATCAAGAGTTCCACCTCAGACTCTACAAGCCTCACTGAGCATGTTAAATGGTCATGGCAGCAGAATTAGAAAAAGACTGAACAAGCAGGGTTTCTTTGGAAGGGCTGCCAGGAGAAAGTCTCTTCTCTCAAAAAAGGACATGGCAGCCTGGCTGAGGTTTGCCAAGTTGCACCTGAACAAATCACAAGTTGTCTGGAACATTCTCCTTTGGACAGGAGACCAAAGTGGAGAAGTTTGGCATAACACACAGGGCCATGTCTGACGAAAACCACACACAGCCTATCAGCACCAACATGCCACACCAACCGCCAAGCAGGGTGATGGAGGGGTGAGGATTTGGGGTTGTTTTGCAGCTAGAGGACCTGGGCACCTTGCACTATGTTGTGTGTTGTTCATCTGAGATTGTAGTTACCTACTTTTAAGAACTGCTAAGGACCAGTGATTTTTATCAGATGTCCTGATACATAAAATCATAGAATTAAAAGAGGATGGACTTTCCTTTTCACATGGCTGTATTTTCCCTGATTTTAGAGAAAGATGAAACTGTATAAATTCCCAATCCAGCTCTGAGTCAGCAACTGAAGTCCTTTTATCCATCTCCAAAATACTCCTCGGGTCCACTGACTGGGTTTGTTCCTCTATATTTTAAGCCCCCAAACTTCAGTCCAATATAAGGATTTGGGGGTACCTTTGGCATTATATACTCTAATAATTGGGAAGAAAGCTGGACAGCTATGAGGTTTTTTAAAAAAATTTAAGCAGTAAATTTAACCCTGCCGTTGCTCTAAGTGGGCTTCTTTGATGATGGCAGACCCAAGATTCAGTCTCAGAGAAAAGTAACACTGGGTAATGAAAGGTGTTACTTGCTATATTGGCTACATTTGTCTTCCAAAGACCACAACTTTTGACTTTCATTTATCAATAATCAGAGAATTATTATGTCATTAGGAGTCAAGCTTTCTCAAGAGTTTACACAATTAACCCATAGGATAACAGTACTGCATTATCAGTTTAAAGCAAGGTGTATTTAGCAAGTAAGAGGCTCAGTGGCTTAAAGACACTGAATCTGTTCTGGCAGTTTGAGTTCTGTCACTGCATGGCGGGGTGAGCTCCCGTCGCTTGCCTCAGCTTCTGCCCACCTAGCAGTTCGAAAGCCTGTGACAACACTAGTAGATAAATAGGTACCACTTTGGTGGGAAATGTGGCGTGTTTCATGCAGACTGCTGGGCCCCTGCCAGTGCTGGACTTGCTGGGATGTGACACCCAACTGCGAGGCGACATCGCAGTGGTGGTAAGACAAGGCCTGGATGATGCCACAGGAGACCTCTCGTCTGTCTGGTGTGGAGCCAGTTCACCTCCTGTGGGGCACCCTGGATGAGCTCATGAGCACAAACTGAACAGACTAGCATTCCTCGGCTGCGAAACAAACACTATATAGTCTCCTGGCTATTTATACCTTTGCCATATGCTAAATAAATAAACAATTTAGCACGTTAGGCATGTACATGAGAATCCTTCCTTAGTCCTGGTAAGCCATTAATATCTAGACTGAATAAGATGCTTTCAAATATGTACTCTTTTATGTTACACCTAGGTAAGTATCGATCCTTCTTCTTGTGGCTCCACTGAGCCCAAACCTCCCTCTCAAACAAGGGCTTGTGGAAAGGGCTTGGATCAGGGCCAACAGTCTGAGTTCCATTTTAAGGGAAATCAATTTCCTCCATCATATTTCTCCATTTACTGTATCAAATGCTGCAGTAACATCTATAAAGCCAGAAAACCATTGTTTACCTGATTGACATATTGTGTAATTAGCTATTTCAAAAGAAATCTGTTGTCAATATTAGATTATTAGTTTATTGATTAATTATTATAGAACTGTATGAAACTTTTTCCTCTACTTAAAACCTTCTTGTTCTTCTTCAAGGAATATACGTTTGTTCTACCCAACCTCAAGTTTACTTAAGAGGAACATGGTATATATTTTAGCCACAATATCCATTAGTCTAACTAACCTGTAATTGCTATTTATTCCACTTTGTTTGTATAAAGGAACACTACTATTGCCAACTTGAGTACAACTGGAATGTCAGGTATTATTTCTATGTGAAAATGAACATGCCAATAGTTCACCCACAACTAGGGATACTTTTTGAATAGCCGGGAGAACGTCCTCTACAGGGACCTTACTGCTTTTCAGGCCTTTTACAAGGAATTTAAACATAAACATAATAGAAAAAATATAATTGATATGTTTGCTAATATGGAGAAAAGCAACTCTTGAATTCCATGTAGAAGATATGTTTGGATCTGTTGCTCACCCACCACCATCCCGCTCACTTTACCAGACAGAGAATAACACACACAAACCTGGGGGACTTTGTAGGTGTCTGCTAATGTTGACATCTGGATGGAGATTTCCCCGCGAGCTGAATCAAGAAGAGCCAGGAGGTTCTCCTTCCTTCCACAGCCATAGTTGGGGACATTCCCTTCTCCAGTAGAGAGAATGTCCAGCAAGGCATCTGAAGTACATGAAGGGCTCAAATAGTTGTCATAAATGTTGTAGCCAAGTGTGATATTATGCAGGAGCTGGGGATTCTTGTTGACCAGTTGAATGGCAAAAATTAATGGTAGGGTGTATAAAACACCAAAATAATACTCACTGTAAAAAATGTTCATGTTATTATCATCAAAAGCAACAACATTTTTTTAAAGAATTTATTCCTTTTTGTTTCCACAAGCCTACTGAGTCTTAAGCCAATATTGATCCAAAACCAATAATCAGTTATACAAATAGGAGAATGGGCTGAATAGAGGCAACAAGAAGTGTTTCAATCACTACTTTAAATAAAATGAATTCAAGCGATGAATTCAGGAGTGATTGGGGAGAGAAAAATAATCTGGATTGTCTTTGGGGTTTTTTAACCCCATCTCTGGATTTGAGTCTCTTCTACAAAATAAGAAAAAAGAGTAAATCAAAATCATCCAGGAAATTAGAGAAATCCTGTAATATAGAAGCAAGTGAAAAGAAGAAGAAAAGAAGGAAAGTGTTAGAATTGGAAAATGGGGGGAATGCAAGTCCATCACCTTGAACAACTTACGATGAAGATGGAACAAAAGGAGCCATGTTGAAAGACAACATTATATTCGATAGTTCATTTCCAGTGATGACTATACCAATGAGATGGTCTCCTGGTCTGTAGTAGCTCCATGGTTTATTTTCATCCTGGTGCTCCAAACTCAGCGGGCATTTCGTTTTAAGCTTCCCAGAGACCGGCTGGGACATCAGCAGCATCAGAACCAGAAGCAGCAGGTCCATAATTCATAGGGCTTTATTAATCCTCTTCCTGTTTCTAACACCAACAGCAGAGAACAATTGGAAGAATTCAAAGCACTCTCAGAAGGTGGAGATGCCAGAGACTTTCCTGATAGAAACAGAGAAACAGCTACACCTGGGAGGAGAGAGAAGTACAATCAAGAGCAGAGCCCCGGCCTGTCCCAAAACATGTTCCCTCAGAGCTTGACCTAAGGAATTTATCCTTTTCTGATACAAGATCCTTTGCTTATGGCTTCAGACTGATGTCTCTATCAAAGGCACAGAGATCTCAAAGACCCAGGTGGTCATAATTACAGTGAGATCCTGAACTTCTTCTGGGCTCCATGTGCACAGGAGACACTGGAGAAAAGCATGTTAGTGAAAAATCACAGATACACTGCTGGGGGTTCTGTTCTGTTGTGGTTGTGGTCCTTCTTGTCAGGACATGTCCAGAAAGTGATGCTGGAGGAAGGTAGCTCAATAACAAGGGAACTGATGTCTTCTGTCCTTCAACGTGGTCTCCTTGTCTCCAGAGACTGCTGGGAAAGGTCACCCAGAGCTGTGGAGTTTGGTGCCACTCTAGATTGGTGACACTTAACTCTTGTGTTGCCTCTCTTTTAACTGCCAAGGAAGCAATCAGGCCCCTTGGATTCTGCCTAACGTTAAGAGGAGTGGGGCCTGTTTGGGATTTTCTTTTATATCAGAACTTCATATATTAATCATAAATTGGAGCTGATTTTAAAATTCCTTGTGCCTGAAGTGAAATTTTGTTTCCCCTCTTTTCTAAGCAATATCAATTTTTGGATGAGAGGCAGAAAAGTGACAGCCTGTGGGCTGCATCGTTGGCTGAATAGGGAGAAGGTCATAGAGTTGGTGGAAGTTTTTTCTTCTTCACACTTTCGGCATTGTCTTTACGTATTGATGTAAGATTCTTTGTATTTTGAAGTTTCTTTCTGGTTTATGTCATGGTTCCGACTAATGAACCACTTCCAAGAACTTCCAGGCATTGTTTATCTTTTATTCATGATAACAAAATGTCGGCACGGCATGAATGAGGGACTCCAAGATCTAAATTCTCCTCCCCTGAGCACATATTTTGCCAGCATATTCCCTCCCATAATTTGCTGTCATAAATCACGTTTGAAGGTCAAAGGTTCTCTTCCGTTTGCAGTGCGGGACTTTATCTAATATAATTACCCACATACATTCTTTCTTCTCCCCTCCCAGCATCATTTGAGTTAACTCTAAAAATACCACACAGCTCTGCATATTTTGTCAGAGCAAGAACATCTAATGTTAGCAACGTTGACAGTTTATTAAATCAAGAATGGACTGAAAGGTCTGAAGCTGAGATGTATTAATTTATTTTTCAAATTTATTGGCCTCCCATCTTCTGGCAGGGTAACTCTGGGCGGCTTACAAAGGTGGAGGCGGTTCCCACAGCCAAGATGGTGCAACCTGTTTTCTAGTCATCTGATTTTTGGAGAACTGATGCCCCTCCCCCCTCTGGTTGTGTGAATGCACTTGGTGGGGTGTGACATTCCCATCTCTGAGGCTGTGGGGTGAAGCCCTTCCCTAAAAAACCTCCAAGTGCTTTGAAGCTGCTCTTGGGGCACCTGTGTCCCTGGTGTTATGTTCCGAAGTGAAGATGCAATTCAAGGAATTCGGAGGCATTTTTACCTAGAAAACTCTTTATTTATGCAACATTGCTTCAGTACGAATAAAGTGAAGCCAAAAACTAAACCCTCCTACTTCTTCCCACAGTGTCTAAGCATATTCTCCTCCTTCATGTAACAAGTCATTAATCACATTCCCCAATTAGTTTAAAGTGTGAGCTTTCCCTCCCGCCATATCTTTATCTTCTCACATTTCATCCTTTGAAGACGCTCTGCTGAAATATTGTTATGGCTAAATAGTTCTCAGCACATTCTTTAACTCCCTCCCCCCCATACTATGTAATAGTGGTTCTTAAAGTAATACACAGGTTAAATAGTGAATGTCTGCATCGATATATATTGTCAAGCATAACATTCGATGTTAGCAGCCTTGACATCCGGGCCCCCTTACAAAAACGACCAATCCTGCAATGTACACAAAAGCATATGTTAATGATCAGGTTTCAGTTTGTTGGGATATTTTGCATGAAATCTTTGGATGAGTCTGTCAGCTTCCACCTCGCCTGATTTCACCCAGGTGGCTTCAGATAGCGGGTATCCTTTCCATTGTACTAAGTACTGCAATTTGCCTTTAAAGATTCTGGAATCAAGAATACGTTTCACTTCATAATGGGTCTGTCCTGCAACTATGAGGGGCCCAGGTGCTTTCTTTGGGGGAGGTCTTATAGTGGAGCCCCGATAACGTTTTAACAAGCTACTGTGGAAAACAGGGTGAATTTTACCCAGAAGTCTAGGGAGTTTCAGTTTTACGGTGACCGGATTGATGACTTTTACGATAGGGAAAGGCCGTAGGAATTTCGGTCCTAACTTCTTGCTAGGTAATTTGAGGCGTAAATATTTGGTTAACAGATAGACCTTTTCCCCAACTTGGAACGTTCTTTGGGGAGCCCTCTTTTTGTCAGCTTGCTTTTTATAGTTTCAAAAGTGTTTTTTAAAGCAGATTTTGTGTTTCTCCAAACTTCCTCCCATCCCCATTGGTCAAGTGTCTGGGAAGCGGTTGGCACTTGGGGATATTCAGGTATTGGACCGAACTCTTTTCCTGTGGCTACTCTAAAAGGTGTGTAGCCACTACTGGTGTGCACAGAATTGTTGTACGCCACCTCTGCAAAAGGAAGGAGGTCAGTCCAGTTAGTCTGTTGATAGGATATGTAGCATCTGAGATATTGCTCCACCATTTTGTTGGCGGCTTCTGCAGCTCCATTGGTGGCTGGGTGAAAAGCAGATGATAAACCTTGAGATGATCCAATTAATTTAAGAAAACTCCTCCAAAACTTTGCTGTGAACTGCACCCCCCTGTCTGAGATTATTCGCTTAGGGGTGCCGTGCAGTCGGTAGATATGTTTCAAGAACAATTTAGTCAGTCGTTGGGCAGATGGGAGTCCTTTGCAGGCAATGAAATGAGCCTGCTTCGAAAACAAGTCTATTACAGTCCAGATGACAGTATTTCCTTTACTTTCAGGTAAGTCTACGATAAAGTCCATAGCTATTTCTTCCCAGGGTTGGGAAGGGTCTGCCACCGGCTGCAGTAACCCAGGGGTTTTCCCCAGGATTCTTTTCATAGTGGCACATACAGTACAACACTTCACATAATTTTCCACATCCCGTTTCAGTCCCGGCCACCAGAATTGCCGGCGGGTGAGATGTAAAGTTTTTAGGTATCCAAAGTGTCCAGCCTGTTTAACATCATGGCTATGTTTGAGAGCATTTAGACAGAGGGATTTGGGTAAATACAGTTTCCCTCCCTTGTAAGCCAAACCATCTCGGCACATCAAGGAGGTTTGATTATCTTTGAACCATTGATCGGTGAGGAGCTCTCGTTTTAATTTCTTTGCTCCAGGGTCATCCGGGTTGGGGACCCTGTGAGGTGTGATTTGTGCAACAGGCTGTGGATTAGAGATAATCACCTCATTAACTTCTTCATGTTTGCTTTTGTATTGGGGCAATCTAGATAGCGCATCAGCTAGGAAGTTTTTTTCCCCTGGGATGTACTTTAAAGTAAAATTGAAGCGGTTAAAGTACTGTGCCCACCATACTTGCTTTGGGGACAATTTGCGGGGAGTTTTCAGTGCCTCTAGGTTTTTGTGATCTGTCCATACTTCAAATGGCACCTTGCTCCCCTCTAGGTAGTGTCGCCAGTTTAACAACCCCCATCTAATTGCGAAGGCCTCTTTTTCCCATATTGCCCATCTCCTTTCACTTTCCGTAAAAAATTTTGAGGTGTAGGCGCAGGGTTGCAGGATTCCATCCTTGTTCTTTTGAAGTAGTACAGCTCCAACGGCCACATCGCTGGCATCGGCTTATATTACAAAAGGTTCCCCTGGACAGGGGTGCTTTAGAACTGGTTCAGCGGCAAATAGTCTTTTTAAATTCTCAAAAGCCGTTGACAGTTCATAGTCCATGCTAGTGGTTGGCCCGGTCGCGGCTTCCCTCCTGTCTTCCCTGTTTTGAGTAAGTCTGTAAGGGGTAGGGCAATCTTGGCAAAAGAAGGGATGAATTGACGGTAGAAGTTGACAAACCCTAGAAAGCTCTGGAGCTGTTTGCGGGTTCTTGGGGGGTTGCCACTCAATTATAGCTTTCACCTTAGCTGGATCCATCTCAATGCCCTCGTTGGAAATTCTGTAGCCAAGGTAATCTAATCGGGTCTGATGAAATTCACATTTTGACAATTTGGCATAAAGCTTGGCATTCAGTAGTTTCTTTAATACTTCTCTCACCAGCTTTACGTGATCAGTCATATTCGTGCTGTATATAAGGATATCATCAAGGTACTCCAGGACCCCTTTGTACAGGTGATCATGTAGCACCTCATTAATCAGCTGCATGAATACAGCTGGGGCCCCCTGTAGTCCAAATGGCATGACATTGAATTGATAGCTCCCCATGGGGCAGTTGAAGGCAGTTTTCCACTCGTCTCCCTCCTTTATTCTCACTTGGTAATATGCCTCTCTCAGGTCTAATTTTGTGAAAACACTCCCCTTAGCCAGATGAGTTAATAAGTCCTGTAGGAGGGGGAGGGGGTACTTGTTGTGCACACTTACAGCGTTAAGACCCTTATACTCTACACAGAGATGAAGAGACCCATCTTTTTTCTCTTTAAATAATACAGGGGCTCCCACAGTAGATTTGGCCCTTTCAATGAACCCCCTCTTTAGGTTCTTATTCACGTATTGCTGCATCTCTTCCATTTCGATGGGGGACATAGCATACATTCTCGGGCGGGGGAGCTTGGCGCCTGGCACCAATTCAATGGAACAGTCATTGGGTCTGTGAGGGGGTAGGACATCACATTCATTCTCACTGAATACCTCCACTAAGTCCCGGTATTCATTGGGGATGAGTGAATCATCTGGTGACGGTGAGGCAGTTGTAAGTGCTCATTCATTAAGTGGCCTAAAGTGTTCCGCAATGTCTGTTGAATCAGGGGGGGGGGTGGCCTATTGGTAACCTCACAGTTCTCATCCCTTTCTCCCACCAGATAAATGGCTTCCATTTGTCTAACCAGGCTAATCCTAGGATCACAGCCTCAGTTAGTTTTGGAGCCACTAGGAAACGTATGAACTCCCAGTGCTCACCTATTTCTAGGCGTAGAGGCTCAGTTAGTTGCGTGACAAAAGTTCCTCCCATCAGGGAGCCATCGGCTTGCTCAAACCTCATTGGCTGGGAGAGCGATTTTGCTCGTATTCCCAATTTCATGGCAAAGGGCAAGCTAATGATACATCGGGAGCATCCAGAATCTACTAGCACTTTTAAGTCTGTCTGTGCTCCTGACTTAGGGCTGATTAGCCTTGCAGCCAGTTTGAAAGGAGGGACAAGTCGACTCACCATTGGGTCGTTCTCTCCTTCGTCATCGCTGTCAAAAAAGGGTAGAGTGACGGCGGGTCCAGTCTCAGCTCCGGCGTCCTCCTGTGTAGGGGAGGTAGCTTGGGCAACCAGTTGCTGTGTGATCCCGCTGGATTTTTCTCTCGACGGCTGTTGGCTAGGTCTTTTCCTCACTGCAGGTGCCGGTTTATTCTGCTGTCGGGGGTAGAGGACCGGGCAGTTCGATGCTCGATGTCCCTGTTGTCCACACCGGAAGCATGTGATCGGTGGACCTGCTGGTGGTCTGGGCCTTTCAGTGGTCGTAGCCATTGGGGGTTTTCGGGGGGGCGGTTGTCGTCTGGGTTGCTCAGGGCTTATCTCGGGTTCAGGTGGGGGAGGCTTCTTATAGCGGGTGAGTTGAATGTCCAGCTTCACTGCTTTCTGGTACCACTCATGTAGCTGATCAGGTACTGCTCGAATGAGGCAGGCCTGGGAGAGGTGGTCATCTAACCCCTCAATGAAAAGATGGATTAGGGATTGTTCCAGCCACCCCTCTATTTGACCAGCTATCTTGTGGAATTCACGCACATACTCTAGAGCAGGTCTACCGGCTTGTTTTATTTTGTGGATTTGTCCTCCTGCTCTAAGGCTGGTAGAAGGGTCCTCAAATCTCTCTCTGAGCCCCAGGAGGAAGAGGTGGGGATTGCCTAATTCGTTGGCTTGCTCATTGTATAGATTGTTTAGCCATTCGGATGCCTCTCCCTCTAGGTTGGACGCAATCACATCGACCATCGCACCTGGGTCTGGGTAGAGGTGGGCCCAGCGATTTAAATGAGAACGTACTTGATTGAGGAAAAAAATTAGCTTCTCTGAGTCCCCATCGAAAGTTGCTCTGAGACGTGGGCCAATCATAGGCTGTTGTGGGGCCCACTGGGGTTGTTGCTGCTGGGCCCAGCCTTGTTGCTGTTGCATGCCCAAGGGTTGCACGTTCGGGCTGGCTGCTGCAGGGGTGATGCTCTCAGTTGTGGTTGGTCCCAGCCTTGTTGCTGTTGCATGCCCAAGGGTTGCACATTCGGGGCTGGCTGCTGCAGGGGTGGCGCTCTCAGTTGTGGTTGGCCCCAGCCTTGTTGCTGTTGCATGCCCAAGGTTGCACGTTCGGGGCTGGCTGCTGCAGGGGTGGCTCTCTCAGTTGTGGTTGGCCCCAGCCTTGTTGCTGTTGCATGCCCAAGGGTTGCACGTTCGGGGCTGGCTGCTGCAGGGGTGGCTCTCTCAGTTGTGATTGGCCCCAGCCTTGTTGCTGTTGCATGGACAAGGGTTGCTGAATAGGTGAGGGTGGTTGCTGCCTACTCTGGTATTGGCCTGTGGGTGATGGCGCCCTCTGCTGCCCTTGCACTATCCCAAGCTGCTGTAAGACCTCCATTAGCTGACGCATGCTCAGAGGCTTTTCATCTCCCATCTGAGGGGGTAGCCAAACTCCCCATTGAGGCAGGGCCCCCGGGCTGGGTTTCCCTCTCTCTGCGGGGCTGGAGGCCCTGGCAAGGGGTTCCAGGTATCGGAAAACTGGTTGATCTGCAAGGGAAGGGCTGGGGGCCTCTCTCAGCAGGGACTGTTCTGCACCCCTTACTTCTAATGCTTCAAATCTCTCTGCTAAATTCTCCACAGACTCACTATGAGTTGTAAATTGACATCTCCACTCACCTGAGTCTTCAGCTGCCGAAGGCTTGGCAGTTTTCCACTGGCGTGGGGGATGTAATCTGTGAAGATCTCTTTGTTGTGGTTCTAACTCATCCATCTTGGAAGTCTTTGAAGATGGAGAAGCTGTTATGAAATCTCCAGATTCCACACTTGTCTTGTCCCAGTCTGAAGACCAAATCAGCTCTTTTAATCTTTTTGGCTTTGCTCCCAGCTGGGGGACTTGTGAGGGTTCTCTCAACAGGTTCGCACGCTGCAGCTCCCATCTCTGAGGGACTTACAGCTGCAGGAAAGCTAGTCTCTGGTAATTCCTCTCCTTCCATGATGTTCCTTTCTTTTTGGAATAGTGACTAGGAATTCAGATCCCTAAACGTCTAAAACGTTTGTTGGTTTTTGGCTTGATGTTATGTTCCGAAGTGAAGATGCAATTCAAGGAATTCGGAGGCATTTTTACCTAGAAAACTCTTTATTTATGCAACATTGCTTCAGTACGAATAAAGTGAAGCCAAAAACTAAACCCTCCTACTTCTTCCCACAGTGTCTAAGCATATTCTCCTCCCTCATGTAACAAGTCATTAATCACATTGCCCAATTAGTTTAAAGTGTGAGCTTTCCCTCCCGCCATATCTTTATCTTCTCACATTTCATCCTTTGAAGACGGTCTGCTGAAATATTGTTATGGCTAAATAGTTCTCAGCACATTCTTTCACTCCCTCCCCCCCCCATACTATCTAATAGTGGTGCTTAAACTAATACACAGGTTAAATAGTGAATGTCTGTATCCATATATATTGTCAAGCATAACATTCGATGTTAGCAGCCTTGACATCTGGTTTATTTGGATCAATGGTTCATCTTATCTGGATGAGTCTCCCTGATGTGTCCACCTTTGCCTAGAAGGGAGAACTGGGGAGGGGGCTGAGTGGGGGGGCATCTGAAGGAATGGGCAGGTCCCTTCTTATGGTGAGGAACAGATGACAGCCCATATCTCAGGTTCTATTCTCCGTGCCTGGCTTACCAGGTCCTTGGTGGCTCTGGGTTCAGGCTGTCTCAGAGAAGAGCAACAAAGATGATTAGGGGACTGGAGGCTAAAACATATGAAGAACGGTTACAGTAACTGTACATGGCTTATGTAGTGAAGAGAAGGACCAGGGGAGACTTCCAATATTTGAGGGGCTGTCACAGAGAGGAGGGGGTCAACCTATTTTCCAAAGCACCTGAAGGACAGACAAGGAATAACGGATTTAAACTGATCAAGGAGAGATTCAACCTAGAAACAAGGAGAACTTTTCTGACAGTGAGAACAATCCATCAATGGAACAGTTTGCCTTCAGAAGTTGTGGGAGCTTGGGGGGGCAGCTGTCAAGAGGGAAAGCTGTGCAGAATGGCTCTCTGTCCATGAGAGTCGAATACACAGCTTTTTCCATCCGATCGGCGGATTCTTCAGAGTCCCAGATTCCTTGGAGGGGAATCGGAAGAAAGAGGCGCCCTGCAGAGCAGCTCTCAGCGGCAGTTGATAGTGCGGATGGTAGGAAAGCCTCGGAGGTCGAACAGGGGAAGAAAGGCGGCCCATAATGGTGGCCGTGAAAAAACAACAACAGGCAGCTGGACAACATTAGCAGTGGACTAGCGGGACAACAGAGAGACGGACCTGGGCAAAAGTGATCCTGGCGACCCTCTGTGAGTGACCCGGGGTGAAGATCTTCTCGGGGGATTGTAAAGAGGGAAGAGTCAGAAGGAGGCCCAAGAAAGGAGGAAATTTCCTCCGTAGTAAAGTGGCGAACAGCAAGTGGGGGCAAAAAAAAAAAAAGAGAGAGACCATTTCAACGCGATAGATTTTCACTGGCGGCGTGAGGGAAAAGAGGAAGAGGAAACTTACCATTACTGTTGATTTCAGTAGACAATTTAGTTTGGGAGTAAAAGTGCTGACTAACCGGAGAACGCAAGCATTTTGGAGCAAGACTGACTGCTAACTAGGATAATAGGGAGTAAGAGACACCTACTGGCCGAGGGAAAAACTGGAGACAATTTAAGTAAGAAAACGAAATTTAAAGAGAAACAAGACCTTTTTTGGATGGCCTGCCAATAACTGACTTATAAATCGAGGAAACTCAAGGAGTAAATTTGGATGTGAAAAAGTCGTAGTGGAACTTTTTTCAAGAGGAAATCATCTCTCTAATTATTATTGTTCTTTCTATGAAATCTTTGGATTACTATCTTATTAACTCCACCACCTACTGCATTGATAGTTGAAGGGTGCTGGAGGAAACTAAGAGAAACATAAGGAAGTGGGGAAGTCAACTTAAAGCGGTATTAAAAATGACAAGTATCCCCAATTTGACAAGAATTGGTGCAGGAAAGAGACAAGGAGCTCAAACTACAACAATGGAACTAAGTCCAGCAGGGCAAAGATCTATTGAAGGACTTTTACAGAGAGAGAGATCAAACTCATTTAAGGATTTACAACAGATGCTACAAACAATGCAGGAGGTTATGTTAAAGAACCATGAGGATTTGAAACGAGAGATAGGAGAAGTAAGGAATGACACGGGAGAAATGAAAGAAAAGATGAGATCGATGGATGATAAATTTGAATGCTTTCAGCAACAAATTCTAAAAAATGAACAAAAATTACAGGAGATGGAAGATAGAATGGGAAGGGAAGAAAAAAAAGTGGAGGAGATGGAAGAAAGATTAACTCAAGCCAATAGAGACCTCGAACAGACAATAATCCAATTGGAAATAGATAAGGCTACCCACTTTCTACGATTTCAGAATGTGAGGGAAGAGAAGAATGAGGACCTTCCGGAGATGATGGCGGAGCTATTGGCAGGAGCATTAGGAATTGGGAAGGAAGAAATGATTAATGAAATGGATGAAATCTATAGAATCCACACGAACTATGCACGTAGACATAATCTACCTAGAGAAGTGCATATCAGATTCGTTAAAAAAACCAATCTGCGATGAGATTCTCCATAGGACCAGAGAAGATCCGCTAGAGTTACGAGGAAGACAGCTTGTGGTGCTCAAACAAGTCCCGAGGAGGGTAAGAGACTTAAGACGACCCTACCAAACGTTTACAGCAAAACTAACAAGGAAAAACGTAAATTTTCGGTGGTTGACTCCGGAAGGGATTATGGTATCTTGGGGAGAAAGAAGGTTGAGATTGAATACGGTGGACAAAGTAGAAGAGTTTTATAGACAAAATTTTGGCAGTGAGGTTGAATTGGAGGACAGAGAAAGAAGGGAAGAAGGAGAACTAGGAGGACAGTCACCAAATAGGGGGGAATCCAAAATCAAGGGAAAAGAGAATGGGAAAGGAGAGAATGTGGATAACGGGAAAGACAATGATGATGGACGCAAGGAATATAAAGAAGTCAGACAAACGAGGGCAACAAACCCTAAGTATAAGTAGAGGTTTTCAAGAAGCACTAGCAATTTTATCATTAAATGTTAATGGGTTAAATTCTCCAGGGAAAAGGAAAAACTTCTTTAGTAAATTGTATAAGACAAATGTGGATATAATAGTGCTGCAAGAGACGTACATAAAAAAGCAGCATCAGTACCTATTAAAATGCTCTAAGTTAGGAAAGATGTTTATATCTTCATCGCAGCAGAAGAAAGGGGGAATTGTAATGTATGTAAAAGAGGGTATTTTGGCCAAACAGATGTATAAAGACGAAGAGGGTAGAATATTGATAATAGAATTAACTGTGGACGGGAAAAAACTGATGTTAGTTGGAATATACGCACCAAATGAGGGCCAAAAACTTTTTTTATAAGAAACTGTATAACATGATTAGAGACTTAGAATGCGATAATCTGTGTATAATTGGGGATTTTAATGCGATTGTAGATAGAGAACTAGATTATAGAAATAACAGACGAAAGAAAGGTGTTAGAAGGATATTACCTAAGTCATTTTTTGAGATGGTGGAAGAATTAAGTATAAAGGATTGTTGGAGGGAAAGAAATGGGGATAAGAAACAATATACTTATTATTCAGCTAGACATCAATCTTGGTCTCGAATTGATATGGTTTGGGCATCGACAGATTTGAATTTGGGAATTGAGGAAATTAATATTGACATAAATTCGTGGGAAGACCACAATCCCATTAAAATTAAATGGAAAGGGCAAAAAAAGATAAAGAGGTGGACCCTAAAAAGAGCAATCTTGAATCGAAATGAATTTAAATCAAAGATGGATGATCAAATGAGTTTGTTTTTTCAAAGTAATAAGAAAGAGGATACGAATAATCAGAACCTGTGGGACACGGCAAAAGCTTTTATGAGGGGCATCGCAATATCATACATGGCCAAAGACAACAAACAAAAAACACAACAGCAAAAAAACTTAGAGGAACATCTTAGCAAACTGGAAAAAGAGCTGCAGAAAGAACCCATAAAACGGGTTGAATTGAATTGAAACAACAAATAAATACAATTAAACATAAATTAAATATCATTGAAAAGGAAAATATGGCACATCAAATTAAAAGCATTAAACAAAATTTTTTTGAGAATGCAAATAAGCCGGGAAGATGGCTGGCTTATAGACTAAGAAAATGGAAAGAAAAGAACCAGATTAGTAAATTATATAATGAAGAAGGAGAGTTAATTTATCAAAATGAGGAAAAGAGGAAGGTAGCGTATGAGTTTTTTAAAAACCTTTACGAGGATAAGGAGAAGATAGAAGAAGGTAAGATAGTGCAGTACCTTCAAAAAACAGAATTGCCCAGAATCTCGGAGGAAGGTAAAAATTTATTAAATAATGAGATAACAGTATGGGAGATATCTGAGGCAATCAAAAAACAAAAAAGTAATAAAGCACCAGGCCCAGATGGTCTACCTTCAGAAATTTATAAAAATCACCAGGAATTATTAAGCCCACTGTTATTAGAGGTATATAATGTTGTACTTAATGAAGCTAAGATACCTGAATCGTGGAAAGAAGCAACAATCACATTGATTCCCAAAGAAAATTCTGACTCGACTTATATTAAAAACTATAGGCCGATATCCCTACTAAATTCGGATAATAAAATCGTTATGACAATTATGGCAGACAGACTAAAGAAATTTTTAGAGAATTTTATTTATACTGATCAAAACGGTTTTCTTCCAGGACGTCATATAAGGAACAATATTAGGATTATTTTGGATACGATAGAATACTATGAAGTCCATAATGAAAAGCAGATGGTGTTGATATTCATCAATGCACAAAAAGCATTTGATAACGTCAAATGGGACTTCATACTAGAACAATTAAAATATATGGATTTTGGGGGGAAATTTATAAAGATGTTCAAAACAATCTACTCCAGACAAGAAGCCAGAGTGGTGATAAACGGGGAAACGACAAAGAACTTTTTAATCCAAAAAGGCACAAGGCAAGGTTGTCCGCTATCACCACTGCTTTTTATTTTATCACTAGAGGCTTTAATTAGAACAATCCGAGAAGACAAACAAATCAAAGGTTTAAAAGTAAGAAAAGAAAGTTTTAAGGTACAGGCATTTGCGGACGATCTTGTATTTATTATTGAAGAGCCTGTATAATCTGGTCTTAGGTTGATGGAAGTGCTGGAGGACTAAGGGGAAGTAGCAGGCCTGAAAATAAACAAGGATAAAACAAAAATGATAGTCAAAAACATGACTGAAGAGCAAAAAAAAGAATTGGAGGGAAAGATAAATATTCAGACTACGAAAAAAAATAAGATATTTGGGAATTCAGTTGACAGCAAGATGTATCACACTTAAAGAAGATAACTATGACAAATTAATGGCGCAAATTAGGTCTGATTTGGAAAAATGGGGAAAATTACAGCTATCTCTAATGGGCAGGATAGCCACCATTAAAATGAATGTTCTTCCGAAAATGTTATTTTTATTTCAATGCATACCAATTCGGCTCAAAAAAGATTTTTTTACAAATTTGGACAGACTTATTTCAAAATTCATATGGCAAGGGAAACGACTGAGAATTAGATTCAAATTATTACAAGATGCTAGAGAAAGAGGAGGATTTGGCCTACCAGACTGGACAAAGTATTATCAGGCAGCAGCGTTGGTTTGGCTAAGTGAGTGGATATCTCAAAAACACAAGACTATTGGCACTAGAAGGTCATGACCTACAGACAGGGCAGCACGCTATTCTATGGGAGGAAAAATATTTAGCCTATCAGTATTTCCGGAGACACTATATTAGGAGAGCGCTATTGGATATTTGGAAAAAAACAAAAAGAAATAATTATATGGAAATTCCCAATTGGGTGTCTACATTAGAAATGTATATGCATCCAAATTTGATAAAACAAGGGGGAGCTGTCACCTATAAAGACATTTTGAATGAGAAAGGAGAATTAAAAGCGAGAAATACTTTAAAGGAAGAAGGAATCGAATTGGAATGGTGGGCGTATCTTCAAATTCAATCTAAATTTAATAAAGATAAAAAGAAATGGGGCATAAAGCAAGAACTATCAGAATTGGATAAAATTTTATTTAGCAGGGAAGGCAAGATTATAAGTAAACTATATCGATACTTATTAGAACAAGATATGATCGAGGAACAGGTGAAAGAAACGATGATAACTTGGTGTAAATATTTTGGGCATAATATTGATATGGACAAGTGGCAAAGTTTATGGGAAAAAATTTAAAAATCATACTAGCAACTTCCTACAAGAAAAACCTCTATAAGATGTTTTATAGGTGGCACCTCCCCCCACAAGATTAGCATGAATGAATAAGGGGAAATCTTCAATATGCTGGAAGTGTAAAGAGACCATTGGGAATTACTACCACATGTGGTGGGAATGCCCAAAGGCGCAAAAATTTTGGAATTTATTAAAGAACTGGCTGGAGGAAATTTTGCTAATAGATATAGAGGTCAAACCGGAATTTTTCTTATTGGGAATTATAGAAAGAAAATATAAGAAAGATACAAATTATTTATTACTGCATATAGTCACAGTGGCACGAATAGTCTTTGCTCAAGAATGGAAAGAGGAAGATATTCCAGCTGAAGAGGAAATATTACTGAAAATTTTTAACTACGCAGAAATGGACAGACTCACTTTGGAACTCAATGATAAAAGTGAAACTAAGTACTACAAAATCTGGAAACAATTTTATGATTGGATAGATAACAAGAGGGTAGCCAAGACAAATGTATAGTGTTAGAACAAAAAAATAGATGTTATTATAGACAAATGTATGTTTAAGAGATAAATAAATATGCAGAAATGAGGGGGAAAGTATTAATACTATATGATATTTTGCTTAAATAATGAATAAAGCTTAAGAATTATATGTTTATATGAATAGTAATATTATTGTAAAGTGACGGAAGATGTATGGAACCAGTGATGTCATATCTATGTCCAATGTTTTTTTTTAATTTTGTATTATCAATAAAAAAGTTTTTAATTTAAAAAAAAAGAAAGAATATCTGCTTTAAAGTTGACAGATACAATTTATGAGGAATTTTTCCTTTATATCTTAACTGGGAGACTCTTTTGAACGAGTGTCAAAGGGGAACAGCTTTGCAAGGCTTTGTGTAGTCCAGAAGAAACCTTTCCAGATCCTACTGATCAGAAGTTTCCTTCTTAATCACATTTTGTTAAACTTAAATAAATCTAATAAAATAACAATTTAATAAATCTTTGACAACAAATTTATTCAAAAAATTAATATGAGTAGATCATCATAACCATGGATATATGAAGAGTGGAGGAATGCCTTTTAATACAACCATTAGGAGGAACCGATTGTTTGTCACTTAATGCTTCAATCTTTTCTCAATTCCCTCCCTCCAGACTTTATTAAGTAGAAAAGGACTTTGTTGCAATGTATTATACCAGAAGCAAAAGGGAGGAACTAAAGAAAGAATCTGCCAGGGTTACATCTCCTACACCTGATTGGAAGGAGTCAGAGATTTCATATTCACCTAAGTGAAGCCCAGAATCTATTTGTCTAATGTCCATTTCTCCTCTCCTGGAATGGTTAAGCAACACATCTTGGAAAATGTTTCTGAAATCAGGCGTTGTCCTAAAAAGGTATTTCATGAAATGTAAAAAAGCAGAATATTAAAGAAATACTGGTTTTTTACTTTCTCAGATACAGAAAAATGCACCAAGTGTCCGGATGATAAATATTCAAATATGGACAGAGTCCAATGTATCTCCAAAGTTATAACCTTCCTGTCTTTTGAAGCTGTTCTGGGTATCATCCTGGTCTCTTTTGCCCTACCCTTGTTCCTAACTACAGGCCTTGTTTTAATCATCTTCATTAAATATCAAGAAACTCCCCTTGTCAAAGCCAACAACCGTGACCTCTCCTATATCCTCCTGGTCTCCCTCCTGCTTTGCTTCTTGTCTCCTTTTCTCTTCTTTGGTCAACCAAGGAAATCCACCTGCCTTTTCCGACAAATGGTCTTCAGCATCATCTTCTCAGTTGCCATTTCTTCTCTCTTGGCCAAAACCATCACGGTGGTGCTGGCTTTCCTGGCCACAAAACCAGGAAACCGAGTGAAGAGATGGTTGGGGAAGAGCTTGGCTAACTCCATCATCCTCTCTTCTTCTGCTGTCCAAATTATCATCTGCTGCATCTGGCTGGGAGCTTCTCCCCCATTCCCTGACTCTGACCTCCACTCCCAGCTTGGAGAAATCATCCTGCAATGCAACGAAGGGGCTGTTGTCATGTTCTAGGTCACCCTCAGCTACATGGGCTTCCTGGCTGCCATCTGCTTCATGGTGGCTTTCCTGGCCAGGAATCTGCCTGGGGCCTTCAACGAAGCCAAACTGATCACCTTCAGTATGGTGGTCTTCTGCAGAGTTTGGGTGACTTTTGTGCCCACCTACCTGAGCACCAAAGGGAAATATATGGTGGCTGTGCAGATTTTCTCCATCCTGGCCTCCAGTGCTGGTCTGCTGGGCTGCATCTTCATTCCCAAATGCTACATTATCCTTCTGAGGCCAGACCTGAACACAAAGGAGCATCTTACATCTAGAATAAATGTAAAAACATGAGGTATAACATGTGATGTTGGAAGAATTCTAAAATTCCTTTTACTTGAAAGGAGATTTTCTTTCCATTTAGATAGTATTCAGGAGTCAAAGAAAATCATAACTATGTGTTTCAAAATGGGAAAATGTTGAACGACTGGAATTCTTGTAGCTCCCTTCCCTTTCAGCTCAATAAATCTTGCTAAGAGAACTCTGTGAACGTCATTCAGAGGAATTTACTACTGGATGTGACACCTTATAAAAAAATAATGTGGGCACTTTTTCCTACTGATAGCAGCTAAAAGTGTCTGTATGAGAGCAAGCGAGTAGGAAAAGAGGTCAGGAAGAAGCTGTGGGAACCAAGCACCAACTGGGTTGCCTGATCTTCTCCATGAGAATGCCAGAATGATGTGAAATGCCATGTTTGACCGGCTTTCAGCTGGGGAGGGAAATCTTCATCCTTCTTATATAGTTCTTTCTTGATTTCCTGATAAAACCTCCTTTGCAGAAAGTGTTCAGCAGAACAGATATCTGGGATTTCAGCTTGGGATTTTTTTTATTTTGGTGTGTACCTTTAAGAAATTTCCTCTGTATTTATTTTCCTTTTCATCAACCAGAGAAATAAAATAGCAGTTTTCAGGCCCTTTAATTTCCCACTCTACAATTTGTACGTAAAGCATTTCTCTGCTCCTCTTCCAAGCTTGGCTTGTCTGTGAAAGGTTGGACAAGATGTGCAGGGAAAGAGGACCCTGAGACTTTCCCCAGGAGGAGACTGAAGGGATCCTGTCTGAAGGCAGCGGCATCATTGACTGAGTAATCTGGACTGAGGCAGGAGCGTTCAACGCTGTGTATTCATCCAGGTCCCCAATCACTTCTCTCGGTGGCATTGTAATTCCCAACGGTCGACAAATGGATCTTTTTAAGTCAAGGCCTCCCTTTCCTTAGGAATCCATCTGCATTTCTCTCCTTCCTCCCTGGGGGAGCTGCAGAATGGCTACTCCTGGCATTCCTCCACTTACGACCAGAAGGGAGGCCAAAACCTACATTGCTAAGGGGGAAATTTGTATTTTGCCCCACTTTATGACTTTTCTTGCCACAGTTGTTAAGTGAATCACTGCAGTTGTTAAATGAGTAACACGGTTGTTAAGTGAATCTGGCTTCCCCACTGACTTTGCTTGTCAGATGGTCACAAAAGGGGATCATGTGACTCTGGGACGCTCCGACCATCATAAATGTGAGTCAATTGTCAAGCATCCGGATGTAAATCATGTGACCCTGGGGATGCTGCAATGGTCATAAGTGTGAAAAATGGTCCCAAGTCACTTTTTTCAGCATTGTTGTAACTTCAAACGGTCACTAAATGTACTGTCGTAAGTGGAGGACTGCCTGCATTTATGTGCATTATCCAAGAGCATCCCTGGAGAGAGATTCCCTCCTCCTCCTCCTCCTCCTCTTGGATGTGGGACTCGGTTTGCTCCTCCTGGGTGGTGGTTCATTCCCTGGACCCCCTGGACCCCTTTGCCGAAGTCAAGAGTGACGCTGAAACAAGGCACAAATTCTGCACAAACAGCCACACCCAGGAGGTTGTCACCCCCATTAACCCCCTGGAATCAAAGCTGCTTATTGGTTCAGGGAGTGGGGGGAGGGCAGAGGGCAAGGCTGGGGGGCTCCAATGCTCCCCCCTGCCAAAGACCCTCTCCCTCTTTGGAGAGCAGCCAGGCTTCCCCTGCAGTCCTGCCCCCCTTCAGCCCCTCACCTGCGCAGGACCTGCCAATCATGCCTGTCAAGCCCATCGGAAGGGTCCCCTCAGTCTGTGTCAGCTGCCCAAAAAGAAGAAGGGGAAAGGAAAGAAATCCCTTCTGCTTTCCTTCTCTTTGGATGACTTTGCAACTGCAAATAATTGAAGAGGAATCAGCCACATCTACACAAAACTTCAGAGATCAAACCAGTGAAAACGCCGCCCTCTTCAGAAGTCTCTGCCTGCCCCCTGCCTCTCTCTCTCTCTCTCTCTCTCTCTCTCTCTCTCTCTCCCCCTCCCATTTTTTCCTTACATGCAGTTTTCCTCCCTGATCAGCTGCCACAAAGTGTCTGGAGCACATTTATGACTTTCCCTTACGCAGCTCTTCCATTCGGGAGCAGAGCGAAAGCCAGCCAGCCGGCCTAACTCAACCACCCACCCAAAATCTCATGGAGCATCAGTCAGTCCTGGCCAGATCTGGTCCCTGCCCCAGTGGAAGAGCGAGGGACCCCGCGGGAGGGGCAGTCTGAGAAGTCGGACAGGGGGCAGACCGAGCCTCTCCCAGGACGACGGAGCTGCTGGAACGGCCATCACGGGGGGGGGGGTTGTCTGCAGATTCCCAGCTTTGTTTGGGCCCTCCAGCTCAGCCTGGCTGGGTCCACAGAGGGCTTGGCCTAGGGCCGAAGGGGGGGCTGGAGTTGGAGCGTCTCCGGGGCTGCAGGGTCCGCTGGCAGGGGCAGCAGCGGCTGCAGAGGGGGTGGTGGATCCCTGGGGCTCCTGAGGAGGAAGGGCGCCCCCTGTGGGAAGGGCCAGGTGGCGGTCCAGTGAGACCAGTGGGGGATCTCCTGGCAGGCAAATTTGGGACTACCCAGCCGAGCAAAGCCAAAGGAGGTGCTGGGAGCTGGAGAAGCGTGGGGGCCAAATGCGGAGCGCCCAGTGTCAACCCTGCGACTGAGCATGGTTACAGCCATTTTCCTGCTCATTCTGCTTTGCCACATAGAACGGATGGGGGAGGGGGTTTCCCAGGGGCTTCGCTAGTCATAATCATTTTTTGTCCCATGGGAACCAAGGTCATCGGTTGTTCCCAAGCCGACAGGCTGGGCGTTGTGGAAAAAGCCCGCCAAATGACTGCATTGGGGAATGTAGTTACTTGCATGGTTTTATGGGTCGGATTTCTAACTTTGTATTGGGGAATTGTTACATGTGTATCCAGACTTGGTTTCACTCTTGACCGTGCTGATACTTTGTAACTAATAAACATGTTCTTTGAGGAATTTTCAAAGAAAAAGTTCTGCTTTATTCGTACCTGTCTGTCGGAACCACAACATCCGGCTTTTCTCCGGGGAAAGGAGGGAGCCCCCTCCCCTGCACCACCACCCCTCCAGGGCTCCTCCCGCTCTCGGACCCAGGTGCCGCACTCGCCCCCCGTGGCTCCTCTGGCCACTCTCCTGGCAGGGGGTGCCACAGCCTCTGGAGACGGAGGAGCCTCTGCGCGGCCCGGGGGGGAAGAGGCAAAAGGAGCACCCACCCTCCATCCCCAGAGCCCAGCTGCTAGGGAGCCCCTCTGATCGCCCCTAACTCTCAGCCAGCTGTGCCCCCACCAGCTGCCGATGAGACTCCCAGCTGGCCCCAAGGAGGCTCCTGCAGGGAGGAGGCAGTGGGAGGGAAAAGGGGGCTCGGGTGGCCCGCCTGCTGGGGCTGGGGGCGGCGCTGCCTGACCTGAGTACCAGGGGATGGGGAGGGACAGGGGCTTGAGTGACAGCTCTCTGTTCAGGTGAGAGGAGGGGGGAGCCAGGAGGCACAGAAGGAGCCTTTTGTGTTTGGGGGGCAGGAGTGCCTGGGGATGATGCGGGAGGGAATCAAAGCCAGCTGAGGGACTTTTTGCCAATCACTGGAGTTTTAATCCCACCTTCAAAATAAAGGTGGGATTGCAGCCAAATGACTTGGAGCCAATCATCAGGGGACTGAGTTCTAGTCCTGCCTTAGGCATGAAAGTCAGCTGTTTGAGTTCTAATCCTCAGGCATGAAAACTTCCTGAGTGACTTTGGGACAATCACCAGGAGCCTCTTGAGTTCCGGTCCCGCCTTAGTCCTTTTTGATTTGGGTGTGAAACTTGGAAATAAATTCTCAGATTAATGTGGGATACCAGAATTAGGGATTCCTAGATAGTGAGATGGCTGAGTGTCCAATATTGTGTGGTGTCATGGAGGAAAGTGAAATTGTGCGGACACAGTCGTACCATTTTGGGCAAAGCCCTAAGTCTCTGCCTTCTGTTTGTGGGCAAACTAGAGGCATCTCTGTGTGGTCACTGAGAATCTTAGACTGACCTTGGTCTGATCCATCAAAGCTTTTTTTACCTGCTTAAAACGGAATTTGCAAAGGGATTTGATCAGCAATTAGAAGCTATTCTGAAACCTCAGATTGATTATTGATTCATCAGCAATCTGTGTGGCTGGAAAACAGAACAGCTTCCATGGGTGCCTCTTCCTGCAAACCTAGATTTTCCCACCCTTATGCACCTCCTTCTTGGACCTGGATGAAAACACAGCATTGAACGCTCCTGCTTCAGTCCAGACTACTCAGTCAATGATGCAGCTGCCTTCAGACAGGATCCCTTCAGTCTCCTCCTGGGGAAAGTCTCAGGGTCCTCTTTCCCTGCACATCTTGTCCAACCTTTCACAGACAAGACAAGCTTGGAAGAGGAGCAGAGAAATGCTTTATGTACAAATTGTAGAGTGGGAAATTAAAGGGCCTGAAAACTGCTATTTTATTTCTCTGGTTGATGAAAAGGAAAATAAATACAGAGGAAATTTCTTAAAGGTATACACCAAAATAAAAACAATCCCAAACTGAAATTTGAGACAGCTGTTCTGCTCAACACTTTTTATCAGGAAATCAAGAAAGAACTCTATAAGAGGGATGAAGATTTCCCTCCCCAGCTGAAAGCCGGTCAAACATGGCATTTCACATCATTCCGGCATCTCCCGGAGAAGATCAGGCAACCTGGTTGGTGCTTGGTTCCCACAGCTTCCTCCTGACCTCTTTTCCTACTCGCTCTCTCTCACACAGACACTTTTAGCTGCTGTCAGTAGGAAGAAGTGCCACATTATTTTTTATAAGGTGTCACATTCCGTAGCAAATTCCTCTGAATGACTTTCACAGAGTTCTCTTTAGCAAGATTTATTGAGCTGAAAGGAAAGGGAGCTACAAGAATTCCGGTCGTTCAACATTTTCCCATTTTGAAACACATAGATATGATTTTCTTTGACTCTTGCATACTATCTAAATGGAAAGAATATCTCCTTTCAAGTAAAAGGAAGTTTTAGAATTCTTCCAACCTCACATGTTATACCTCATGTTTTTATATTTATTCTAGCTGTCAGATGCTCCTTTGTGTTCAGGTCTGGCCTCAGAAGGATAATGTGGCACTTGGGGATGAAGATGCAGCCCAGCAGACCAGCACTGGAGGCCAGGATGGAGAAGACCTGAACAGCCACCATGTATTTCCCTTTGGTGCTCAGGTAGGTGGGCACAAAAGTCACCCAGACACTGCAGAAGACCAGCATGCTGAAGGTGATCAGCTTGGCTTCATTGAAGGCCCCAGGCAGATTCCTGGCCAGGAAAGCCACCATGAAGCAGATGGCAGCCAGGAAGCCCATGTAGCTGAGGGTGATGTAGAACATGACAACAGCCCCTTCATTGCATTGCAGGATGATCTCTCCAGGCTGGGAGTGGAGGTCAGAGTCAGGGAATGGGGGAGAAACTCCAAGCCAGAGGGAGCAGATGATCATTTGGACTATAGAACAAGAAAGGATGATGGAGTTGGCCAAGCTCTTCCCCAACCATCTCTTCACTCGGTTTCCTGGTTTTGTGGCCAGGAAAGCCAGCACCACCGTGATGGTTTTGGCCAAGAGAGAAGAAACAGCAACTGAGAAGATGATGCTGAAAACCGTCTGTCTGAGAAGGCAAGTGGCTTTCCTTGGTTGACCAAAGAAGAGAAAAGGACACAAGAAGCAAAGCAGGAGGGAGACCAGGAGGATGTAGGAGAGGTCCCGGTTGTTGGCTTTGACAAGGGGAGTTTCTAAGTATTGAATGAAGATGATTAAAACAAGGGCTGTGGTTAGGAACAAGAGTAGAGCAAAAGAGACCAGGATGGTGCCCAGATGTTCTTCATAAGAGAGGAAGGTTATCACCTATTTATCATCCGGATACTTGAAGCACTTTTCTGTATCTGAGAATGTCAAAAACCAGTATTTCTTTAATATTCTGTTGTTTTACATTTCAAGAAATACCTTTTTTTGGAGAAATGTTCCAGGAACATTTTCCAAGTTGTGTTGCTTAACCATTCCACAAGAAAAAAAACTGATAATATAATTTTCTAATACCTATCTACCTACGGTATCTGAAATTGGAGGATTTCTAGTATATTTTGAATAAACAAAAAAGAGTTGAGCTTCATTGCATGTTTTAATTTGCACTTTCATCAAAATGCTGTGGATAAATCCAGTTCCACAAAGCCTGACCTTTCCTGTGGTGTCACCGACCTTCCCGAGTGGAGATGGTCCCCTCCGGACAAGGAACACAGTCATAGCAGCAAACTGGCTCTCCTTCTTGCACCCGCTTGACAAATCCAGGATGACAATTTTCCACACATTTGGACTGTGGCAGAGACTAAGCAGAAAAAATAGGAATGCCAAAGAAAAGAGGTTAGGACTCACCATCCATGGAAAAGGAGAGGAGAAATGGACATTAGACAATTAGATTCTGGGCTTCACTTAGGTGAACATGAAATCTCTGACTCCTTCCAATCAGGTGTAGGAGATGTGACCCTGGCAGATTCTTTCCTTAGTTCCTCCCTTTTGCTTCTGGCATAACACATTGCAACAAAATCCTTTTCTAGTTAATAAAGTCTGGAGGGAGGGAATTGAGAAAAGAATTAAGCATTAAGTGACAAACAATTGGTTCCTCCTAATGGTTGTATTAAAAAGCATTCCTCTACTTTTTGTACATCCATGGCTATGATGATCTACCCATTAAATTTTTGAATAAATTTGATGTTAAAGATTTATTAAATTGTTATTGTATTAGATTTATTTAAGTAGAATAAAATGTGATTAAGAAGGAAACTTCTGACCAGTAGGATCTGGAAAGGTTTCTTCTGGACTACATAAAGCCTTGCAAAGCTGTTCCCCTTTGACACTCGTTCAAAAGAGTCTCCCAGTTAAGATAGAAAGGAAAAATTCCTCATAAATTGTAGCTGTCAACTTTAAAGCAGATGTTCTTTCTTGATTTGTATTTTTATTTGTTCAATTCATATGGCTGCCATGCTGCTGAAATAAGATTTAGGATGAGGGCTCCTTGGCGCTCTCTGAGTTTGCTTGTTGGCTTACAGATGTTTCATTACCCAAACTAGGGAACATCATCCGTACTGGTCATCTAGCACTGATAATGTTACCTAGTTTGAGTAATGAAACATCTGCAAGAAAACAAGCAAGCTCAGAGAACACCAAGGACCCCTCATGTCAACCCAGAGCTACAAATATTCTCCTTTATTAAGACTAAAGTTTTCTGCATAGATTCTAGAACTCTAGTGAGATTGAGGTGAGATCATGAGAATGTGTCCTTGAAAAAGATTAAATCTTTGGCTGCAACTGATGGGACCCGAGTGTGAGTCCTGTGTCAGAAGGAGATATTTCTAAGGCTCCTCCAGTTATCCAAGAAAAGGTTCTTTGTGTTGAAGAACTGTAATTAGGAGACTCCAACTGTCGTGGAAAGACAGACCCACATTTAATATTAGTTAAATTGGGCGACTCTTTTTCGCCCAGGGGGAGTGAAGGAAGCTACGACTCAGGATAAAGAATGCCATTCAAGGGATTTTCAGATGAAGACCCTCTTAATAGCCAAAAGCCAAATCTAAGTAGCCTTTCCTGACAAAATCTCTCTCCTGATATCAGGAAGATCTTTTCTTTGAATAAAAGTTGTGTTTCAGTGTTTCAGGCTTCTGGGTCAAGGGATTATGTGAAGTGAAAATCTTGGACCTCCTTCCTGGGGGCAGAAGCCCAATTGCTCCCCCCAGTTGGGTGAAAGACAGATATGGCTAACTTTGACCAGGTCTGGACTCCTTAAAAATATCACAGACCATGGACCTGCCCTTTCAGGGAGCCATTTCCCAACGGCCTCTCCCTATGCAGGACAAGATGAAGCTTCTCTCCCAATGGGACCACCAGGAGCTCCATCCAGTCATGATTCAATTTCATCACATTCAGTCCAAACCTCAATTCAGGGACTGTTTAACAGAATTCCCTCCCACTTTGCTATTTGAGGACAAGCAAACCTGACCTTATTAACAACACAACCTCCAGCACTTGAGCGTTTCTCATCCCAGGTTGGAGATGGCTGAATCACCTAAAAACAGTCTTCAATATTACAGCATCTGAAGAACACCTTGGTCAATAGTACTGAAGCCTCCCAAGTGGTCTATAGAAAGAAAACTGTAAGGTTTCTGCTCCTCGTGTTCAATTCTCAGTGAAGGTCACTGACCCTGGTAACTAGCCTTAGTCCACATGAAATGGGTCCTAAATTTTTGGAAAAAAGAGAGGAGACACCAAAATTTCTCCAACCTTGTTGAGCAACTTTAGCTGTGAAAGAGCATCTTCCTCAATAGTAAGTCTCTGTTTTTCCAATCTCCCCATTTGCTGCTCGATGGGATCCTCCTTGGGGAGAATCAACCAGCTCTTGATTTGCAGATCTCCTGCTACATCTCCGTTTTGATCCAAGTACAGTTTATTATTAGAAATATTGCAAAACTCATTCTTCTGCAGGAAAGGATGGAACTACAATGGGAACATCCAGGAATTTTAAAATCTGAAACCCTTTTTTAAAAAGCCCATTTAGCCTTCACACATTTGAATCTTTCTTTTACAGTTGTCTAACATCAAAATATGCTTATTTAGGACTTCCGGTTCCAGTTCACGGCGCTGGCGGTCGTGCAGAGAGTCTTCTCTCTTCTCTAGCCGGTTTCCCTCCGCTGGTAGACCCTGGACAGGGTCGAAAGTCGCCCTGGAGGGGCGACCACTGCTGAGGAGGACTCTCGTTGACTGCGGAGGGGGCGGCAGCGCCTTCCGTGGTCCGAGGCAGCTCCTTTAGGCCAACGGGGAAAAGATCGGCCATTAACCTGGCCGATCACTTAGCTGCACCAGCCGAAGTCAAAATAACATCTAAGCGTTAAAAAACCACTGTGGAAGATCCGGGTGAGACCTTTTCTTTCCTCTCTTTACCCTAACTATCTTCCTGTGAAAAGTCCCTGGAACTATTTCCCTATTTTGATAAAGCAGCGTTCGCTCACTTGGGAAAGCAAGCTTTGGACAATAAACAATACATTAATTTTTATTGACTATTTCTACTCTTGGATACTCTGGGGTCCCGAAAAAATCCCTACTACAGAATTTTATTATTTTAGTTGCTTATTAAACTGGACAATACTGTTTTCTTCTACTTTTATTCCTTTTTTAATTGGATAAAACCTTTCTGGAAAAAGATTTTACAGTCTACTGGGGATATCTTGTGGCGAAAACTGACATTGCAATTACACTTTCTCTTGATTGTGAGGCTGGATTTGACCTTCAAATTACCATAAAAGGGAAAAGATAAAGAATTTGTAACAGCTGTGTGGAGGTGGATATGGGCTGATTGTTACTAAACATAGCCTCCACTAAAAGACTAAAAGACTATTTCACTATGGAAATGGAGGAACCTTACCCACAGCTTGACTACAATCTTATATTGGAAAAAATCTTGGAAGTTACTGAGCAAATGATCTTTAGGATGAAAGCTAAAGATGATTTTCCAGAACTACAAACTGAGGAACAGATTATCATCAAAGAGGCCTGTGTTCAACAGTATGTACAACATAATGAGATGGAGGAATCTTATTCACAATTTAACTACAAAAATGTCCTTGCCCCAAAATCTCAAACTGATTTCCAGACTTTAATTGATTATTTTTATAAATCAAAAAACAACAGAAGAGGAATCTATCACCAGCAAAAAGGATTCTACACAATCCTATGTACAATCTATAGAGTATCAGAACTATGATAACTTGGACAACCAACTAACAACTATAATACTGGACAAAATTGATTACGCTACTCAGATGATAGTGGAAGAAGGAGAACAGAAGTACGACCAGATTGAATTGATGATAAACATGTCTAACAAAACATTGAGATTTGTTGATATAGAGGCTCTCTTATGGAAGTATGCCTGGCACAAAAAGAAAGCCAGAGTTAGATTTAAAAATGGGATTTAAATCTTTACTTGATGGGTAAAAACGTTTTTTTTTAGAGATATGGACTGAATTAATATTCATTGAGATGAAAAGTAAAGGTTTTTGGACTGATTTAATGTTTAGGATTTAGATTTATAACTGAGATGAAATTATTGGTTAGATTATAGTTTGGAATTGTGAAATGAAAAAGGTTTTAAATGAGGAGCTATTAAGACAAGAAATAGAATAGATGTGTGAAATAGTGTAAGAAGGTATTTTTTGGGACAATATGTTTATTTTAGGTATGATAACCATTTTGTAATGGAATGAAAACAAGGAAATGGATTGTGACAATGGAAGATATGGTATTACTAAATGAAGACTTATTAAAATAAGAATTAGAATATACTTTCGAAATGTAAGAAGGTAACTGTAGGAATAAGATGTTTTTAATTTTAAATATTATAATTATTATGTTATGTAAGGAGGGAAATCAGGGATACCCGAAGTGTAAACCATATGTTTAATTAAGGCTAAATTGGAATATGGTAATTGAATTTAGTAAAGCTTAAAAACAGGATCTAGGCTTGTATAGGTAAAATGTTATTGATAAAATTTTATAGACTGATGGAATTTTATTTAGAAATGTATTCATTTGAATATGTTATATTAATGGAGGGAAATACAGAGGGAATCTTTAAGGGGTTAACCTGACCTGTATGACTTTGATTTTGGATAATTGATTACCCCATTTACACGTTGTTTCCTGAGCACTCTGTTTTAAAAAATGAAAAAAAATAATAAAACTTGTTATAAAAAAAATATGCTTATTTAGAAAAACAGGTTATTCTTCTATCTTCATAAATAAAAAAGAAAGGTTCAGCAAAATTTCTCAACGATATACTGGCAAAATATATATTAATAAAATATAATTGTTGCAATTGGTAAGTTATAGGGAACATTCTAGAGCAGGTGAGAAAAAAAATGAATCATAGAAAAAAAGAGATTAATCATAAACGCCTAGAAAACATCACGTTGATTATGAGAAACAGTTTATGTAGTGACCGTGCAAAGTTACAAGGGCACTGAAAAAAGTGACTTATGACAGTTTTTCAGACGCTCATTGCAGCATCCCAGGGTCACGTGATCAAAATTTGAATTCTTGGCATGTACTTATGATGATTACGGTGTTTGAGGGTCACGTGATCTCCTTTTGGGACTTCTGACAAGCAAAATAAACAGGGAAGCCAGACTCACTTAACAACCGTGTTACTTGCTTAACAACTGCAATGATTCACTTCACCAGAAAAGGCAAGAAAGGTCATAAAATGGGGCAAAAATCATTTAACAACTCTCTTGCTTAGCAACAGACATTTTGAGCTCCGTTGTGGCCGCAAATCCACCACTGCCTTGTGCATCCTCTTCCAGCAACTGAGGGAAGCTGCAGAGAAGCTCCAGGTCTCTTCAATGCTGTTCCAGAGGGAGGGAAATGGGGAAAGGAGCTCAGCCACAAGAGAGGAGATTCCGGCTGAATGAGAGGAAGAACCTCCTGAAAGGAGGAGCCGTTTCAGAGCTGAGCCCTTAAAGCAGAGGAGTTCAGCCTCCCCTTCTCTGATGACGCAAAGACTGAGCAGCCATCAGTGGGAGAAGCTTTAACTGGGATACCTGCAGAGAGGAGGGTTGGGCTAGATGGTCTCAGGGTGTCGTTCAAAGTTACAAATGTAAACTTCTACTATGCTAATCACAAACCCACAAAGACATGAGTATATTTAAAAATGCATACATCCTTTTAAAATTAGCAATGTTTAAAACCAAAATTTATCTATTATAATGCCTGCTGTTTAGAAGATTATGTCTCAAGCAATTAGATTGGCCAAATTGGTTGATCTTTTGCAGCATATGTAGGTTGAGACGGTTCCCCTTCTTCCCCTCTGGATTCCCTCTCCTAAAGAACTAAGATTAATGGATCCATATTGGGACCCCCATACCTGCCATGGCTGCAGCCTTGGAGGCCCCAAGATCTTTTCTCCCTCCTTCCTTCTCCTCCTCGATCTGGAGGAATAGGCGGCATTCAAGGCCTGGGCCAGAGTCTTCATGATACTGTAATCATGCGAGTAATTTATAACCCTTTCCCTGTTCCTTTTCTCCTGTGTCTCCAGTGGGGCTTTCTGGGTGCATCTTCTCCGGCCTTTGACAGAAAAGAGGTGCTTGGAAAGAGAGCAGCGGAAATAATGATCTTGAAAGGGATCTTCCGCAAAGAAATGGGATTCAAAGGCATCATCCAATGGCCTTTCATTTGCCAGAATAACAAAGCTCCAAATACTATGGATGTATTTGTAAAGTCTGTCCTTTTCAAATATATATGTTCCCAAATCTGTACTGATCCAGACTTTCCCTTGAATGGGGCCTGTCAAACGCATAAGTGCCAAATGGAAATAAAGAATTCTGTCCATAAAGTAAATATGTTCCAGGAAGTGAACAAAGACATTGACTTGTCTCCACTTAGAGAGGGCATCCCTGAGGGCTGCTGTATATCCAGTTTTTGAGAACAGTTGTGATGCAACCACACAAATTCCATTTCTGACAAGCATAGGAGGGAAAGTCCTCATGAAATTCTCTCCATTCTCTGTGTCTGAAGCAAAGAGGCCAATCAAGGTCCATCTGAAATGGAGGAGCAGCTGGACAACTGCTGGGTAGTGGAATCCTTTTTTGGGGAACATCCGATGGAAAAAGGGGAATTTCCTTTTATCACTCAGAGCCTCTGAAGCACCATGATAACTGATCTGAAAAAGCAATGAAGAAAGCTGTGTTATATTGGGGGTCAGATAAAGTCCAAAATATTAGCTTTCAACTTGGTTTTGATGAACAAATGAAATAGATAATTGTTGATTAGCCATTATGCCATATCAAGAAACAGAATATTAAATACAAAGCATTAACAACATTGTATATAAAAATCGAATACAAGAAACAAATGAAATAAAAAAGAATAAGAATAAAAAACATGAATCATATTTCTGTATCGTTCCTACAATTTATTGCAATCAGACCCACATATGCAGATGTGAAGTGAATTGTTTTGTTCCAATAAAGGGCTGTATTCTATGTAAATGTTTATTTCTAACTGCAGAGTCAATATATTGCTTTAACACAAGTATCCCAACAGGTAGTTTGTCTAATGTGCAGTGCAGGATTCTGATCTCTCTCTTTCTTATGCAGTTGACATTCAGTATTCCAGATTCTTGGTGAAGCAATCCTTTGATTTTTTTTCTTTTTTCTTTTTATTTATTTCTATCCCACTTCGATTATTTTTTTACTCATTCTCTAGTTATATAAGAGATGGGGAGGTCACAGCGCCTAATATAATTTGTCAGTTGCAGAATCCAAGAGGGCTTTATTTGCAATATTCTATGTTCTAACACAGAGAACTTTGGGATTCTGTCAGGTTCCAGAGGTTTAACTGTACACCAAGAATTACAGCCATGTGGAAAAGAAAAGACACCCTCTTTGAGTTCTGTGGTCTTACGTATCAGGACATAGCAAAAAACATCTGGTCTCAAGCAGTTCTTAAAAGTAGATAAATACAACCTCAGATGAACAACAACACATGACATATTACACCATGTCATCATTTATTTTACAAAAAGAAAGGCAAAACGGAGAAGCCGTGTGTGAAAGACGAAGCACACCCTGACTGCTTCCATAGGTATGAAGAGGCTAAACGTAGCCTGGTGCTGCTGATCAAGTGACCTTGATTAATTGATCATCAGCAAGTGTGACTGCCTCTATAAAAGCCAAAGTTTCAGGAGTTTGCCAGTCTCCAGCATTGTGTTGTGTGTTAACACAATGTCAAAAGGTAAAGACTTCAGCAATGATCTTAGAGAAGCAATTGATGCTGCCTTTCAATCTGGACTGGGTTACAAGGCCATTTCAAAACGTTTTAAAGTCCATCATTCTATAGCGAAGAAGATTATTCACAAGTGCAAAACATTCAAGGCAGTTCCCAATCTGCCCAGGAGTGAACATCCCAGGAAGTTCACCCAATGCTCAGAGATACTGCAAAAAATCAAGAGTTCCACCTCAGACTCTACAGGCCTCAGTGAGCATGTTAAATGTTCATGGCAGCAGAATTAGAAAAAGACTGAACAAGGATGGTTTCTTTGGAAGGGCTGCCAGGAGAAAGCCTCTTCTCTCAAAAAAGGACATGGCAGCCTGGCTGAGGTTTGCCAAGTTGCACCTGAACAAATTGCAAGACTTCTGGAACATTCTCCTTTGGACGGAAGAGACCAAAGTGGAGAAGTTTGGCCATAACACAGAGAGCCACGTCTGGCGAAAACCACACACAGCCTATCAGCACCAACATGCCTCACCAACCGCCAAGCAGGGTGATCGAGGGGTAAGGATTTGGGCTTCTTTTGCAGCCAGAGGACCTGGGCACCTTGCACTATGTTGTGTGTTGTTCATATGAGATTGTAGTTACCTACTTTTAAGAACTGCTAAGCACCAGTGAATTTTATCAGATGGCCTGATACATAAAATCATAGAATTAAAAGAGGATGGACTTTTTCAAATGCCTGTATTTTCCCTGATTTTAGACAAAGATGAAACTGTATAAATTCCCACTCCTGCTCTGAGTCAGCAACTGAAGTCCTTTTATCCATCTCCAAAATATTTCTCAGGTCAACTGATTGGGTTTGTTCCTCTATATTTTAAGCCCCAAACTTCAGTCCAATATAAGGATTTGGGGGTAACTTTGGCATTATATACTCTAATAATTGGGAAAAAGCTGGACAGCTATGAGGGTTTTTTAAAATTTAAGCAGTAAATTCAATCCTGCCCTTGCTCTAAGTGGGCTCCTTTGATGATGGCAGACCCAAGATTCAGTCTCAGAGAAAAGTAACAGTGGGTAAGGAAAGGTGTTACTTGCTGTATTGGCTACATTTGTCTTCCAAAGACCACAGCTTTTGACTTTCATTTATCAATAATCAGAGAATTATTATGTCAGTAGGAGCCATGTTATCTCAAGAGTCTACACAATCTAACCCATAGGATAACAGTACTGCATTATCAGTTTAAACCAACGTGTATTTAGCAAGTAAGAGGCTCAGTGGCTTAAAGACACTGAATCTGTTCCAGCAGTTCAAGTTCTGTCACTGAATGGAGGGGTGAGCTCCCGTCGCTTGCCTCAGCTTCTGCCCACCTAGCAGTTCAAAAGCCTGTGACAACGCTAGTAGATAAATAGGTACCACTTTGGGGAGAAATGTGGCGTGTTTCGTGCAGATGGTCAGGCCCCTGCCAGTACTGGACTTGCTCAGATGTGACATCCAACTGCCAGGCAACATCGGTGGTGAGAGAAGGCCCAGATGATGCCACAGGAGACCTCTCGTCTTTCTACTGCGGAGCTAGTTCACCCCCTGTGAGGCATCCTGGATGAGCTCATGAGCACAAACTGAACAGACGAGCATTCGTCGGCTGCGAAATAAACACTATGTAGTCTCCTGGCTAATTATACCTTTGCCATATGCTAAATAAATAAACAATTTAGCACTTTAGGCATGTACATGAGAATCCTTCCTTAGTCCTGTTAAGTCATTAATATCTAGACTGAATAACAAGCGTTCAAATATGTACTCTTTTATGTTACCCCTTAGTAAATACCTATCCTTCTTCTCGTGGCTCCACTGAGCCCAAACCTCCCTCTCAAACAAGGGCTTCTGGAAAGGGCTTGGATCAGGGCCAACAGTCTGAGTTACATTTTAAGGGAAATCAATTTCTTCCATCATATTTCTCCATTTACTACTGTATCAAATGCTGCAGTAACATCTATAAAGCCAGAAAACTGTGGTTTACCCGACTGACATATTGTGTAATTAGCTATTTCAAAAGAAATATGTTGTCAATATTAGATTATTAATTTATTGATTAGTTATTATACAACTGTGTGAAACTTTTTCCTCTACTTAAAACCTTCTTGTTCTTCTGCAAAGAATGCACTTTTGTTCTACCCAACCTCACGTTTACTTAAGAGGAACATGGTGTATATTTTAGCCACAATATCCATTAGTCTAACTAACCTGTAATTGCTAGAGTCCTATTTATTCCATTTTCTTTGTATAAAGGAACACCACTGTTGCCAAGTTGAGTACAACTGGATATGTCAGGTATTATTTCTATGTGTAAATGAACATGCCAATAGTTCACCCACAACTGGGGATATTTTTTGAATAGCCGGGAGAAAGTCCTCTACAGGGACCTTACTGCTTTTCAGGCCTTTCATAAGGAATTTAAACATAAACATAATAGAAAAAACATAATTGATATGTTTGCTAATATGGAGAAAAGCAACTCTTGAATTCCATGTAGAAGACATGCTTGGATCTGTTGCTCACCACCATCCCGCACACTTTACCAGACAGAGAATAACACACACAAACCTGGGGGACTTTGTAGGTGTCTGTTAATGTTGACATCTGGATGGAGATCTCCCTGCTAGCTGAATCAAGAAGAGCCAGGAGGTTCTCCTTCCTTCCACAGCCGTAGTTGGGGACATTCCCTTCTCCAGTAGAGAGAATGTCCAGCAAGGCATCTGAAGTGTGTAAAGGGCTCAAATAATTGTCATGGATGTTGTAGCCAAGTGTGAGATTGTGCAAGAGCTGGGGATTCTTGTTGACCACTTGAATGGTGAAAATGAATCGTAGGGTGTATAAATAACCATAAGTATTACTGTAAAAAATGTTCATGTTATTATCATCAAAAGCAACAACATTTTTTAAAAATAATTTATTCCTTTTTGTCTCCACAAGCCTACTGAGGTTTAAGCCAATATTGATCCAAAACCAATAATCAGTTATACAAATAGGGGAATGGGCTGAGCAGAGGCAACGAAAAGTGTTTCAATCACTACTTTAAATAAAATGAATTCAAGCGATGAATTCAGGAGTGATTGGGGAGAGAAAAATAATCTGGATTGTCTTTGAGGTTTTTTAACCCCATCTCTGGATTTGAGTCTCTTCTACAAAATAAGAAAAAAGAGGAAATCAAAATCATCCAGGAAATTAGAGAAATCCTGTAATATAGAAGCAAGTGAAAAGAAGAAGAAAAGAAGTAGAGTGTTAGAATTAGAAAATGGGGGGAATGCAAGTCCATCACCTTGAACGACTTACGATGGAGATGGAACAAAAGGAGCCATGTTGAAAGGCAATATTATATTCGATAGTTCATTTTCAGTGGTGACTATACCAATGAGATGGTCTCCTGGCCTGTAAAAGCTCCATGGTTTATTTTCATCCTGGTGCTCCAAACTCAGCGGGCATTTCGTTCTAATCTTCCCAGAGACCTGCTGGGACACCAGCAGCATCAGAACCAGAAGCAGCAGGTCCATTATTCAGAGGGCTTTATTAATCCTCTTCCTGTTTCTAACACCAACAGCAGAGAACAATTGGAAGAATTCAAAGCACTCTCAGAAGATGGAGATGCCAGTGACTTTCCTGATAGAAACAGAGAAATACTCAGCTTCACCTGGGAGGAGAGAGAGGTACAATCAAGAGCAGAGCCCCGGCCTTTCCCAAAACGTGTTTCCTCAGAGCTTGACCTAAGGAATTTATCCTTTTCTGATACAAGATCCTTTGCTTATGGCTTCAGACTGATGTCTCTATCAAAGGCACACAGATCTCAGAGACCCAGGTGGTCATAATTGCAGTGAGAAGCAACTTCTCCTCTTGGGATCCTGAACTTCTTTTGGGCTCCATGTGCATAGGAGACACTGTAGAAAAGCATGTTAGTGAAAAATCACAGATACACTCCTGGGGGTTCTGTTGTGGTTGTGGTCCTTCTTGTCAGGACATGTCCAGAAAGTGATGCTGGAGGAAGATAGCTCAGTGACAAGGGAACTGATGTCTTCTGTCCTTCAACGTGGTCTCCTTGTCTCCAGAGACTGCTGGGGAAGGTCACCTAGAGCTGTGGAGTTTGGTGCCACTCTAGGTTGGTGACACTTAACACTTGTGTTGCCTCTCTTCCAACCGCCAAGGAAGCAATCAGACCCCTTGGATTCTGCCTAACGTTAAGAGGAGTGGGGCCTGTTTGGGATTTTCTTTTATATCAGAACTTCATATATTAATCATAAATTGGAGCTGATTTTAAAATTCTTTGTGCCTGAAGTGAAGTTTTGTTTGCCCTCTTTTCTAAGCAATATCAATTTTTGGATGAGAGGCAGGAAAGTGACAGCCTGTGGGCTGCATCGTTGGCTGAATAGGGAGAAGGTCATAGAGTTGGTGGAAGTTTCTTTCTGGTTTATTAAATCAAGAATGGAGTGAAAGGTCTGAAGCTGAGATGTATTACTTTATTTATCAAATTTACTGACCACCCATCTTCTGGCAGTGTAACTGGGCAGCTTACAAAGGTGGGGGCAGTTCCCACAGCCAAGATGGTGCGACCTGTTTTCTAGCCACCTGATTTTTGGAGAAGTGATGCCCCTCCCTCTCTGGTTCTGTGAAGGCACTTGGTGGGGTGTGAACCCCTTCCCCAAAAAACCTCCAAGTGCTTTGAAGTTGCTCTTGGGGCACCTGTGTCCCTGGTTTATTTGGATCAATTCTCCACAGACTGTGTCTCTTCTCTGGATGAGGCTCTCTGATGTGTCCACCTTTGCCTAGAAGGGAGAACTGGGGAGGGGGCTGAGTGGTGGGGATCTGAAGGAATGGGCAGGACCCTCCTTAAGGTGAGGAACACATGACAGCCCATATCTCAGGCTCTACTCTACATGCCTGGCTTACCAGGTCCTTGGTGGCTCTGGGTTCAGGCTGTCTCAGAAAAGAGCAACAAAGATGATTAGAGGACTGGAGGCTAAAATATATGAAGAAGGGTTACAGGAACTGGACATGGCTCGTCTAGTGAAGAGAAGGTCCAGGGGAGACTTCCAAAATTTTAGGGGCTGTCACAGAGAGGAGGGGGGTCAACCTATTTTCCAAAGCACCTGAAGGACAGACAAGGAATAATGGATGTAAACTGATCAAGGAGAGATTCAACCTGGAAACAAGGAGAACTTTTCTGACAGTGAGAACAATCAATCAATGGAACAGTTTGCCTTCGGAAGTTGTGGGAGCTTCATCACTGGAATTTTTCAAGAAGAGACTGGACCACCATCTCTCAGAAATGGTGTAGGGTCTCCTGCTTGGCAGGGGGTTGGACTAGATGACCTACAAGGTCCCTTCCAACTCTGTTATTCTAAGTACCTTCTAAGTATCATAACACATAGCAGGAGAACCTTCACTGTGTTGAAGGAGGATCTCTCTAGTTCAGGGGTAGGCAACCCAAAACACTCAAAGAGCCACTTGGACCCGTTTCCCACCAAAAGAAAACACTGGAAGCCGCAAAACTCTTTTGATATCTAAAATGAAGATAACACTGCATATATCCTTTTTTACCTTTATTATAGGTATATATATGTGTGTGTGTATGTATATATATATATGTGTGTATGTGTGTGTATATATACATATACACACATATATGTGTGTGTATATATATACACACATATGTGTGTGTATATATATATATACACACATGTGTGTATATATATACACACACATATATACATACACACACATATATATACACACATATATACACACACATACACACATATATATACACATATATACATATACACATATATATACACACACACACATATATATATATACACATACACACACACATATATAAAATAAAGGTAAAAAAGGATATATGCAGTGTTACCTACATTTTAGATGTCAAAAGGGTCTCTCTCTCTCTGTCTCTCTCTCTTCTCTCCCCCCCCCTCCCTCTCTCCGATCTTCTGCTCACCTGGCAAGCTGGCTTCAAGCTATTCTCCAACAGGAGTAGGCAACCTCGGCTCTTTTATGACTCATGGACTTCAACTCCCAGAATTCCTGAGTCAGCATAGCTGCCCTCTAGGTTAAGGTAGAGGAGACATCAACTGAGAAGATGATGCTGAAGGTTGTTTGATGGAGGAGGCAGGTGGCTTTTCTTGGCTGACCAATGAAGAAGAAAGTGGAGCAAAAGGAAAGGAAGAGAGAGAGATGAGGAGGACGGAGGACAGATCCCTGTTACTTATCTTGACTATGGGAGTTTCTTGGTGTTTAATGAAAATTCCTAAGGCCCAGAATGTGGCTAAAGAGAATAAGTCGGCCAAGGATCTGAGGATGATCCCCAGATGGTCCTCAGAGGACAGAAAGATTGTAATTGAACTCTTTTCTTGTAGGGACGCTGTTCTTCTGGACATCCGGGGCAGAGCTCTGCATCTGAGAAACAGAAGAGTAACTTCTCTCCTCTTCATTCCAATTTCTCTTTGTTTCTCACTCTGTAGGAGGAGAGCCGTTTCAGCCTCTCCGGGTCTGGTGCCACCTATTCTAAGGGTGAAGCTCTAATGGGAGGCACCGGCTTTTGTGAGCTGCCTCTCTGCCCATCCAGAGGAAGGAATGCAGCCGGATCAGACAGACTCTGGAGGGCAGAAAGGGACAAAGACATCAGGCTAACTGAGTATTGTTAAAGAGATTTAGTGAATAGAGACAGAATTATTTTGGGGAAATGAGCCAGCTGTTTTCCCCAACCTCCCCTCTGTAGCTGACGTCTCTTTAAAAGATTTTTTAAACATGAAAAACAAATGAAAATAAAGACAATGGAAAATAGGAGAAACAGGAATACAGTGAAGAAAAATAAAAAAAATAAAGTGACTTCTTTTGGTGCAGTAAGATACATGATAAAGTTATAATCTCAATTTTTTACCTATATAAAATGCCAACCATTTCTATAACAATTACCTACTTAATCATCAAAACCTAGAATCAAAGTTTAATTTTTTGTGTGTGTTTTGAGCAGAAAGTCCACAAGCAGTTTCCAAGTGGAAACAAAGCTATTTTTAAAATTCATTTATTTTTATCTTACCTTTATTATTTTTACAACTAACTCAAGGCAACCAGTATGTTCAACTCACCTTCCTCCACCTATTTTCCCCCTGAACAACAACCCTGTGAGGTGGGTAGGGCTGAGACAGAGTAACTGGTCCAAAGGCTTTCATGGCTAAGGCAGGATTTGAACTCAAGCTCTCCTGCTTTCTAGTCTGGTGCCTTAACCACTAGACCAAACCGGCTCTCTATTTACAGTCTTTTTTCCTAATTAGTGTAATTCCATCAGCTTTTCAATCAATTCTCCCATTGTGGGAGTTAATTCATCTTTCCATTTTTCAGCATATAAAATTATTCCTGCTGTCAGCATATACAAGAACAGAATTCCATTTTGTTTATTTCTTTACCCAATAGTCTTAAGAAAAATTTCTGGTTTCCACTGAAAGTCCATTTTAAGAATCTTCTGAATTAAAACATAATAAACTATTTCTTTCCCTTATCATAGATCTGCCACAGTCGATAAATTCTATCTTCCTTACAATTATATTTCCAACAAATATTGAAACACTTTTGACAATTTATCTGGTGTCAAATACCAACAAGTAATCATTTTATAAAAGTTCTCTTTTAGATTGTAGTTCAGTATAAATTTCAGTCCTTTAGTCCCCAGGTTTTCCCATTGTTCCAACATTATATTATAAGCAAAAATTATTGTATCATGCAATGTTTACATTATACACTATTGGTGTATTCTCCGTCTTCCTTTCCTTTCCTTTCCTTTCCTTTCCTTTCCTTTCCTTTCCTTTCCTTTCCTTTCCTTTCCTTTCCTTTCCTTTCCTTTCCTTTCCTTTCTGTATTGTATTTTGATTTTGTTGTTGAGCCACCCAAAGTCAGTCTGGACTCAGGCAGAATATAAATCAAATTAGCAAACAAACAAATGGATGATTTTCTTGACTTATACACTGGATGTTCAACTGTTAAAAAGTTAATCTTGCAAATAAAAAAGTGTGTGTGGATAAATAGATAAATCCATCAGTTAATAATTAAGTAGATAAATAGTCTGGGCTACTGGAGAAATTAAAAAAGTAGATTGGGAATGGACTACAAAAAGTCATCCAGACCAACCCTCAGCATTATCCAGGAAATCTATTCAAACCGTGTATGAGAATTATCTGTCCAGCCCCTTCTTAGACATCTCCAGGTGTGAAGAACCCACAACCTTCACAGGGAGACCATTCCATGCTTGTTGCTTGTCCAAACCTGAACTTGGGAACTGTTTAACAGAATTGCCTTCTTCTTTGCTATCCGAGGACAAGGAACAAGAGGTTCTCAGCACCACAATCCCCAGCACTTGAGAGTCTTTCTCCCCAGTTTTATGGAGATACAAGATTGCAAAGGATACACAAAATGACTATGACCTGTGTCCTAAAATCATAGAATCTTAGGGCTGGAAGGGACCTTGGAGGTCTTCTAGTCCAATCACCCACCCAAGGCAGGAGACCTTATATCATTCCAAACAAATGGTTGTCCAATCTTCTCTTGAAGATCTCCAGCAATGGAGCACCCACAACTCTGGGAGACAAGCTGTTCCATTGCTAATCATTCTTACTGTCTGGAAATTTCTCTTTATTTCCAGATTGACTCTCTCTGATGAGCTTCCAGCCCTGATGAGCTTCTTGTCCTGCCCTCACGAATTATGGAGGATAAATCAATGCCCTCTTCCATGTGACAGCCCTTCAAGTATTGGAAGATGCTATCATGTCTCTCCTGAGCCTTCTCTTCATTAGGCTACACATACCCAGTTCCCTTAGCTGTTCTTCATATGATTTAACCTCCAGGCCCCTGGCACACTTTCTAGGACCTCAGCCTTATTTTTATATTGTAGTGACAAGAATTATTTGTCCTCCTTGCCACCTCCAAGACCATGTCCACCACTCTGACCCATCCTCTGCCCTCACAGTCCAACACTGGAAATCGAATCCTAAAATAGCTGTCACCGATCATCCAAAGTCAGACATGTCTAAATCAGCTTTAAAAGTACTCCAAATTATGTAAAGAACACCTTGCTCAATAGGTCTGGTCTGCTTAAAAACATCACTGAACATGGGACAGCCACCCAAGCAGTCTACTGTGGGTGGGTGTTCTACAGTATCTCCCACATTTAATTCTCAAGGAATAAATACAAATAAAGTAAAATGTAAAGTAAAGTAAAAGAGAACAAAACAAAACAAAAAATGTTGAACACTGTTGAATCAGTTAAAAACAGTGTTCCATATTATAGCATCTGAAGGACACCTTGGTCAATAGTGCTGAAGCCTCCCAAGCAGTTTCAGAGTCTATAAAGGTCTATTCCCCACATTCAGTTCTCAGTGAAGGTCAGCCACCTTGGGGACTAGCTTAGCCCACTTGAAATGGCTCCTGAGGCTTTAGAAAACATTGAAAAAATGCCAATATTTTCCCCACCTTTTTGAGCAACTTTAGCTGTGAAAGAGCATCTTGGTTGATCATAAGTCTCTCTCTTTCAAAACTCCCCAGTTGCTCTTGGATGGGGTCCTCCTTGGGGAGAACCACCCAGCCAATGATATTCAGATCTGCCGTTACATCTCCATTTTGGTCCACATAGAGTTTAAAGTGGGAAATATTGAAAAACTCATTCTTCTCCAGAAAGGGAAGGAACTAGAATGAAAACACTGATGAATTTCAAAACAGAAACTTTGGTTTCTTATCCCATGTGGTCTTTTCACATTTGAATCTTCTACCATCATGTAACTTGCAAATACCGTGACTTGGGAGAACAAGGGATGCCACAAATGTCAAAAGTGAAAAATCTTCAGCAAAATTGGTAAATCATACATCGACAAAATATAATTGACCAATTTTGTCTATTAAAGGGAACATTTTAGAAGAGATCGGAATTAAATTGAACAACAACAAAAAAGAGGGTATGCATAAAATTCTTGGGGAAAAACAGGCTGATTACCAGAAAGCCTGGATTTGTGAAGCAGAAAGTTTATCTAACTTTTAAATCTTCTCCCTGGCAGGCCAGATAGGAGACATGACCATGTGAGCTAACTCTGCTTTACTGCAAAGCTGCATCAAGAGAATCTTGCAAGTCTGAAAGTAGAAATCTCCCCCCGACTCTTTTGAAAGCCTGAAAAGTTAGGGAGGGTCCTTTCCGAGGTTCTTTCTCTGCCAATTATGCAGCTGTGGGCTTCCCCACCTTGTTTGATCTTTCCCTACACAGCATCTCCTCCCCCTTCCCCCCGAGGTCATTTATTGATTTTTATTTATTTGCTATCCACCTTTATTATTTTTTTATAAATAACTCAAGGTGCTGGACATACCGTGTTTCCCTGAAAATAAGTCCGGGTCTTATATTAATTTTTGCTCCAAAAGACGCATTAGGGCTTATTTGGGGGGAAATACGGTACTAAATGTGTCCATCTGGCTGACGATCTTAACTGGGGCTTATTTTTGGGGTGGGGCTTATATTACAAGATTATATTATATATCATGCTAGGGCTTATTTTCCGGTGGGGTCTTATTTTCGGGGAAACAGGGTATCGAACACAACTTCCTCCTCCTCCTGTTTCCCCCCACAGAACAACCTTGTGAGGTGGGTTGGGCTGAGAAAAGACTGATCCAAAGTCACCCAGCTGGCTTTCAGGCCTAAGTGGGACTTGAACTCGTGATCTCCTGCTTTCTAGTTTGATGCCATGTCATGTTTCCAGGTATCATTGCACTTCCTTAATAGATAGTGGGAATGCTAGTGATATCGGCTGTTGATTTCAGCCAAGTATTAGCAAACTGCTTCCTGATGATTGTTAAGATAAATTAAGATAATTTCAATGTCCTTCATAAAACTGGGGAATTATGAATAATAATTAGTCCTTGTCATCTATTTATATTTTTTTATTTATAGTTGTATTTTATATTTTATATACAAGTAATATAAATAAGACAAAAAAGGAAAGCCATGGAAATCAAAATAATTCAGGAAATTAGACAGATCCTGCAATATACGAAAAAATGTTTATTGTATTTTTATACAAATAAAAAATATTTATATTATTTTATAAAACTTATAATATAAAATAAAAAAGTTTATTGTCATTAATACAGGTAGATAGTTGATAAAATGTGGTTTTTTGATGCAACATTTATACAAACTCTTAAACAAACCTATTTTGATATCATTTTAAAAATACCTAACTTCCGGCACAATATTTATTATTTCCCAATAGTCAGAGGCGCATATGTAAAATCCAGCAGAAAAAAAATGCAATTTTTAGCAACTAGGGCTTAAACAAGCTATGCACAAGAACAAACTGATGACAGATACAATGTAGATGTTTCCTTAAGATTTCGTTTGCACTTTTTCCTCACGTTATTTCTTAATGTACATCTTAGACCCAGATATCAAATTCAAAACACATCTTGATGGTTTACCAAAATGGGCTGAAAACCCCCCAAATGGGATTTAAGAAAGAGGCAAGTGCAAATTTCCTCTCTTAGAAGAAGGAAAATGAGATGTGAGGGAAGAAGGAGGAGGGATACCAAACTTGATGAGGACATTTCTGAAAATGGTCTCAAAATAGTCATTGATTGGAAACCAAACGTGAACCTGCAGAGTGAAGGTTCTGCTCTGGGGAGACCCCCAAGTCAAGTACCCCAACGTCAAGTCCCCTTGAAGGCCCCACCCTTGGAGGAGAGATGGCAGAAAGTGAACAAAGTTGCTGCTCTTAGAGTTGAATTAAAGATCGGAAGAGCCACATTGGACGATGGGAGCTGAAAATCCGAGGGACTCTGGGACCATCTATCAATAGAATCCCAGGGCTGAAAGGGACCTCAGAGGTCTTCTAGTCCAACCCTGTACTCAAGGCAGGAGCCTTATACCATCCCAGTCAAAAGGTTGTGCAGTCTCTTTTTGAAAACCTTCAGTGATGCAAACACCCAGCAGTCATCAGTCAGAACAGCTTTAACTGGGACTCCTGCAGAGAGGAGCGGTTGGGTTAGATGGTCTCAGAGCCTCCTTTATAAAGGTAAATTTTTATGAAAGCTAATTCCAAAGCCCTACTCACAGCAATTTATTTTCAAAGGTATGCATAGTTTTAAATTTTTCCATGTTTAATATCAAAGGAAATCCATCATGATGCCCTTTTTTGGAACATGGTGCCCCGAGCGATTGAGATTGGCCAAACCTGTTCACATTTTGTAGCACGAGGGGGTTGAGATGGTTCCCTTCCTTCTCCTTTGGATTCCTTCTCCAAAGGAACCAAGGTTGATGGATCCACGTCGGGATCCCCTACCTGCCACGGCTGCAGCCTTGGAGCCCCCAACATCTTTTCGCCCTCCATCCTTCTCCTCCTGGATTGGGAGGAATACGCAGCATTCAAGATGTGGGCCAGAGCCTCAATGACAGTATAAATGGTCTCATCATTTGTCATCCGAAAGCCTTCATGCATCCCTTGGGTCACCAGCGGCTCTTTCTGCAGGCATCCTCTCCGGCCTTTGACACAACTGGTGTGCTTGGAAAAAGAGCAGAGAAAATACTTGTCTTGAAACTGGAATTCCACAAGGAATCTGGGTTGAAAGGCATCATCCTTGGGCCTCTTTTCCACCTGAGGAAGAAAGCTCCAGACACTATGGACGTATTTCAAAACTTCAGCCTTTTTCATCACAAATATTGCCAAACTTGTCATGATCCAGACTTTCCCTTTAATGGGTCCTGGCAGATGCATAAATGTTAAATGGAAAGGAAGGATTCTGTCCACAAGGGGAACATTTTCTATGGAGTGAATGAAGACATTGACTTGTCTCCACTTGGAGAGGGCATCCCTGAGGGCTGCTGCATGCCCAGTCGTTGAGAATCGTTGTGATATAACAACACAAATTCCATTCCTGACAAGCACAGGAGTGAAAGTCCTCGTGAAATTCTCCCCATTCTCTGTGTCTGAAGCAAAGAGACCAATCAAGGTCCATCTGAAATGGAGCAGCAGTCGGATAATTCCTGGGTACTGGATCCCTTCTTTGGGGAACATCCGGTAGAAAAAAGGGAATTGGCTTTCATCCCTTAGAGCCTCTGAAGAAGTCCTACAAGTGGTCTGAAAAAGCAGTGAAGAATGCTGTGTTATACTGGGGGTCAGATGAAGTCCAAAATACGAGCTTTTAATAAATACATTTTTCTTTCCATGAACATATTAGAATAATTTATTCTAAATAAGCCACCGCTAGATGGTCTCAGGGTCTCCTTCAAATTTATAAAGGTAAAAATCCATGATGCTAATCACAAACCCCTACATACAGGAATTTATTTAAAAAATACAGTGTTTTCAAATTAGCAGTGTTTAATATCAAAATGCCATGGTATCTACTCTTTGGAACCATTCTTCCCTGAGTAATTCAATTGACCAAATCTGGTGAGATGGTTCCCCTCCTTCTCCTCTGGATTCCGTCCCCAAAGGAACTAAGATTAATGGATCCATACCGGGACCCCATACCTGCCACGGCTGCAGCCTTCAAATCCCCAAACTCTCTTCAAACCTCTTCCTTCTCCTCCTCGATCTGGAGGAATATGCAGCGTTCAGGGCGTGGGCCAGAGTCTTCATGACACTGTATGTACGGGCATAAGTTGAGGACTTGGTCCTGTTCCTTTTCTCTTGCTTCTCCAGTGGGGCTTTCTGGGTGGATCTTCTGCGGCCTTTGAAAGAAAAGACGTGCTTGGAAAGAGAACAGCAAAAACAGTGATCTTGAAACTGGCGTTCCACAAAGAAATAGGGTTCAAAGGCATCATCCTTTGGCCTTTTTTTAAACAGATAACCAAAGTTCAAAATACTACAGATGTATTTGAGATATGTCTGCTTTTTTATTGTATACCCTACAAAATTTGTGAGGATCCAGACTTTTCCTTCAATGGATCCTGCCAAATGCATAAATGTTAAATGGAAATAACTGATTCTCTTCCAAAGGAAATCATGTTCTATGAAGTGGACAAAGACATTGACTTGTCTCTGCTTAGAGAGGGCATCCCTGAGGGGTGCTGCGTGTTCAGTGTTTGAAACGTGTTGTGATATAACAACACAAATTCCATTCTTGACAAGCATTGGAGTGAAAGTCCTCATGCAATCCTCCCCCTCCTCTGTGTCTGAAGCAAAGAGGCCAATCAAGGTCCATCTGAAATGGAGCAGCAGCTGGACAATTGCTGGGTCCTGGAACCCTCCTTTGGGGAGCATCAGATGGGAAAAAAGGGAATTGACTTTTATCACTCAAGAGCCTCTCCAGCTCTTTCATCATTGATCTGAAAAAGCAATGAAGAATGCTGTGTTACGTTTGGGGTCAGATCAAGTCCAAAATATTAGATTTTAATAAATCCAACCTGGTTCTCATGAATGTATTAGAATAGTTTGTTAATTAGATATTGTTTAAAATATTAAAGACAGAATATTAGCAAGATTGTATAATAAAAATGGAAAATAATAAACAAATTTAAAAACAATAATTTAAATCATATTACTGTATCACCCCTACAATTTACCGCAATTTGACACATGCAAATGCCAACTGAAGTATTCTATTCCAGTAAAGGGCCTATTATAATTTTTGAGGATTGCTGAATCTTTTTCTGCTTCTATAGCCCAGATTCTTTGTGGAGGAATCTTTTTAGCTTCTTCTCCAGTTGTACAAGAAACAGGGAGACCTCAGTTGCTAATACAATTTGTCAGTTGTGGAATCTAAGAGGTGTTTAATTGAAGTTTTGTCTGTTCTAACAGCTACAATTTTCTGAGTCTGTCAGTTTCCATAGGTTAAATTTTATGCCAATACCCATATTTTCTGATTTTAGAGAAAGAAGAAATTGTGTAAATTCCCAAATCAGCTCTGAGGGCAGCAGCTGAAGTCCTTTTATTCACCCCAAGATACTCCTCAGAGGCTGTGATTGGGTTATCCCAAAGATGCTTTTCACGAGGAAACTGGACCTTCTGGTTTTTCTTTGAAGACTTTTCGCTTCTCATCCAAGAAGCTTCTTCAGCTCTGACTGAATGGTGCAAAATGGAAAGATTTATACTCCTGCAGGCAGCTGTTCATTTGCATTCATTTAGCAAGTCCTTAAAGCTAGCTGGAGGCTTATCTGTGTCTTCAGGGTCACCTGAGAAGTGCAAATGTTCTAAATAATTAGATAATTATTATGACACAAGGATCCAAGGCGTCTTCACAGGGTATACAATCCAAAGTGTAAGTATGGAAATATCTCATTAATGGTGTAAATCAGTGTGTTCCGAGAGATATTTAGCACGCTAAATATTTTTACCTATAACAGATCTTATAACAATATAAAAGAGTTAGAAGGGATCTTGGAGGTCTTCTAGTCCAACCCCCTGCTCAAGCAGGAGACCCTATACCATTTCAGACAGGTGGCTGTCCAATCTTTTCTTTAAAAACTCCAGTGATGAAGCACCTACAGCCTCTGAAGGCAAGCTATTCCATTGGTTAATTGTCCTCGCTGTTAGGAAGTTTCTCCTTAATTCCAGGTTGCTTCTCTCCTTGATTAGTGTCCATCATTTCTTGCCTTGCTTTCTGGTGCTTTGGCGAATAGATGGACCCCCCTCCCTCTTCTTTGTAGCAGTCCCTCAAATATTGGTCCACTGCTATTATGTCACCACTAGTCCTTTTCACTTACACCAGCCATGCCCAATTCCTGCAACTATTCTTCATATGTTTTAGTTTCCAGGTCCTTAATCATCTTTTCTGCACTCTTTCCAGAGTCTCCACATGATTTTTATAACATGGTGACCAAAACTGGTTGCAGTATTCTAAGTGTGGTCTTCCTAAGGCTTTTATAAAGCGGCACTAATACTTCATGTGATCTTGATTCTCTCCCTCTGTTGATGCAACCTAGGATTGTATTAGCTTTTTTTGGCTGCTGCCACACAGTGCTGGCTCATATTAAAGTGATCGTCCACTCGGACTCCAAGATCCCTCTCACTGCTATTGAGCCAGGTTTCCCTTAATCTGTAAATGTATATTTAGTTTTTCGTGCCCAAGTGTAAAACCTTACTTTTCTCTACACTGAATTTCATTTGGTTCGGTAGGCCCATTGTTCAATTCTGTCAAGAACTTTTTGGATCCCGAGCTTATCTTCTGGGGTTTTGGCTACTCCTGCCACTTTAGTGTCATGTGCAAATTTGATGAGTTCCCCTTCTACTCCCCCATCTAAGTCTTTTATGATCAGAACGCTGCCATTCTGAGGAGACTTCGTGGGGGAATTGTTTTGCATGCTTTTGCTTTTGCTGTAACTGCTTGGGAGTTGTGGGGGGGGGCAGTTAAGCATCTGCACAGGCTCCCTCTCAACCGGTTCCAGCCTGGCATTCAAGTTCACGGTGATCCCAGGGCGATCTCTTCTCACCCTCCTGCCTCCGAGTTCTCACCACACCTTTGCGACGTTTTATTGGCTATCGATGGACACGGGGCATGGGGTGGGGGTTGAACAGGGGGAATTAGCTGAACGCTTCGTGCAGGAATTTCCAGACTCTGCCAGGATTCTCTGCAATCACTGTCTCTCAGTCAACGTTCCTTTTGAAATGCAAACCACTTCAAGAGTTTTACTTTCTTGAGAAGGTAGCTGAGGCAGGTCCTTACAACTGGGTGTAAAACAGAGCCTTGGGCTGTCCCTCTGCTTATTTCTCTCCACGCAGATGGAGTTTTATTGAGGGCCACACGCTGAGTCCACGTGGTGGGGATGCTGTCTCTCCCGAATGTTTTTAGCTTGCCAAGAAGTAGCTGGTGGTTTACTTTGCCAAAGCCTTTCTGAAATGCAAGTATACTATCTCCACTGCATTTCGCTGGTCCACCTATTTAGTAATTTTTGTCAAAGAATGAAATAACATTTATTTATGATCCGTTTTTGGATCCTTCATTAGTCCTAGCAAGTCATTCATATCTATACAGAATAACAAGGGTTCAAATATACACCCTTCCCTTCCCCCTTGATAAGAGTTGATCCTTCTTCTCGTGGCTCCAGTGAGCCCAAACTTCCCTCTCAAACAAGGACTTGTACAATGGATTGGATCAGAGCCAATAGTCTGAGCCCCACTTTGAGGGCAATCAATTTCCTACAAAATGTTTCTCTGTTTATTGTGTCAAAGGCTGCACTGACATCTATAAAGCCAGCAAACCATGGTTTACCTCACTGATATATTTTGTAATTAGATATTTCAAGACAAATTTGTTGCCAATATTAGATTAATTTATGCATCATTTATTATAAAATCTATACAGTTCTTAACTCTACCTAAAACCTTCTGGTTCTTCTGCAAGGAATGCATTTTTCTCAAGTTAAACTAAGAGGATCGTGGCATAAATTTTGGCCACAATATCTGTTAGTCTATTTGGCCTACAATTGCTAGAGTCCTTTTTATGCCACTTTTTAGATAGATAAAATGCTACTATTGCCAACTTCAATCCAACTGGATATGGCAGGCATTATTTATACGTGAAAATGAACATGCCAATAGAGGCCCCAACAACTAGGGATATTTTTTGATCAGTTAAATAGTTGGTAGAATGTCTTCTCCAGAGAATGTATTCCTTGCATTTCAGGCCTTTTATGATTAATTTCAACATTAATGTAACAGGTTAAAATATAGCTGACATTTTTGCTAATATAGAGAAAAGCAGCTCTTGAATTCCATGGAGAAGACATGATTACATCTGTTGCTCACCCACCACCTCTCCCTTTACCAGATACAGAAAAACACACATAAACCTGGGGGACTTTGTAGGTGCCTGCTAACGTTGACATCTGGATGGAGATGTCCTTGTCAGCTGCATCAAGAGGAGTCAAGAGGTCGTCCTTCCTTCCACAGCCGTAGTTGGGGACATTCCCTTCTCCAGTAGAGAGAATGTCCAGCGAGGCATCTGAAGTGCGGAATGTGCTCCAATAGTTGCCATGGATGTTGTAGCCAAGTGTGAGATTGGGCAAGAGATGGGAATTCTTGCTGACCATTTGAATGGCAGGGGCTAGTTAATGCCTGAGCATGTCACGGATCTGAAATAGCTGCCTGCTGAGTTGGAACCAAAGTTTACTTTATTTTGAAAGTTAATGCTCAAGGGCACCACACAAAAGGCTGATGCAATAGTGCAGCCAGTCTATTGAACAAAATCAACTTTAGTGAAAAACTAGTTACCAGAACTTTGCAGAGTTAAAAAAAAATCACACACACACAAAGAAGCAGACAGAGAGAAGTTAGAAAAAAAAAACCCAAGTGAAAAGAGATGGGGAAATCAAGGCAGCCTCTCGCCCCATGGATCGAAGGAAGGAAGGGAGGGGGGAAGGGGAGCTCAGGACCCTCGTGTTGCAGATGGAAAGCTGATCTGCAAAACCCAACTTCCATCTTCAGAGACCCAGGAATGGGGAAGCCCATATCCCATGTTCCCCTGCCACTCTTTCCCATGCACAGGCCAGGCAAGGGGGCTCTTTAGACAGGACTCTGCCCGGCTGAGTGGGGAGCCCCTCTTGGGAGAAGGAAGCTGGGGACCCTCATGTTGGGGAAGGGAAACAGATTTGCAAAATCCCCCTCCAGGTTCTATCACCTGAGTCCTGGCAACAAGGGGGAGCCCACGTCCCATGTTCCCCTGCCACCTGTTCCCATGCATGGGTGCTCAGGGAAAGCCAAGCCGAGACCCATAGAGAAGGCCGGGGATGGCCAGGAAGGAGGAGGGGGTCCAGGGCAGACCCCAACCCCCCCATTCCTGGGAAGAGAGTAACCTGGTTTATGGGTTCCAGGGTTGCCTGTTGGTTTCTCCAGCCTCGCTTGGGCTGCCTCTCTTTCCGGGAGAGGCTCCTGTCGGGGAGAAGCCATGCAGGGCCGGCTCTCCCAAGGGGGGTCCGGCATTGCCTGGGAGGGGGGTAAAAGGCGGCCGGCCTCCCTCCATGACCCTGAGGAAGAGGAGGGTCCCCCGTGGCCCCCCAGACTGGTCTGAAGATGCGACCTCCATTTTGGAAAACAAGACAGACACCCGAAGGGATCCTCAGTCATCGGCCGGTCTTGTGTAACGCACAAACCATGGTTTCTTACGGCCATCAGAAGGGAAGCACGCCACAGTTAATTGGACTTCCCTATGAACCCCTGACCCTGATCCTGGCTTGGGAGCCATCCTGGTCGGTTCTTAGCCTGCTCCAAGCCACGACTGGGCAAAGCAGGGGACGCCCTGTGGATTCGGCCCCTTCCCGACGCCTCCGACCTGGGCAGAGTCGCCAAAGCTTCCCGGGGGCTGAGCGAGGCTCTCCTGCCCCAAACCTCCCTGGGGCAGGAATGGCTGGCGGGGCTCTTCCAGGAGGGCCTCCTCCTCCTCCTCCTCCTCTCCGGCTGTGACCACTGAGCCCACCGGCCCCCTCGGGGGACAGAAGAGTCTCCTCCAGAGCTCCGTCTGCGGCCTCTGCGGACTGCCTAGCGGGGGCTGAGGATGATGGGAGCTGTGGTCTCCGCCTCTGGAAGGGGCGGCTGGGGAGGCGCTTTGGGGCCGTCCGCCCAGTCCAGACTCGGGGGGGAAAGTCCGTCAAGCAGCAGCATCCATCCTTCCTCCGATCCCTGGCAGGAGGGGGAGAGGAAGGCAGCCCAGGGAGGGCCACAGTCCCATTCCCCGCTTTCCCATCTGATGGGACACGCGGCCCTCCAAGTGCACACAAGCAGCTCGGGGGCCCCAGAGGGAACCCTTCAGGGGGGCGGAGGGGCTCCTGCTTGGGCCGGGGTCAGACTAGGTGACCTCTGGGGGCCCCTCCAGCCCTGGGATCCTCTGGGACCCCCCTGAAAGAACCCCCCCCTCTGCCCCCCAACCTCCCCCCTTTGGGCAACCTTCCCTGACCCCCGGCTGGAGAGGAGAGAAAATCTCCCTGTGGCTTTTCCCCCCCTTGAAATGGAGGGAGGAAGATTCCCCTCAGGAAAGAGACTCGGGCCACAAAATGGAGGACGCTGCAGGGTCTTTGCCAGCTTTAGCTGCCCTCCTCGCTGCCTGGTAGGCCAGCTGGGACTGATAGGCCGGACTGTAGACCGCTCCTTGCAGGCAGTGTGAGGAACAGCTAAAGCATGGAGAGAGGATTGAGGACCCTGAGTGCTGCCTAGGGAATTCTGGGAGTTGAAGTCCGGACATCTTCAAGCTGCTCAGGGTGGGAAACCTGCCCTAGGAGGCCCTGTGCTGGACGGTGGGACAGATGACCTCTGGGGTCTCTTCTGACTCCCTTTTCCCACTACTCTAACCACTTAGTTCTTGTGTCGCAATAACAATGTGGGATTTGTTGTCTAGTTGAAATAAAAACCACAAGCCAAAACTTCCAAGGGAAAACAATGGGAATTTATTTGTACTCCTTTGCAAGCACACAGTGGACACACCTTAAACCTTCAATATTCGCTCTCTATATTCTCCATTGCCCTTACAGGTTTACCTCCCACCTCTTCTTCATCGGCTTAGCAATCCGGCTGTAATCCTGTCCTCACAACCTCTCAAAAGTGCCTAAAGGGAATAATAATTATCTCTGCCCCTAATTACATCTCCCACTACTCTAATTTTATTACCCCCAGCCCTTATTTACGAATTTCCTTTTATGGTTGTTAGTTCCTAGGGGTTGTCTCTAAAGTTGCTATCCTATCAGTAGATTCTGGCTAGGAGGGGTTTTCAGCGTAGCAGAGACCCTCCTAGATACAATTCTCCAGCTTCAAGCTAGGCTCCTGAGATTAAAATGTATGCAATGTATTTGCTCCACAGGCTATCATGGCCTCTCACAGCTCTGTAAAAACAATGAGCTCTTTTTCCCACAACGAGACCACGGGGATGCTGCAACGGTCGTAAGTCTGAAAAATGTCACTATTTCCAGGGCGGCTGCAGAAGCCCCTCCAGAGCCGCCAATCCCTTCATAGGCCAGGCAGGCGGTTGAGGAGGGTTTTTCCAATCTCCGGTCCAGGCCAATCAAAGCCTCGGCTGGTGACGTCAGGGGCTCCCCCTAACCCCATTGGCCGGAGCTCACCATGGCAACATCCAGCATCCTTGGTGGGGCTGGACCGCTGGAGTGGACGGCCGGCTCTGTGGGCCTCGCCAGGGTCTCGCTGGTCTGGGCTTGTCTGGAGGAAGAGACGGTTCCCGTGAAGGCCCATTTGGGGGACGAGATGAGAAAAGGGGGTTCAGCCCCAGCACCCCAGAAGGGCTCCTACCTGCCGTGTCAGGAGCCTCCCTACCTGGGACCAAACTCCCCATCCGCCACCTGGAAGGTGCAGGTCTCCAGAGATGGACTGGGGCCAGCCGGCCGGCAGCCATGCTTTGCGCTGGGAAAAATCTGCAAGATTCAGGGGCCCCAAACGTGGCTTCAGGATGTCCCAGTTGGATGGGCCTTGGGCCCCCAAAGGTAGAAATTGACCTGGTCCAAGGATTTGGGGAAATTAACCGAAAAGGGACACCGTTGGCCAGATATAATTATTTCCCAAACACTCTCCGCCTGGGGACTGAAGTATTTACTTATTTTTATTTTTAATAAAGTGGACTTTTATCCCACCTTTATTATTTCTCTAAATAGGTGAAGGCAATGAACATAACTTAGGCTCCATCCTTCCCTCAACAACAACCTTGTGAGCTGGGCTAAGGGTGAGAGAGAAAGATCGTCTCAAAGTCACACTGGCTTGAGCCTGGCTTTCCTGCTGAAGATGGAAGTTGTAAGTAATGGGGGGAGGTGTCCATCTTAATTCGATTGGTCACCCCCTTCTCCAGTCATCAGAAACACCAAAGCCAGGCCAGAGATGGCCAGAGTGACCGATGGAGGATTCCAGCTCCTTTGGAGGGTTTCGAGAGATAATCTGCCTTGAACTGGAGTCAGAATCAAATGGGAGTCAGAGTAGTTTGAAAAGAGATCAATATTGATGGATTATGTGGGTGTTTCTCAAACCTGGCCATTTTAAAGGCCTGTGTGAACTTCATCTCCCAGAATTCCCTAGTAAGCCAGCTGGATTCTGGGGGTTGAAGGCCACAGATGCCTTAAAGGGGCCAAATGTGTGATTTTTACACAAAGTTGTTACAAATTAATGAATGTGTGAGGCTATTGTCACTTATTAGTTTTAACTCTAATTTGTTTCCTCTTTGGAGATTAAGGCTACAATGAAAAGGAAGTAGACAATAAAAGCCTAGAGCTGAAAGGGACCTTGAAGGTCATCTGACTGACTGACTGACTGATGGATTGATTAATATCACCAAGTTGGTGTTGACTCTCAGCAGCCACATAGATAGATTTTCCCCATGGAGATCTGTCCCCAGTCTGCTCCTTTGGGTCTCCCAACCTGCCCCCATCCCCACTATAGCTGCTTCCTGGGGATCCTTCTCTTCCTCCCTTTCCTTCACTTTTCCCAACATGGCAGACTTCTCCAGGGAATTTGGTCTGCATTGATTGACAGCATTGAAATCAGTGTGGACTCTGAGTGACCACAGAGGCAGATGGATGACCTGTCCCCAGTCCGGACTTTCAGGTCTCCCCAAAGTTCACCCATCAATACGGTAATCAAATCCACTAATCTCACCCCAAATTGTCCTCTCCTTCTCTTTCCTTCCACCTTTCCCAGCATTAGGAACATCTCCAGAGAGCTGGTTTTCTCTTGATGTGCCCTCAGATAGGCTATTTTGAAGCTGGTGCTGTGTGGCTGAGAACTGATCCGGATAGATTATATCTAAAGAGCCCTTTGGCAGGAGACCCCCTTGCAGATTGTCCGTTGGTTCTTAACTCCCGCTGCATCTCATGCTAGCAGAAGATGATGGACTCCAAAATTGTAGGAAAAAGCCAGAGTGGAGAAGGCAGGTTAGCAAAACTAGCCCTGAACGGAGAGAGGATGTGATTGATGTGTCTCTCCATTTCTCAAACAGGTCAGCAACAAGGAGGAAATGGTCATACCATCAATGTCCTTGGGTGATCTCTCAGCGACCACTGATGGTCCCAACCTCCAGGCTGATGAGCTGAGAGACTCCTTTGACTTCCAGACCCAGGAATTCCAGAGAGATGATCAATGGATGAAAGAGCAGCACGGCTGTCTCCAGCAGACACTGGATCAACTTAAGACCACAATGGAAGACCTGCAGAAAACCTGAAGAAGATCATGCCATCAGTTAGAGGAGAACAAATCTTTGGTGAACTATATTGAAGAATTCCACAAAGAACCATGCGAGGTCACTAGCCAAGTGTCCACCTCAAACAAGAGAAGGCTGACTCTGAGAAGGACCTCGAAGAGGCGAGGAACCTTTGGCCAGAAGTCAAGAAGCACCTCTATTCTGATTGATTGATTGATTGATTGATTGATTGATTGAAAGAGTGGGATGGGCTAATTTGATAGGACAAAGCTGGTTCCATAGATAGCCCAGCCCTGTACTGTGTATACCTGGATATAAAGGCAGGACGGCCTTGGAAGGTCTTCTCCCCTGGGATAGGCTGCTCCTCTGAGACCTTTCCCTCTCAGGCACCCTTGGCAAGGCGATGGGCTCTTTCTCGCCTTGCTGGTCTTCTGCCTGAGCAGTCTCTGGAGTGGTTCTCAGGGTTGTCCTTTGACCCAGATCGGGAAGCACCAGCGCTGGAAGCTGAACCGTCTTCCTGGCCTCCGTTGGAGCTGCGGAAGACTTTACAAGCAGAGGCAGGAGCTGCGTGGCTCGCCGAGTGGCTGAGTCTGGGGAAGTGGACGGGTGGCAGCCAGAGAAATGGGCTTCCTGGGGGTCCCACTGCTGCTGGTCACAATTGACCTGGAGGTTGGACTCATCGCTGTCCTTCTTCTTTAGCAACGGCAACTTGTTCAGCCTGTGGCTCATCCTGCCGTGAAGAATGAAGGAAGGAGATCCTACCAATAAAGGAGAAGGTTTGTAACTCTGGGTTGAAATGAGGGATCCTTGGTGCTCCCATCTCTCTCTCTCTCTCTTTCATCTTTTTGTGGGTGCTTCATCACTGGAGGTTTTTAAGAAGAGACTGGACAGCCACTTGTCTGAAATGGTAGAAGATCTCCTACTGCTTGAGCAGAGGCTTGGACTAGAAGACCTACAAGGTCCCTTCTAGCTCTATTCTGATTCTGATTCTGATCTCTCTTTCTGTCACACACACACACAAGAGAGACACAAACACAAACATCTCTCTTTCATCTGTCTGTCTGTCTGTCTGTCTGTCTGTCTGTCTCTATCTATCTATCTATCTATCTATCTATCTATCTATCTATCTATCTATCTATCTATCTATCTATCTATCTATCTATCTATATCTATATCTATATCTATATCTATATCTATATCTATATCTATATCTATCTATCTATATATATGGGTTCTATAATCTCCCAGGACTTGAAATGGACACCTCACATTAGAAGCATCGTTAAAAAGGCACAACAAAGAATGTTCTTCCTGTGTCAACTCAGGAAGCTCAGGCTGCCCACGGAGCTGCTGATGTGCTTCTACAGAGGAATTATGGAGTCTGCCATTTGCACCTCTATAATTGTCTGGTTTAGTACAGCAACCAAACAAGACAGACACAGACTTCAACGGATAGTTAGGACTGCAGAAAAAAATAATCACAACCAGCCTGCCTTACACTGAGGACCTGTACACTGGACGAGCCAGAAAGCGGGCTGAGAAAATTTCTACAGACCCCTCACATCCTGGACACAAACTGTTTCAACTTGTCCCCTCGGACCGCCACTATAGAGTATGGCATGCCAAAACAACTAGACATACAATTTTTTTCCTCCGTGCCATCACTCTGCTGAATACTCAATTCCCACAGCACTGTCTCATTTCTCATCTTTTCTCATCTTCTCATCTTTCCTACTGTCTTCTCCTACTGGTTTCTTATGATTTATCAATTGTTCTTTGTAACTTACGATTAATGATTGTAACTGTGATTATGACCTGTGACCTGCTCTTTATATGTGAGCTTCTGCACTGGTGACAAATTCCTTGTGTGTCCAATCGCACGTGGACAAATAAAGAATTATTCTATTCTATTCTATTCTATTCTATTCTATTCTATTCTATTCTATTCTATTCTATTCTATTCTATTCTATTCTATTCTATTCTATTCTATTCTATTCTATCCATCCACCCCATCCCCTATTATCTTTAATAGGAGGACAGATAATCTGCAGAATCAAGGTGCAGTCTTACCTGATCTTCTAATCTTGCTTGCTGAATTTCCACACTAATAAAAAAGCTTTTTGGCCTCCTCTCCTCTCCTCTCCTCAGCTCTCCTCCGATCTTCTCCAATGTCGTCCACTTCACTCTCCTCTCTTCAACTCAACTGAACTTCTCTCCTCTCTCCTCTCCTCTCCTCTCCTCTCCTCTTCTCAGCTCTCCTCTCCTCTCCTCTCCTCTCCTCCGATCTTCTCCAATGTCGTCCACTTCACTCTCCTCTCTTCAACTCAATTAAACGCAACACAACTGTTCTCTCCTCTCCTCGCCTCAACTCGCCTCAGATTTTCTCTCCTATACTTTGCCTTATATATCTGCCCTCAGGGGCGACATCACAGCATTATTTATGACCTCACAGGGGGCGAGGCCCACAGAGCCGGCCATCCACTCCAGCAGTCTAGCCCCACCAAGGATGCTGCATGTTGCCATGGTGAGCTCCGGCCAATGGGGTTAGGGGGAGCCCCTGACGTCACCAGCCGAGGCTTTGATTGGCCTGTACAGGAGATTGGAAAAACCCTCCTCAACCGCCTGCCTGGCCTATGAAGGGATTGTTTTCTCTTGGAAGTTTTGGCTTGTGATTTTTATTTCAACTAGACAACAAATCCCACATTGTTATTGCGACACAAGAACTAAGTGGTTAGAGTAGTGGGAAAAGGGAGTCGGAAGAGACCTCGGAGGTCATCTGTCCCACTGTCCAGCGCAGGGCCTCCTAGGGCGGGTTTCCCACCCTGAGCAACTTGAAGATGTCCGGACTTCAACTCCCAGAATTCCCTAGGCAGCACTCAGGGTCCTCAATCCTCTTTCCGTGCTTTAGCTGTTCCTCACACTGCCTGCAAGGAGCGGTCTACAGTCCTACAGCCTTTCAGTCCCAGCTGGCCCGCCAGGCAGCGAGGAGGACAGCTAAAGCTGGCAAAGACCCCACAGTGTCCTCCATTTTGTGGCCTGAGTCTCTTTCCTGAGGGGAATCTTCCTCCCTCCATTCAAGGGGGGGGGAAGCCACAGGGAGATTTTCTCTCCTCTCCAACCGGGAGTCAGGGAAGGTTCCCCAAAGGGGGGAGGTTGGGGGGGCGGAGAGGGGACGCAGGCCAGCAGCCTTCCCGGTTCTTTTGGGGGGGTCCCAGAGGATCCCAGGGCTGGAGGTGCCCCCAGAGGTCACCTAGTCTGACCCCAGCCCAAGCAGGAGCCCCTCCGCCCCCCTGAAGGGTTCCCTCTGGGGCCCCCGAGCTGCTTGTGTGCACTTGGAGGGCCGCGTGTCCCATCAGATGGGAAAGCGGGGAATGGGGCTGTGGCCCTCCCTGGGCTGCCTTCCTCTCCCCCTCCTGCCAGGGATCAGGAGGAAGGATGGACGCTGCTGCTTGACGGACTTTCCCCCCTGAGTCTGGACTGGGCGGACGGCCCCAAAGCGCCTCCCCAGCCGCCCCTTCCAGAGGCGGAATTTTGTTATTTTAGCAAACTTTTAAAATGAAGTTTCAAATAAAGCTTGTACGCTGAAAAACTTGATATTCTTTAAATCACATCAAATTAGCTTAGTCTAAGATCTACATCTTAGATCAAATCTTGCATGACGGAGATTGATCAACTCTACTGTATTAATGACAACATAGAAAAATTGATGACCAATGGCACATTGTTATCCATAACCTTCAGGTTTCATAGAAAGATTTAAAGAGAGTAAAAATGATTTGAGTATCATTTTGAAGACAGTTTTTATCCACTTAGTTATCATACCATCCACCCCTCAGGTTTCTAATCACATCACAAAATTGTTTGTGAGTACTTTACTGAGACCAAGTAATATCACCAGTGTTCCCACGATCTGTTTAGGAAGGGTCAGGATACGTGAGAATGACGTTTGGGACGAGGAGAAGAGAGGCTGCCCGGGGAAGGATCAGACAAGAGGGGGGAATCCTGCAGCTGCATAAAAGGGCAGAGAAAGAAACTCAGAAAGGATCCTCGCTCACTTTTCAGGCTGAAAAAAAGACTTGGTGGGAGATTTGTTCTTTCAGATTTGCAAAGTTTTGTTAATGTAATATTACAGTCAAGTGGAATTAGCACATCTGGATGTGTTTTCCATCAGGATTACCGGGGAGAGGATTAGCCTGATAAACCCATTCTCAACCCTGCAACTAGCAAACCCAAGAGAAGCAGGACTCTCAGGAACTTTGCAATCCCAAAAGCGAAAGTTTATTGAGTACACCGTTTCGGCATTGAGGAATTAAAACCAGCTCTGAGGTTTTCCCATGCAGTGCTATGTATTTAAACAGTAACTTCCCCATCTCCCCCCCCAATAGTGATCGTGCTGTCCAATTATGCCTCAGTTTTTTGTTTTGAGAACCGTTCGCTTCTTTTCGGACACCTGCAGTAGCGGCCTTGGTGGGTTCTTGGCTCACCCGCTCTATTCTTGGGTCGTCTGCCTTCCTTCTCACCCTTCCCTCCCCCCCCAGTTCTTTGGCAAGTTCTTTGAATAGCAATAAGTGTTCACATGTTTCAACAGCAGTTCAACCTTGACCCCCATTCTTTCTGGGAATCAACCTGTTGTTTTCAAAGAGTTTATGAATAATCTTTTTTTTTCTCTGTTCATTTTATTTGTCATCTGCTCTCCCAAAATGTTTCCTAAAATTGATCAATTGTGTCGATTATATTGTCTCTATATTTTGTCAGGATATGACTGACAAAATTTTCTCAAACTTTTTTGTTCACTTGAAGCAGTTTGAGACCAGTCATAGCAGGATGCAAAGATGTCTGACTGCCTACTCAGTGTTTATTGCTTTTATACAGTTTTACAAGCAGCAAAAGATAAAAGAGAGCAACAGCATTTTATTGGTTATTTCTCCACGCCAATCTTTCTGTTGTTGAAAAACTTAGGGGAGATCATGTACCAGCCAGAGTTAGTGTCTCAGCCAGAGTTAGTGTCTTATCTTATAAGTTTCATTATATACAGCTCTCAAAGGGTCATCACTGTGGGAAAAAGAACCTATTGTTTTTGCAGAAACTAGAAGGGCAGGCTAACCCTGGGAAGAATCCAATGGATATATTTCTAATCTCATGAATTCTGCTTAAGCATGGAAACTGTGCGTAGGAGCCAGGATCTGAGGCCCCTGCAATGCTCAAAACTAGCTTTAACCAGAATTAGTTGGCACGATGGTTGATTCAGAGGCAGCCCACAGGAACTAATAGCTATAAAAGGTCATTTGTAAATAAGGGCAGGGGGTGATAAAATTGAGGAGTGGGAGATGTAATCATGGGCGGGGAATAATGTACTCACTTTAGGCGCTTCAGATAGGTTATGACGGCCTGAGTACTCAGCCAATGAGGGAAACGTGGGAGGTAAATTTGCGATGGTTATAGGGAATATAAAGCAATGCCTCCCCAATGATTCCATTTCTCCAATATGTGTATATTTGTTTAAAGCATTTGTAGTCTAATATAAAGCAATTATATTGATGATTTAAGGTGTGTCCATTGTACCTGCGAGTACGTGATACACCATCTTTGCAAAGTAGTAAAAATAAAATACTATTGTTTTCTCTTGGAACTTTTGGCTGGTGATTGTTTATTCCAAACTAGACAACAAATCCCACACCATCTCCAATATATTACTACATCAATAAGACAAAAAAAATGCATATACCCACAGACCCACATATATTCTATGACACAGAAAATAACACAGTCTAGTTCAGATGTATACATGTACATGGCGACAAAAACGCATCTTGCGAGTTTACCAGACGGACGGCACAGGGAACAAAGCGGTTACAGAATCTGCTAGTCCTGCTGGAAATACTCAGAAACCTCCTCCCGGAGGGGAGCAACAGGAACAGGCCGTGAAGTGGGGGTGTGGAGTCTCTAACTATGCTCGGAGCTCTAAGCACACATGAGCGCTTGTAAGCAGCATCCTGAATAACGGAAACGAGCTTCCTACGATCTTCTCAGCTGTCCTCACCACTCTCTGTGTGGACCTTCTATCTGAGGCTCTGCTGCCACCAGACCAAACAGTGATGCAGTTTGTTAAAACTCCTCCAATCCTGCCTGTGTAAAAAGTGGCCAGGACAGGAGGAGGAAGATGTGCTCTCCTCATCCAATGCAAGAAATGCAGATGCTGGTTTGCACGCTTCACTAAGGATGACGTGTGGAGAGACCAAGTCAGATTGTTAGTTATCTGCAGCCCCAGATAATTAACACTGTTGACCACCTCTACATCTGCATCCTTGATACTGAGTGGAGCATAACTATGCCGGCTCTTTCTAAAATCTACAGTGATCTCCTTTGTTTTATTAACATTTAGAACCAGGTTACTCTTATTGAGAAACACTGCTCTAGAGACACAATAGCTTAATGATGGAGGCCTTGGGGCTTTAAACGTTTTGGACCAAGGCTGCAGACGCTTTGCCTCAATGGATGAAGGGATGAGGCAGGCACACGTGTCCTTCAACGCCATCCCATATTTTTCTTGAGATACCTAAAAGGGCAGCCTTAGGGATGGGCATTTTCAGGTCCTTGTCCTAGAAAGTGTTGGACAACTGATATGGAGTCATTGTGGAAACTGGAGAGTGCAGGGCTGTGTCAGAGTGATTGGAAAGAATTTTAGACATTTAAAGTTATTTCTCCTTAAGACTGCAGAGCCATAAGTACAGGTAGATCTCGGCTTATGACCATAGTTGGGACTGGAATTTCTCCCACTAAGCGGTATGGCTGTTAAGAGAGTCACCATGTGACCACGCCTGATTTTACAACCTCTTTCACCACTGTCATTAAGTGAGCCCAGCTTCTCCTGTTGACTTTAATTGTCAGAAGCTGGCTGGGAAAGTCACAAAGGGTGATCACATCATTCCAGGATGCTGCAACCCTCGTGCGCACAGACTGGTCACCAAGCGCCCGGTCGTAGCCAGGAAAGGGAAGCTGCAGACTGGGGAGGTCCAGGACACCTGAAATCCGAAATCCGTGTCCTGCCAGCCTACGAGGCGCAGGGCTCTGTCGATTCCAAGCTGGGTCTGGAGGGAGGAGAGAGGTTGTCCCCCCCCTTTGACCTCCTCAATACTTCAGAGATTGTCCCGGGAGCAAGGAGGATTCTCATCCGATCCCTGGAAGGGAAGGATTTTCTCCTGCCCATTCCTTCCCCTCTCTAAACTTACAACCACAATTGGGTTGTAAATTGCTGCGGTCACGAGCCAGGTTGGACCTGATTTTATGAAGGTTGTTAAGTGAATCACCGCTGTCATTAAGCGAGTGGTTGTAAAGCGAATCAGGCTGTGATTAAGCAACTCCGGCTTCCCCAAAACTGGCAAAAAAGGGTCACAGATGGTGATCAGGTGACTGCAGAATGCTGGGCCAGTCGTAGTGTGAGCTGGTTACCAAGAGCCCAAATTGTGATCACGTGACCACAGGGATGTTGCGACGGTCGTAAGTGCGAGAACAGGTTGTAAGTTACTTTATCCAACGCCATGGTAACTTTGAAGCATTATTAAACAGACGGCCGTAAGTCGAGGACAGCCTGTAACTGACGTGGGATGGGAAAATAAAACCTTTTAGGGCTCCTGCATCTGTCAAAGTTCTACACACAATCTAATAAAATGTTAATAAAATTTCAAAGCAGGGTGCCAATCTAAGGCAATTTTCAAAGCCTCTCCAGGATGATTTGGTTTAAATAGTTATGTTTTATACGTTATTTGATTTGAGTTTCTGCAGGAAATTAGGCAAAAATTATAGAAATAAATAAAATGCTTTCAGCTATTGCATTTGCTGCTTAAACTTAAAAAAACCCATATCTTTCCAGCTTTCTTTTCATTTATTAAAGTATATAATGCTAAAGTTACCCACAACGATTCTCAACAACTGGACATGTAGCACCCCTCAGGGAGACCCTCTCTAAGTGGAGACAAGTCAATGTCTTTGTTCCCTTCATGGGAGGTATTTCCATTTGGGACAGAATTCTTCCTTTCTAATAATAATAATAATAATAATAATAATAATAATAATAATAATAATAATAATAATAATAATAATAATAATAATAATAATAATAATAATAATAATAATATGTTGGGAGGGGCCGTGGAGATCATCTAATCCAACCCCCTGCTCAGGCAGGAAACCCTATACCATTTCAGACAAAAACTTCCCGTGTTGAAGCATTCACAACTTCTGGAGGCAGGTTGTTCCACTGGCTAATTGTTCTAACTGTCAGGAAATTTCTCCTTAGCTGCTTCTCTCCTTGATCAGTTTCCATCCGTTGCCCTCAGGTGCTTTGGAGAATAGCTTGACTCCCTCTTCTTTGGGGCAGCCCCTGAGATATTGGAACACTGTTATCATGTCCCCCCTCGTCCTTCTCTTCATTAAACTAGACATACCCAATTCCTGCAACCGTTCTTTCTATGTTTTACCTCTTTTACCTAGTAAAGACTAGTTTTTCTTCATTTTTCCATTTTAAAGATATTATATGATTATTATTGTTGTTGTTATTTAATTCTTAGATGGATTCCAGGGAGGGGGCAGAAATCCACAGGTGGCTGCACTCTGGACAATTTGGAGGCTGCAAGAAGTGACTGGACCAAGGACTTGTCCAAAAGTAGGAAGAAAAATAAAAGAAGGTCCTGGTTGAAGGGGAAGGATTTGGGTTCTCTTGAGGTTACCTGGTGTCTTTTGTTGCTTTGCATTTCCCGCTTTGGGTTTTTGGGAAGGGATGGTTGCCCTTGGAAGCTAAAAAGAAAGGAATCTGGGAGGAAAAAATTAATAATTTTTATTATTAATCTGGTTGCTAAGTTTTATTTTTTTCATTTTTTGCTTCTTGCTTATTTATTATTTCATTATTATTAAGATATTAAATTTGTGCCTGTTTTGCCCCAGGACTAACCGGCGCCTGGGGTGTCATCCCAAAACAACTGCAGCCCCATTTGGGGACCATCGACATTGACAAGGTCACCATCGGTCAGTTGCCAAAAGCAGCTGTCTTTGGAACAGCTGACATCCAGTCCCAACATCTGGCTGACTGTGTGAAGAACCACAATCCCCCAGTGAGGCAGGACCTTGTCGTGGTTGTGGGGCTTGTGTGCTCTGAGGAAGATGAGGGCTACAAAGAGCATCTCTCCCGTAAACAATATGGAGAAACATACATTACAGGAACCCACACTGGCTATCTAGCTGCCCAGGTCAGCAAGGGCCGCGCCAGGAGTTCAAATCCCTGGACATCTGGTGGAAAATGATCTGCAGGACTCAGAACGGTCGGCTGAGCATCCAGGGCCGGCAGCTGCCGAACTCCTGGAAGGAAAGTGTTTTTCCCCCAAACGGCATCCAGACTCAGGAGGGTTTTTTCCCCCCACTGAGAGACTCCTGGTTTCCTCACCAGAACTGTCTCTTTTCTCTTTTCTTTTGATGCACTTTTTTTAATGTAGCTTTGTTTAGCTTTGGGGTTTTGTTTGGGTTTTTTTTTTTTTTCATTTTTTGGAGTTCGTATTTTAAGGTTTTGAATAAAATAAAAAATTGATTTTAAAAAAAGGAAATGATATGAGAAAAAGTACAAAAGAAATCTTAATAAAAGATTCACATTGTAGCTGCCATTCGTTTGTTCTTATATGAGATAGGATAGCTTGTTAAGTCCTACAACTAAATATATATATTTTTACTGAATTTTACTTATGCACTCTATAAGGAAATCATAAATACTGTTCTAAAAGCTGGGTATTTTTAAAACAACAACAAAATAGCTTTGTCTAAGAGTTGGTATAAATGTTGCATCACAAAATCAATTTCTTCAACTACCCGCCTGCATTAATGACAATATAGAAGAATAAATGACCAAGGACCGATTGTTATTCATACCTCCTGAGTTTTATGAGGCATTAATTATCTTAATTAATCAATCAATTTAATTGTCAGGAAGCAATTTGTTAATACTTTGCAGAATCAAGGTATATCACCAGCATTCCCACAAACTGCTAAGGAAGTGTAATTATACGTGCAAATAAAGTGTGGGAGATTGTGAGTTCAAGTCCCACCTTAGCCATCAAAGCCAGCTGGGTGACTTTGGGTCAGTCACTATGCCTCAGCCCAACCTACCTCACAGGGTTGTTGTTGTGAGGGAAAATAGGAGAGGAAGGTGTGTCTGATATGTTCACCGCCATGTATTATTAGTAAAAATGATAAAGGCAGGATGGTAACAAATAAATAAAAATCACTAAGTGACCTTGGGGGGGAGTAGAGGGAGAAGAGGCTGCCCAGGGAAGGGTCAGACCAGGTGGGGGAGCCCACAGGGGCATCACTGGCAGAGAAAGAACCTCGGAAAGGATCTTCCCTAACTTTCCAGGCTTTCCAAAGAGTCGGTGGGAGATTTGTACTTTCAGCCTTGCCAGATTCTCTTCCCTTCCAATAAAGGAGAGTTCGCTCACGTGGTCCTGTTTCCTGTCTGGTGTACCTGGGAGAAGATGGGGGGACTTGCTACCTGGTGGGCCGGGTGAGTCTGGCCAGAGCCGGATCTGGGAGCTGGGATGTGGCTGCTGCAGACTCTGGAGGTGCTTCTTCTTGTTTTCCCCCATATTCTGAAGAGGGGTGACTTTCTCCTTCAGTTGGCTGGAGTGGCTCTTCTCCACAGGGAAACTGAGGTCCATCTCAGCCAGTTCATGCTGCAGACTCTGGAGGTGCTTCTTGACTTCTGGCCGAAGGTTCCTCGCCTATTCGAGGTCCTTCTCAGAGTCAGCCTTCTCTTGTTTGAGGTGGACACTTGGCTAGTGACCTCACACGGTTCTTTGTGGAATTCTTCAATGTAGCTCACCAAAGATTTGTTCTCCTCTAACTGATGGCATGATCTTCTTCAGGTTTTCTGCAGGTCTTCCATGGTGGTCTTAAGTTGATCCACTGTCTGCTGGAGACAGCCGTGCTTCTCTTTCATCCATTGATCGTCTCTCTAGAATTCCTGGGTCTGGAAGTCAAAGGCGTCTCTCAGCTCATCAGCCTGGAGGTTGGGACCATCAGTGGTCGCTGAGAGATCACCCAAGGACATTGACGGTATGACCATTTCCTCCTTGTTGCCGACCTGTTTGAGAAATGGAGAGACACATCAATCACATCCTCTCTCAGGTCAGGGCTGGTTTTGCTAACCTGCCTTCTCCACTCTGGCTTTTTCCTACAATTTTGGACTCCATCATCTTCTGCTAGCATGAGATGCAGCGGGAGTTAAGAACCAACGGACAATCTGCAGGGGGGGTCTCCTGCCAAAGGGCCCTTTAGATATAATCTATCCGGATCAGTTCTCAGCCACACAGCACCAGCTTCAAAATAGCATATCTGAGGGCACATCAAGAGAAAACCAACTCTCTGGAGATGTTCCTAATGCTGGGAAAGGTGGAAGGAAAGAGAAAGAGAGGACAATTTGGGGTGAGGTTGGTGGATTTGATTACCGTGTTGATGCTGAACTTTTGGGAGACCTGAAAGTCCAGACTGGGGACAGGTCATCCATCAACCTCTGTGGTCACTCAGAGTCCACACTCACTTCAATGCTGTCAATCAATGCAGACCGAATTCCCTGGAGAAGTCTGCCATGTTGGGAAAAGTGAAGGAAAGGGAGGAAGAGAAGGATCCCCAGGAAGCAGCTATAGTGGGGATGGGGACAGGTTGGGAGACCCAAAGGATCAGGTTGGGGACAGATCTCCATGGGGAAAATCTATC
>JALGBA010003746.1:0-12334 GCA_023970755.1 Azemiops feae | reverse complement strand
TGCTGAATTGGATTTTTGCCAACAAATGCAAGATACATCCAGGGCTAACTTCTGAGGTGGAGGTCGCATCCGGAAAACAAATGTTTTTTTGCCTTCCCAAAGCGGTGGGGAACCTCAATCTATGTTTACTTTTCGAATTTGAACAGGTTCACCTTTTGACTTTTCATGCTTTATTGGATTTTTGCCAACAAATGCAAGATACATCCAGGTCTAACCTCTGAGGGGCAGGTCGCATCCGGAAAACAAATGTTTTTTTGCCTCCCCCAAGCGGTGGGGAACCTGAATATATGTATACTTTTCGAATTTGAAGTCAGATTCAAATTTTGACTTTTCATGCTTTATTGGATTTTTGCCAACAAATGCAAGATACATCCAGGGCTAACTTCTCAGGGGGAGGTCGCATACGGAAAACATGGTTTTTCGGGTTCCCCAACCGGTGGGGAACCTGAATATATGTATACTTTTCGAATTTGAAGTCAGTTTCAAATTTTGACTTTCCATGCTGAATTGGATTTTTGCCAACAAATGCAAGATACATCCAGGGATAACTTCTGAGGTGGAGGTCGCATCCGCAAAACAAAAGTTTTTTTGACTTCCCCAACTGGTGGGGAACCTGAATATATGTTTACTTTTCGAATTTGAACTCAGGTTCACCTTTTGACTTTTCATGCTTTATTGGATTTTTTCCAACAAATGCAAGATACATCCAGGGCTAACTTCTCAGGGGGAGGTCGCTTCCGGAAAACAAATGGTTTTTCGGGTTCCCCAACCGGTGGGGAACCTGAAATATATGTATACTTTAGTTTGAAGTCAGTTTCAATTTTTACATTCCATGCTGAATTGGAATTTTTGCCAACAATGCAAGATACATCCAGGCTAGTTCTCAGTTGGAGTGGCATACGGAAAACAAGTTTTTTCGGCTTCCCCAACCGGTGGGGAACCTGAATATATGTATACTTTTAAGATTTGAAGTCAGTTTCAAATTTTGACATTCCATGCTGAATTGGATTTTTGCCAACAAATGCAAGATACATCCAGGGCTAACTTCTGAGGTGGAGGTCGCATCCGGAAAACAAATGTTTTTTTGCCTTCCCAAAGCGGTGGGGAACCTCAATCTATGTTTACTTTTCGAATTTGAACAGGTTCACCTTTTGACTTTTCATGCTTTATTGGATTTTTGCCAACAAATGCAAGATACATCCAGGTCTAACCTCTGAGGGGCAGGTCGCATCCGGAAAACAAATGTTTTTTTGCCTCCCCCAAGCGGTGGGGAACCTGAATATATGTATACTTTTCGAATTTGAAGTCAGATTCAAATTTTGACATTTCATGATTTATTGGATTTTTGCCAACAAATGCAAGATACATCCAGGGCTAACTTCTCAGGGGGAGGTCGCATACGGAAAACATGGTTTTTCGGGTTCCCCAACCGGTGGGGAACCTGAATATATGTATACTTTTCGAATTTGAAGTCAGTTTCAAATTTTGACTTTCCATGCTGAATTGGATTTTTGCCAACAAATGCAAGATACATCGAGGGATAACTTCTGAGGTGGAGGTCGCATCCGCCAAACAAAAGTTTTTTTGACTTCCCCAACTGGTGGGGAACCTGAATCTATGTTTACTTTTCGAATTTGAACTCAGGTTCACCTTTTAACTTTTCATGCTTTATTGGATTTTTTCCAACAAATGCAAGATACATCCAGGGCTAACTTCTCAGGGGGAGGTCGCTTCCGGAAAACAAATGGTTTTTCGGGTTCCCCAACTGGTGGGGAACCTGAATATATGTATACTTTTCGAATTTGAACTCAGGTTCACCTTTTGACTCTTCATGCTTTATTGGATTTTTGCCAACAAATGCAAGATACATCCAGGGCTAACTTCTCAGGGGGAGGTCGCATCCGGAAAACATATGTTTTTTTGCCTTCCCAAAGCGGTGGGGAACCTGAATCTATGTATACTTTTCGAATTTGAAGTCAGTTTCAAATTTTGACATTCCATACTGAATTGGATTTTTGCCAACAAATGCAAGATACATCCAGGGATAACTTCTGAGGTGGAGGTCGCATCCGCAAAACAAATGTTTTTTTGACTTCCCCAACTGGTGGGGAACCTGAATCTATGTTTACTTTTCGAATTTGAACTCAGGTTCACCTTTTGACTTTTCATGCTTTATTGGATTTTTTCCAACAAATGCAAGATACATCCAGGGCTAACTTCTGAGGTGGAGGTCGCATACGGAAAACAAATTTTTTTTGCCTTCCCAAAGTGGTGGGGAACCTGAATCTATGTTTACTTTTCGAATTTGAACTCAGGTTCACCTTTTGACTCTTCATGCTTTATTTGATTTTTGCCAACAAATGCAAGATACATCCAGGGCTAACTTCTCAGGGGGAGGTCGCATCCGGAAAACATATGTTTTTTCGGCTTCCCCAACCGGTGGGGAACCTGAATATATGTATACTTTTAAGATTTGAAGTCAGTTACAAATTTTGACATTCCATGCTGAATTGGATTTTTGCCAACAAATGCAAGATACATCCAGGGCTAACTTCTCAGGGGGAGGTGGCATACGGAAAACATATGGTTTTTTGGCTTCCCCAACCTGGGGGGAACCGGAATATATGTTTACTTTTCGAATTTGAACTCAGTTTCACCTTTTGACTTTTCATGCTTTATTGGATTTTTTCCAACAAATGCAAGATACATCCAGGGCTAACTTCTCAGGGGGAGGTCGCATCCGGAAAACAAATGTTTGTTTGCCTCCCCCAAGCGGTGGGGAACCTGAATATATGTATACTTTTCGAATTTGAAGTCAGAGTCAAATTTTGACATTTCATGCTTTATTGGATTTTTGCCAACAAATGCAAGATACATCCAGGGCTACCTTCTCAGGGGGAGGTCGCATACGGAAAACAAATGTTTTTTTGCCTTCCCAAAGCGGTGGGGAACCTGAATCTATGTATACTTTTAAGATTTGAAGTCAGTTTCAAATTTTGACATTCCATGCTGAATTGGATTTTTGCCAACAAATGCCAGATACATCCAGGGCTAACTTCTGAGGTGGAGGTCGCATCCGGAAAACAAATGTTTTTTTGCCTCCCCAAAGCGGTGGGGAACCTGAATCTATGTTTACTTTTCGAATTTGAACTCAGGTTCACCTTTTGACTTTTCATGCTTTATTGGATTTTTGCCAACAAATGCAAGATACATCCAGGGCTAACCTCTGCGGGGCAGGTCGCATCCGGAAAACAAATGTTTTTTTGCCTCCCCCAAGCGGTGGGGAACCTGAATATATGTATACTTTTCGAATTTGAAGTCAGATTCAAATTTTGACATTTCATGCTTTATTGGATTTTTGCCAACAAATGCAAGATACATCCAGGGCTACCTTCTCCGGGGGAGGTCGCATACGGAAAACAAATGGTTTTTCGGCTTCCCCAACCGGTGGGGAACCTGAATATATGTATACTTTTAAGATTTGAACTCAGTTTCACGTTTTGACTTTTCATGTTTTATTGGATTTTTTTCAACAAATGCAAGATACATCCAGGGCTACCTTCTCAGGGGGAGGTCGCATCCGGAAAACAAATGTTTTTTTGCCTTCCCAAAGCGGTGGGGAACCTGAATCTATGTTTACTTTTCGAATTTGAACTCAGGTTCACCTTTTGACTTTTCATGCTTTATTGGATTTTTGCCAACAAATGCAAGATACATCCAGGGCTAACCTCTGAGGGGCAGGTAAGATCAGGAAAACAAATGTTTTTTTGCCTCCCCCAAGCGGTGGGGAACCTGAATATATGTATACTTTTCGAATTTGAAGTCAGATTCAAATTTTGACATTTCATGCTTTATTGGATTTTTGCCAACAAATGCAAGATACATCCAGGGCTAACTTCTCAGGGGGAGGTCGCATACGGAAAACATGGTTTTTCGGGTTCCCCAACCGGTGGGGAACCTGAATATATGTATACTTTTCGAATTTGAAGTCAGTTTCAAATTTTGACTTCCATGCTTGAATTGTAAATTTTTGCCAACAAATGCAAGATAATCCAGGGAATACCTCTGAGTGAGGTCGCATCCGCAAAACAATGTTTATTTTACTTCCCCAATTACTGGGGGGAACCTGAATCTATGTTTACTTTCGAATTTTGAACTCAGGTTCCCCTTTTGACTTTCATGCTTTAAATTGATTTTTTCCAACAAATGCAAGATCATATCCGGGCTAACATTCTCAGGGGGGAGTCGCTTCCCCGGAAACAATGTTTTTTCGGTTCCCAAAGCGTGGGGGAACAGGAATCTATGTATATCTTTTCGAATGAAGTCGGTTTTCAAATTTTACATTCCATACTGAATTGATTTTTGCCACAAATGCAAGATGCATCCAGGCTACTTCTCAGGGGGAGTTCGCGTCCGGGAAAAACAATGTTTTTTTTATACTCCCCACCGTGGGGAACCTTATATATGTATACTTTTCGAATTTGAAGTCAGTTTCAAATTTTGACTTTCCATGCTGAATTGGATTTTTGCCAACAAATGCAAGATACATCCAGGGCTAACTTCTGAGGTGGAGGTAGCATCCGGAAAACAAATGTTTTTTTGCCTTCCTAAAGCGGTGGGGAACCTGAATCTATCTATACTTTTCGAATTTGAAGTCAGTTTCAAATTTTGACATTCCATACTGAATTGGATTTTTGCCAACAAATGCAAGATACATCCAGGGCTAACTTCTCAGGGGGAGGTCGCATCCGGAAAACAAATGTTTTTTAGCCTTCCCCAACCGGTGGGGAACCTGAATATATGTATACTTTTCGAATGTGAAGTCAGTTTCAAATTTTGACTTTCCATGCTGAATTGGATTTTTGCCAACAAATGCAAGATACATCCAGAGATAACTTCTGAGGTGGAGGTCACATCCGCAAAACAAATGTTTTTTTGACTTCCCCAACTGGTGGGGAAACTGAATCTATGTTTACTTTTCGAATTTGAACTCAGGTTCACCTTTTGACTTTTCATGCTTTATTGGATTTTTTCCAACAAATGCAAGATACATCCAGGGCTAACTTCTGAGGTGGAGGTCGCATCCGGAAAACAAATGATTTTTTGCCTTCCCAAAGCGGTGGGGAACCTGAATCTATCTTTACTTTTCGAATTTGAACTAAGGTTCACCTTTTGACTTTTCATGCTTTATTGGATTTTTGCCAACAAATGCAAGATACATCCAGGGCTAACTTCTCAGGGGGAGGTCGCATCCGGAAAACATATGTTTTTTCGGCTTCCCCAACCGGTGGGGAACCTGAATATATGTATACTTTTAAGATTTGAAGTCAGTTTCAAATTTTGACATTCCATGCTGAATTGGATTTTTGCCAACAAATGCAAGATACATCCAGGGCTAACTTCTGAGGTGGAGGTCGCATCCGGAAAACAAATGTTTTTTTGCCTTCCCCAACCTGGGGGGAACCGGAATATATGTTTACTTTTCGAATTTGAACTCAGTTTCACCTTTCGACTTTTCATGCTTTATTGGATTTTTTCCAACAAATGCAAGATACATCCAGGGCTAACTTCTCAGGGGGAGGTCGCATCTGGAAAACAAATGTTTGTTTGCTTCCCCAAGTGGTGGGGAACCTGAATATATGTATACTTTTAAGATTTGAAGTCAGTTTCAAATTTTGACATTCCATGCTGAATTGGATTTTTGCCAACAAATGCAAGATACATCCAGGGCTAACTTCTCAGGGGGAGGTCGCATCCGGAAAACAAATGTTTTTTCGGCTTCCCCAACCGGTGGGGAACCTGAATCTATGTATACTTTTAAGATTTGAAGTCAGTTTCAAATTTTGACATTCCATGCTGAATTGGATTTTTGCCAACAAATGCCAGATACATCCAGGGCTAACTTCTGAGGTGGAGGTCGCATCCGGAAAACAAATGTTTTTTTGCCTCCCCAAAGCGGTGGGGAACCTGAATCTATGTTTACTTTTCGAATTTGAACTCAAGTTCACCTTTTGACTTTCATGCTTTATTGTTTTTGCCCAACACTGCAAGATACATCCAGGCTAACCTCTGAGTGGCATGGTCGCATCCGGAAAACATGTTGTTTTGCCTCCGCCCCAGGCGGTGGGAAACCCTGAATATATGTTATCTTTTCGAAGGTGAAGTCAGATTCAAATTTGACATTTCATGCTTTCGATTTTTGCCACAAGTGCAAGATACATCCAGGGGCTAACTTCTCACGGTGAGGTCGCCTACGTAAAACATGGTTTTTCGGTTTCCCAACCGTGGGGATCCTAATCTATTATACTTTTTCGAATTTGAAGTCATTTCAAATTTGACTTTCCATGTAATTGGATTTTGCTCACCAATGCAAGATCATCCCAGGGCTAACTTCTGAGGTGGAGGTCGCATCCGGAAAACAAATGTTTTTTTGCCTTCCCAAAGCGGTGGGGAACCTCAATCTATGTTTACTTTTCGAATTTGAACAGGTTCACCTTTTGACTTTTCATGCTTTATTGGATTTTTGCCAACAAATGCAAGATACATCCAGGTCTAACCTCTGAGGGGCAGGTCGCATCCGGAAAACAAATGTTTTTTTGCCTCCCCCAAGCGGTGGGGAACCTGAATATATGTATACTTTTCGAATTTGAAGTTAGATTCAAATTTTGACATTTCATGCTTTATTGGATTTTTGCCAACAAATGCAAGATACATCCAGGGCTAACTTCTCAGGGGGAGGTCGCATACGGAAAACATGGTTTTTCGGGTTCCCCAACCGGTGGGGAACCTGAATATATGTATACTTTTCGAATTTGAAGTCAGTTTCAAATTTTGACTTTCCATGCTGAATTGGATTTTTGCCAACAAATGCAAGATACATCCAGGGATAACTTCTGAGGTGGAGGTCGCATCCGCAAAACAAATGTTTTTTTGACTTCCCCAACTGGTGGGGAACCTGAATCTATGTTTACTTTTCCAATTTGAACTCAGGTTCACCTTTTGACTTTTCATGATTTATTGGATTTTTTCCAACAAATACAAGATACATCCAGGGCTAACTTCTCAGGGGGAGGTCGCTTCCGGAAAACAAATGGTTTTTCGGCTTCCCCAACCGGTGGGGAACCTGAATATATGTATACTTTTAAGATTTGAAGTCAGTTTCAAATTTTGACATTCCATACTGAATTGGATTTTTGCCAACAAATGCAAGATACATCCAGGGCTAACTTCTCAGGGGGAGGTCGCATCCGGAAAACAAATGTTTTTTAGCCTTCCCCAACCGGTGGGGAACCTGAATATATGTAACCTTTTCGAATTTGAAGTCAGTTTCAAATTTTGACTTTCCATGCTGAATTGGATTTTTGCCAACAAATGCAAGATACATCCAGGGCTAACTTCTGAGGTGGAGGTAGCATCCGGAAAACAAATGTTTTTTTGCCTTCCTAAAGCGGTGGGGAACCTGAATCTATCTATACTTTTCGAATTTGAAGTCAGTTTCAAATTTTGACATTCCATACTGAATTGGATTTTTGCCAACAAATGCAAGATACATCCAGGGCTAACTTCTCAGGGGGAGGTCGCATCCGGAAAACAAATGTTTTTTAGCCTTCCCCAACCGGTGGGGAACCTGAATATATGTATACTTTTCGAATGTGAAGTCAGTTTCAAATTTTGACTTTCCATGCTGAATTGGATTTTTGCCAACAAATGCAAGATACATCCAGAGATAACTTCTGAGGTGGAGGTCACATCCGCAAAACAAATGTTTTTTTGACTTCCCCAACTGGTGGGGAAACTGAATCTATGTTTACTTTTCGAATTTGAACTCAGGTTCACCTTTTGACTTTTCATGCTTTATTGGATTTTTTCCAACAAATGCAAGATACATCCAGGGCTAACTTCTGAGGTGGAGGTCGCATCCGGAAAACAAATGATTTTTTGCCTTCCCAAAGCGGTGGGGAACCTGAATCTATCTTTACTTTTCGAATTTGAACTAAGGTTCACCTTTTGACTTTTCATGCTTTATTGGATTTTTGCCAACAAATGCAAGATACATCCAGGGCTAACTTCTCAGGGGGAGGTCGCATCCGGAAAACATATGTTTTTTCGGCTTCCCCAACCGGTTGGGAACCTGAATATATGTATACTTTTAAGATTTGAAGTCAGTTTCAAATTTGACATTCCCATGCCTGATTGGGGATTTTGCCAACAATGCAAGATACATCCAGGGCTAACTTCTGAGGTGGAGGTCCATCCGGACAACAAATGTTTTTTTTTTGCTTCCCCAACCTGGGGTAACCGGAATCTATTTTTTACTTTTCGAATTTGACACTATTTCAACCTTTCGACTTTTCATGCTTTCTTGGATTTTTTCCAACAAATAGCCAAGAGATACATCCAGGCTAATTCTCAGGGGAGTTCGCATCTGGAAAGCAAATGTTTTTTCGGCTTCCCCAACCGGTGGGGAACCTGAATCTATGTATACTTTTAAGATTTGAAGTCAGTTTCAAATATTGACATTCCATGCTGAATTGGATTTTTGCCAACAAATGCTAGATACATCCAGGGCTAACTTCTTAGGTGGAGGTCGCATCCGGAAAACAAATGTTTTTTTGCCTTCCCAAAGCGGTGGGGAACCTGAATCTATGTTTACTTTTCGAATTTGAACTCAGGTTCACCTTTTGACTTTTCATGCTTTATTGGATTTTTTCCAACAAATGCAAGATACATCCAGGGCTAACCTCTGAGGGGCAGGTCGCATCCGGAAAACAAATGTTTTTTTGCCTTCCTCAAAAGCTGTGGGACCCTGAATCTATGTTTACTTTTTCGAATTTGACCTCAGTTCACCTTTTGAACTTTTCATGCTTTATTGGATTTTTGCAACAATGCAAGATACATCCAGGGCTAACCTCTGAGGGGCAGGTCGCATCCAAAACAATGCTTTTTTTTGCCTACCCCAAGCGGTGGGAACCGGATATATGTATACTTTTTTTCGAATTTGAGTCAGATTCAAAATTTTGCATTTCATGCTTTATTGGAGTTTTGCCCACAATAAATGCAAGATACATCCATGGGGGGCTACTTCTCAGGGTGAGGTCGCATACGGAAAAACATGTTTTTGCTGGTTCCCCAACCTGTGTGGTAACCTGAATATAATGTATAACTTTTTTCGATTTGAAGTCAGTTTCAAATTTGAACTTTCGCATGCTGATTGGATTTTTGCCAACAAATGCAAGATACATCCAGGGCTAACTTCTGAGGTGGAGGTCGCATCCGGAAAACAAATGTTTTTTTGTCTTCCCAAAGCGGTGGGGAACCTGAATCTATGTTTACTTTTCGAATTTGAACTCAGGTTCACCTTTTGACTTTTCATGCTTTATTGGATTTTTGCCAACAAATGCAAGATACATCCAGGGCTAACCTCTGAGGGGCAGGTCGCATCCGGAAAACAAATATTTTTTTACCTCCCCCAAGCGGTGGGGAACCTGAATATATGTATACTTTTCGAATTTGAAGTCAGATTCAAATTTTGACATTTCATGCTTTATTGGATTTTTTCCAACAAATGCAAGATACATCCTGGGCTAACTTCTCAGGGGGAGGTCGCATACGGAAAACATGGTTTTTCGGCTTCCCCAACCGGTGGGGAACCTGAATATATGTATACTTTTCGAATTTGAAGTCAGTTTCAAATTTTGACTTTCCATGCTGAATTGGATTTTTGCCAACAAATGCAAGATACATCCAGGGATAACTTCTGAGGTGGAGGTCGCATCCGGAAAACAAATGTTTTTTTGACTTCCCCAACTGGGGGGGAACCTGAATCTATGTTTACTTTTCGAATTTGAACTCAGGTTCACCTTTTGACTTTTCATGCTTTATTGGATTTTTTCCAACAAATGCAAGATACATCCAGGGCTAACTTCTCAGGGGGAGGTCGCTTCCGGAAAACAAATGGTTTTTCGGGTTCCCAAAGCGGTGGGGAACCTGAATCTATGTATACTTTTCGAATTTGAAGTCAGTTTCAAATTTTGACATTCCATACTGAATTGGATTTTTGCCAACAAATGCAAGATACATCCAGGGCTAACTTCTCAGGGGGAGGTCGCATCCGGAAAACAAATGTTTTTTAGCCTTCCCCAACCGGTGGAGAACCTGAATATATGTATACTTTTCGAATGTGAAGTCAGTTTCAAATTTTGACTTTCCATGCTGAATTGGATTTTTGCCAACAAATGCAAGATACATCCAGGGATAACTTCTGAGGTGGAGGTCGCATCCGCAAAACAAATGTTTTTTTGACTTCCCCAACTGGTGGGGAACCTGAATCTATGTTTACTTTTCGAATTTGAACTCAGGTTCACCTTTTGACTTTTCATGCTTTATTGGATTTTTGCCAACAAATGCAAGATACATCCAGGGATAACTTCTCAGGGGGAGGTCGCATCCGGAAAACATATGTTTTTTCGGCTTTCCCAACTGGTGGGGAACCTGAATATATGTATACTTGTAAGATTTGAAGTCAGTTTCAAATTTTGACATTCCATGCTGAATTGGATTTTTGCCAACAAATGCAAGATACATCCAGGGCTAACTTCTCAGGGGGAGGTGGCATACGGAAAACATATGGTTTTTTGGCTTCCCCAACCTGGGGGGAACCGGAATATATGTTTACTTTTCGAATTTGAACGCAGCTTCACCTTTTGACTTTTCATGCTTTATTGGATTTTTGCCAACAAATGCAAGATACATCCAGGGCTAACTTCTCAGGGGGAGGTCGCATCCGGAAAACATATGTTTTTTCGGCTTCCCCAACCGGTGGGGAACCTGAATATATGTATACTTTTCGAATTTGAAGTCAGTTTCAAATTTTGACATTCCATACTGAATTGGATTTTTGCCAACAAATGCAAGATACATCCAGGGCTAACTTCTCAGGGGGAGGTCGCATCCGGAAAACAAATGTTTTTTAGCCTTCCCCAACCGGTGGGGAACCTGAATATATGTATACTTTTCGAATGTGAAGTCAGTTTCAAATTTTGACTTTCCATGCTGAATTGGATTTTTGCCAACAAATGCAAGATACATCCAGGGATAACTTCTGAGGTGGAGGTCGCATCCGCAAAACAAATGTTTTTTTGACTTCCCCAACTGGTGGGGAACCTGAATCTATGTTTACTTTTCGAATTTGAACTCAGGTTCACCTTTTGACTTTTCATGCTTTATTGGATTTTTTCCAACAAATGCAAGATACATCCAGGGCTAACTTCTGAAGTGGAGGTCGCATCCGGAAAACAAATGTTTTTTTGCCTTCCCAAAGCGGTGGGGAACCTGAATCTATGTTTACTTTTCAAATTTGAACTCAGGTTCTCCTTTTGACTTTTCATGCTGAATTGGATTTTTGCCAACAAATGCAAGATACATCCAGGGCTAACTTCTCAGGGGGAGGTCGCATCCGGAAAACAAATGTTTGTTTGCCTTCCCCAAGCGGTGGGGAACCTGTATATATGTATACTTTTCGAATTTGAAGTCAGATTCACCTTTTGACTTTTTATACTTTATTGGATTTTTGCCAACAAATGCAAGATACATCCAGGGCTAACTTCTCAGGGGGAGGTCGCATACGGAAAACATGGTTTTTCGGGTTCCCCAACCGGTGGGGAACCTGAATATATGTATACTTTTCGAATTTGAAGTCAGTTTCAAATTTTGACTTTCCATGCTGAATTGGATTTTTGCCAACAAATGCAAGATACATCCAGGGATAACTTCTGAGGTGGAGGTCGCATCCGGAAAACAAATGTTTTTTTGCCTTCCCAAAGCGGTGGGGAACCTGAATCTATGTTTACTTTTCGAATTTGAACTCAGGTTCACCTTTTGACTTTTCATGCTTTATTGGATTTTTGCCAACAAATGCAAGATACATCCAGGGCTAACCTCTGAGGGGCAGGTAAGATCAGGAAAACAAATGTTTTTTTGCCTCCCCCAAGCGGTGGGGAACCTGAATATATGTATACTTTTCGAATTTGAAGTCAGATTCAAATTTTGACATTTCATGCTTTATTGGATTTTTGCCAACAAATGCAAGATACATCCAGGGCTAACTTCTCAGGGGGAGGTCGCATACGGAAAACATGGTTTTTCGGGTTCCCCAACCGGTGGGGAACCTGAATATATGTATACTTTTCGAATTTGAAGTCAGTTTCAAATTTTGACTTTCCATGCTGAATTGGATTTTTGCCAACAAATGCAAGATACATCCAGGGATAACTTCTGAGGTGGTGGTCGCATCCGCAAAACAAATGTTTTTTTGACTTCCCCAACTGGTGGGGAA
>JALGBA010003743.1:0-316060 GCA_023970755.1 Azemiops feae | reverse complement strand
ACTCCTCTCTCCCCTCCCCTCCCCTCCTCCTCTCCTCCCCTCCTCTCCTTCCCTCCTGCTCTCCTCCCCTCCTCTCCTCTCCTTTTTCCTGAACCCTAGGTCTCTTTCTGCAATGAAGTGAATGAGGTTTATTTTTACAATGAAAATTCATTTTCTTGGGGGAGGGGAGGGCAGAATATCAATAGCTGCGTTCAGTTCTCCATTTATTCTCCTAGAGTCAACATTTGCTTTGCTTTTCGTGGGAAATTCCATTGGGACCAGTGTAAAACTTCCATGTAATATAAAGAATGACAATATTTTCCAGACCGCCATTGAAGGAATTAGAATTAAGTTCTGTCTTATTTTTTTGCATTTTAGATTTTAAATTGTGGAACGATGGGACGTGTACCAGTCGAAATGCCTACATCTGTAAGTACCAGCTGTAGAGCCATCTGGATGAAAGTAACTGGGACGCAACCAGAACCGACTGCAAAATACCTGCAAATTTGGTCGACACCCTGTTGATCTTACTGGATCTGATCAGATCTTCTCCCTTCCTAGCCAGCATTTCCTCTTAGCATAAACAACATCACCATTACCCTGTTCTCCTGACTTTTCCCAATGGAAATAGAATATGAATAAATTCTCTGTATCAGATATATAATACAAAGTTTCTGGGAATATTTCTGTCATTCAAGAACAGGGGATGGCTACATTTGGTGGGGCTGGGTGGGACGGAAGCAGTTGTATCGTCTGCATCAAATCCAAAAGTTTCATCCCAGCGTTTCAGGAGAAAGGAATATAAGGAATGAACGGAAGAGAGAGAGAGGAGAAAACACATTGGTCCCCAGGGCATCATAGCAGCAGGGGATCAAAAACGTCAAGATGGCAGTCATGACTGAGTTTGAAGCAGCAGCCTTTTTTTCATGCATCCTTTTGAGCACACAGCTGTAGCCGCCATCTTGACTTGTGTAGCTTACCTTCAGATGCCCCTGTTTGCCTCCATTGCCTGCTATTTCCCCCCTCTACATATATTCCTAAGGAGACATAGGATTCAAAGATTGAAATGCTGTTGGAAAGGTAAAGAGATGAATTTGCAACGTTGCTGAAGTCTGGAAGTTTTCAAGAAAAGATTGGACAATCATTTTTTCGGGATGGTGTAAGGACTCCTGCCTTGGGCAGGGGTTGGACTAGAAGACCTCCAAGGTCCCTTCTAGCCCAATGATTCTATGATTCTAAGTTATATGGAAGGCAATGGATGTCAGAATCAGATCTCCTCCTAGGACCTAGATATTTGTTCATTTCTCAACAATTTCTCTTTACTTCTAATTCTGACTTTTTGGAAAGCTTTTAGGATTGACTGGATAATAGATTGGTCACTTTGTTTTGAAAAATGTAGACTCCCTTCTATTAATTGTCCTTGCAGGACAAGCTGAATTAGGTTACAAGAGAATTAGTATGTCATACAGACAGTGAAATACATATAGTGGTAGCATTACAGGGGTTAGTCCCAATATAAAATCGCCTCAAAATTTTGGGGACTATCCTGAACTTGACTTATCCTAAAAACCTAAACAAAATCTGACCTGGTTAGGATGGTCCACTGACTTGGAAAGTCGAAAATTGAGAAAGAAAATAAATAACAAAATACTTCTAAAGTGTTTTTGGGAAAGTATATGGACTTGCTCATTGTAGTCCCCAGGTGTAAAGCATCACTTGAGGGAGCCGTTACCATAAACCTTTCTCTCCATCCCAGTTCAGTCTGAAGAAAAAAAATCAGACTTCTTCTGCCCAGCTGCTCTCCTTGTTGCGTGGAACATCTCCACTGGCTCCATCGAATTTTTCATGAAAAGCAGAGAACGTTGATTTTTGGGGAACAAATGGTGAACTGAAGATGACTCTGGTAAAAACAGAGTCGACAGCGGTAAAATGAAGGGCCGACAAAGAGACCAATTCTTCATAATTCCTCTCAAGACAGAATTCCAGTCTAGACCAGTGCTCCAGACAGTTTCTCTTGCTCCTTCCGTGGAGACCACAAGACAGTGGTCTCCGGCAGGTTTAGAGTTCTGTGAGATGATGGAATAACTATGTCACTGAGACCACGGTCTTGTACCTTTAAGGATACTCAGTATATAAGACTTTAAAGGTAATTTTAAGGACATTGAGTATGCCTACTTCCTTTTCTGATCATTTTCACAAATGTTTTGTTAACTGCGTTTCAGCTATTAGGAATCTTTGCATCAACAGGGTTCACTGCATAAGGTGAATGTCCTTCAATTCTTAACCAAATAAGTTTTAAACATAACATTAAGAACGTATATTATTTTGTTTAATAAACAGCAAAAGAGTGATTAATACTTTAGAAAGTTACAAATGGGTGAAGGGTCCAGATAAATTTTAGAATTCATTTTAAGAATCTTTCCCATGAAAGGATATACATATATATTGCTTCACAGTGTTTTATAACCCCCTCTAAGCGGTTTACAAACTCCACATGTTGCCCCCCAAAATCTGGGTCCTTATTTTACCAAACTCAGAAAATGGAAGGCTGAGTCCACCTTGAGCTGGTCAGGATCGAACTCCTGGCAGTGAGCAGAGTTAGCCTGCAATACTGCATTTTAACCATTTTGCTACCATAGCTCTGAAGAACAGTTTATTCAACTTAGCCCTAATGGAAAGCTAACAATTTCTCCTAATGGCCATTACAGAAAAAAAAAGATTAAATTATACTTGAATAACAGTTTAGCAGTTTTTCCCTCATGGAAAGCTAACCATTTCTCCTAAAGATTATTATAAAAATAGAAAGAGGGGGAGAGAGAGGTGAGAGAGGTGAGAGAGAGAGGGAGGGAGGGAGGGAGGGAGGGAGAGGACATCTGCAGTTTTGAATTATGGAAAACTCCATGAAACTTATGGGCTCCATTCCTCTGACTTATGGGATGACTCCAAGTTAAACAAACATACCCTTGTTTTCTTGATAGCCCTGAAAACGTGGTTCATCAAGGACCACCAAATAAAGAAGTGTGTCAACTCTGCACATTGTTCCATCTGATTTGTGTTTTCTACTGTCCTATCATCCAGATTATGTAGTTGTCAGTCCATCTCCATCACCTTTTCTGTTGACAAAAGACAGACCACAATGTTAAGTCTCACAGATTGGCTGGAAGAGTTGAGTGGTGGCTCTTAGATACTGGCTACGATGAACAACGTCAAACACTCTCCCCAACTGGTCAAGTGACAATATTTGTAGCGCACCTGCATTAAAAAAATATAAAAAAAAATAGCAAGACATCATACAATAACCTATTCATGACAGTGAGTAAGGTGGAAATTTGATACATACATATATGAACTTATTACATTCAGCTCTATGAGATTTTGGACTGCAGAGCTGTATTTTGTTAAATATGTTGGGCTATAACAACCACTCTTCACCCACCATACATATTTATCACAAAAGTAGAAGTGGAAGGCCGCTTGCAATGAACGTTTGTTATTATACCATCAGGAAGAAGTGATCCCTTCTTCTTCAAAACAAAAAAGGGGGTGAAATACCTGGCACTGCTATCTGGTCATAATTTAGAAGCCTCCTTCACATCACTGTAGTCAATGCAGGATATAGACTAGGTGAGGCCCAAAGCTAAATAAAGCTTGGTGGGGCCAATTGTTAAAGAGATGCATGAGAAGTGCATAGCTAAATATTATTTAATAGTAAAGAACTTGAAAACTTGGCTCTGCCTGTTGGCTTGGGGATCAAATGAGGGGGGGGGGCGAGTTCCATGCTGGAGGTGGTTGCTGGATTGATGGCAGACTTCACCTCCAACACCCTTTGTTCTCTGATCTTCACCCATCCATCTTTTTGGTTAACATATTGAAGGACTCTCATTTATTTTTCATTGTTTATTTCATTGCTCTATTATTTTACTTCTGTTCTGTTTAGATTTCCTTCATCTTGTTCCTTTTTAAATTCTTATTCTAAGATGCCTAGAGTAAGCCCAAGGTGAAATAAGGGGCAAATGATTTTAAGAAATCAAATAAATAAATAAACTTGAAGTGAAAAATGCAAATTGTTTTCAAATGAAGGCATGTACTGGTTGTATATTTTTCATTTGGCTGGCTTTATCTCTCTCATACATTGTAATAGAATACCCTGGAAACAATACTTGAAGGTTATATTTAAAATTATATACACACACACATAATTTATACACAAACATATACATATACAGACCGCTGACAATATAATCATGATCAATTTTATTTCTATAGGTAATAAGGAACTCATGTGCAAATCAAAAAACTGATATCTGGAACAACTTTAAAAACACAATTCTTGACTGCTCACTAGCCTAAAAGTTTGGAAAAGAAAAAGAATGTATAAGAAACAAGGGCAAGATAATAATAATGAAATGACTCAATAGTAGTAACTGTGAGAGGGATCTCGGAGTCCTAGTGGACAATCACTTAAATGTGAGCCAGCCGTGTGCTGCAGCTGCCAAAAAAGCCAACACAATGCTGGGCTGCATTAACAGAGGGATAGAATCTAGATCACGTGAAGTATTAATACCACTTTACAATGCCTTGGTAAGGCCACACTTGGAATACTGCATCCAGTTTTGGTCACCACGATGTAAAAAAGATGTTGAGACTCTAGAAAGAGTGCAGAGAAGGGCAACAAAGATGATTAGGGGACTGGAGGCTAAAACATATAAGGAACGGTTGCTGGAATTGGGTATGTCTAGTTTAATGAAGAGAAGGACGAGGGGGGACATGATAGCAGTGTTCCAATATCTCAGGTTGCCACAAAGAAGAGGGAGTCAAGCTATTCTCCAAAGCCTGAAGGCAGGACAAGAAGCAACGGATGGAAACTAATCAAGGAGAGAAGCAACCTAGAACTAAGGAGAAACTTCCTGACAGTTAGAACAATTAACCAGTGGAACAACCTGCCTCCAGAAGCGGTGAATGCTCCAACACTGGAAGTTTTTAAGAAGAGACTGGACAGCCATTTGTCTGAAATGGTATAGGGTTTCCTGCCTGAGCAGGGGGTTGGACTAGATGACCTCCAAGGTCCCTTCCAACTTTATTATTATTATTATTATTATTATTATTATTATTATTATTATTATTATTATTATTATTATTATTGTTATTGTTATTGTTATTGTTATTGTTGTTGTTGTTTGTTGTTGTTGTTGTTTGTTGTTGTTATTATTATTGTTATTATTGTTATTATTACTATTATTATTACTATTATTACTATTATTATTATTATTATTACTATTATTATTATTATTATTATTAACTTCTCCTTTTTTCAGTATAAGTACAAACAATTTCAGTATCTTATCACCTTCTCTAACATGTGAACTTAAAATCTCCCTTCATCCCATACCTCACTGTGTATCTGTGAGCCAATAATAAAGCTTCCTCGTTCATTCTTAGTGAGTTGCTTTTTAAATTTTTCTATGTTTAAGCTTCAATAAAAATTTATATTTAAACAATTGCTATACAAGATTTTTCACACTTACAGTACATATAAAATGCCACGTAAATTTCTAAAAAGCCCCAAAAAACCAATTCTGAAAATTGTTCAGACTGTGCAAGCCTCAAATGTAGCTTATTTAGCTTGTGGCTAAGTCCAGCTTTGACTGAAGTTATGAGCGTCAACAAACAGTTGCAGGTTCCTAGCAATACATGAACCACAACAAGTAACTCACCAAAAATAACCAAAGCGTGTGTGTAAAATTACTGTGTGAAGTATGCAATATGTGGACCAAGAAAAAATAAATCAAATAAAAAAAAAAGTCAGACTTACCCAGAACGATTGCTGGAATTGGGTATGGCTAGTCTAGTGAAAAGAAGGACTAAGGGTGACCTCATAGCAGTCTTCCAATATCTCAGGGGCTGCCCCAAAGAAGAGGGAGTCAAGCTATTCTCCAAAGCACCTGAAGGCAGGACAAGAAGCAATGGATGGAAACTAATCGAGGAGAGAAGCAACCTAGAACTAAGGAGAAACTTCCTGACAGTTAGAACAATTAACCAGTGGAATGACTTGCCTCCAGAAGTTGTGAATGCTCCAACATTGGAGGTGTTTAAGAAGAGAGTGGACAACCATTTGTCTGAAATGGTATATGTTATGTCCTGGGCCTTGCTGAGTCATTCAGCAAGGCTCAGAAAGGCTGCAGAGAGACTGGGCCTTGCTGAGTCATTCAGCAAGGCTCAGGAAGTCTGCAAAGAGGTTGCAGAGACCCGAACAGACCACGTGTCTGCCCGGGACCCAGACAGGCTGTCTCCAGCCTCGCGCGCATGCGCGAGGTGGGAGAATGGCCTGCAATCATTGGTTGAGCATCCCCTTGCACGGGGAGTATAAAAGGGCTTGATGCCTGCTTCTGTTTCAGTTCTGTTCAATCTATGCTTCTGTTCAGTGAATGTACCAAATAAAAAGACATCTTTTGTATGAACTGCCTCGTCTCAAATGTCTGCTGTGTGAACAGAACAGTATATGGTTTTCGGCCTGAATAGGGGGTTGGACTAGAAGACCTTCAAGGTCTCTTCCAATTCTGTTATTGTGTTATTCAGAGACATCACGGAGCCCCATCCAGGCATCCTTAAGTGATTAGTGGGATTGTTGCAGACTTTAAACCTTGCACATCTCCATTAGTGCAATTTTGTTTCTCAAGAAACATTTCATGATACCTGGACTGGTGAAAAGGGGTTCTTCCATCAAGCTTTATCCCAACTTAGTTTATTATCAAAATATCCATAGCAGTTTCCCCAACCAGTCTCTGGGGCATAACGCTGTTTTGGCTGCAAGGAGGCAAAAGGAGAAAGAATTGAATAGTTTCCAGATTTTTGTGATTTTTCAGATGGGACTAGACATGATCGGAAGGGTTGAGGGCTGCAGCTGCAGCCTCACACTTTCAGGGGTGGAAGGAGACCATCTGCTGAACTGATGAAATCCGTGGATTTAATCAATTATGAAGACAATTATGAAGACAAGGACTTTTTCTGGTTTGAGGAATAGGATTTTAAGATGGAGCAAAAGGCCCCAGGGACACAAAATACTTCCACCAACGTCATTTCAACCTTGAAGCTGGTCCAAAATCTATTTTCCAGACCAATGTCAAGGTATTCTAAGGGGCTGGGAGAATATTAAGCTTTGTTCAAAAGTCCTCCTTGTCCTATGCCCAGCCTTAAAATGTTACAAAAATCTCAAATGGACAATCCTAAATATTTCCACTTCCTCCTTTCCAACCTTGAAAGTAATCCAAAATCTATTTTCTAGATGAATGTTAAGATATTATAGGGGGCTGGGAGAATATTAGTGTCCAAAAGGCCTACTAGTTCTATGCTCTGACTTAAAATGTTGGAACAATCTCAAACGGACAATCCCAGATGTCTAAAACTGTGCCATATTGGAATCACTGGGTAAGGTTGCAATGTCTGAGGGAGAGAATTACTATTACTACTCCTACCCTTAATGTGGAAAATTAAGAGAATAGAATACAGCTGGAAGGGACCTTGGAGGTCTTCTAGTCCAGCCCCCTGCTCGAGCAGGAGAACCTTTACTATTTCAGACAAGTGACTGTCTAGTCCAGGGTTAGGCAACCTTGGCTCTTTTATGACTTGTGGACTTCAACTCCCAGAATTCCTGAGCCAGCTACAAATTCAGTATGCTTTGGGCAGCACAGAATCCTTATCATGAAAGTCACAGGAAAGGATCTGAAGAAAGAACTTATTTATCTAAGTTGTTTAATTCGCTATGTTTCCCATATCATGATAAATTTGGGGCACTCACGTCCCAAAAAAAGGGATTGGTGATCAATATTCCAAGGCAACAGAGGCCGATGTACATGGAGAATCCCATCTTCTGGTTTCCCTTTAGGAGAAAAGAGAAGTAGATATGATAGAAGAATTAATAGAGTGGCATTCATATTAGCTTGCTGAGAAAGAAAGCAAATTTTTGAGTATCATAATATAATTTTGATCCTAGTCTACCTGCAAACTTTCTGTTGTGGTTCCTAGCATACAACTCATGAAAAGCTCTATTGCTACTTCAAAAAGCCCTCTGCTTATTGTAATGCCAGATTACTGTACAGATTGCAGAGAGTATCTAACCACACTTTCCAAGAATGCCTTCAGCCTCTCACTTTGCGAAGTTCTTCAACTGGGGAGGTTGAGTTGGTGGATGGTTGGATTGGTGGACTCTCACTTTCTGAGCAACCATTAAATAGTCTTCAGATAGGCCTGGCATGACATCAAGATGGACAATTTTCTTCCATGATTTCCTGGTCCACCCTCTTCTTTTTCCCATAACTGAGAGGAAAGGAAGTAAAGCTCAGATTGAAAGATAATTGGCAAGTATTTCCTTAGGTAAAGAAAGAAGTTATCAAAATATATACACATTGATTCTACATCCTAGTGGGAAGCAAAGACTATGGCTTATTAATCATTCGTCATATTTACTTGTTACTTTATTCTGTTGGTTTTAAGTATCATGGTTTCTAGCTTATGTCATGTCAAATATTAACACAATTGAAGAAGATAATTTCTTACAGAAACACCGATTCTTCCCTCAGATTTGCCCTGGGAAAACACACTAAGCTTCCATTTTGTGTGTTTTGTTTCTAATTTTTATTAAAAGTTTTACAAGAATACAAAAGCTAACACAAGCTAATGAAGAGCATTAGATAAAAAGAAGGAAAAGATAGATAGAAGATACAAGAAAGGAAAATAAAAGATAAAAGAAGGAAAAAAAGATAAAAGATAAAAGAAGGAAAAAAAAGAAAAAAACGACAAACAGTGCAGAAAGACAGAACAAAAAGAGAAAGAAAAAAGCAGCTTCCAATTTCATCGGCAGCAAATGTCACGTTTATAATTTTGACTCTTTATGATTACAGATTACAGACTTATGACTGTCCTCACACTAACATGTATCACAGCATCCCCAAGGTCATTGTCAAGCATAACATTCAAAAGGTGGGTATTTGGCAACTGGCATATATTTAAGGCAGTTCTAGTACCCCGTGTGTGTGTGTGTGTGTGTGTGTGTGTGTTGCAATCTTCCCGGGTGGGTGGGTGGGTTCTGACAAGCCAAGCCAATGAAAGAAGATGGATTTGCTTAACAGTCATGTGATTGGCATAACAACTGTAGCAAAAAGGTTGAAAAGTTGGATTCAACTCACAACGACTACATTGTTTAGTGATGGACGTTCCAGCTCAACTGTGGTCAGAACTGGACTCTTGGTCTCATCCCATAATTAGGCAGCTTTGTATATTAATTTGTAATCAGGATGCAATATCAAAGTGGTTGCATCAACTAAGGTTTCCCAGGATGTCAAGTGGTCCATTAACACCTTTTGTAGCCTCAGTACACTACCAAAATTTGCTTGCTGCTTTCAGTTTATTCACTATTGCGCCATGGTGTTTTATATATATGTAAGAATTTAATTTATATTGCTGCCCAAATCTCTGGCATGGTTATTGCTTGAAGGCCATTGTCAATAAATGTGATTACACCCTGCATTTCCTGCATTTTGTCTCCTTCTGAACTCTCTGCACAGACTTCCTTCTCAGTTACTAAAATAAAGTTGTTTATGTATATCAGGATAATCTACATATCACACGTCATAATAACATTATGGTCATGAGTGGCTGTCAGATAATTAATTTTTGCTAAAATTGATATTTTGAGCATCAGATGATCTGTAGTTCTAAATTCCCTCGTAAAACCAATTTAATTGTCCAGGGGAGATGGCTAAGCTAATTTCTTTAATCAGAGAGAGAGAAAAAAGGTCTATATTTATAGTTGACTGGAAAGCCCTTACAAATATTTTTTCCTAAAAGAGGAAAAATGCACTTATGATTTGTAATTTTGATGATTAAAAAAATAGACTATAAAAAAAAGTGAGCTCTCTTTTGGTAATCGTGAAGTACGAGGGCAATTTGGAAATAAACCTCCGTTTGGTTATCAATGACAGACACTCGCAGATACAGAACTTTTATTATGCACATTAGAAAACTATGTTACATTACATTTCAACTTAATCGCCATTCATATTGAGGCACTTGTCATAATGTCTTACAAGGTTTGAAATTCCTTAGTAGTCATTCGGCACCAAATCTGGGCTATGGGGGGGATGATCCAAAACATCCCAATGGAACTGCTTCAAAGGTTCTTGGGTGTGTCTAGCAGTGTGCGGGCAAGCATTATCGTGAACCAACACCACAGCGGAAGTGGTGCCATAGAAAATCCCGCCAAATGGGAAGATGCCAAAGGAATACTGCTAGTGAAGTTCATGGAGCGTGGTTCGACCATCAATTCAGAAGTCTACTGTGAAACGTTATGAAAAATCAGATGAGCCATCATAACAACCGTCGGAGCATGCTGACTTCCGGTGTGGTGTTGGTTCATGATAATGCTCGCCCGCACACCGTTAGATGCACACAAGAACTTTTGAAGCAGTTTTGTTGGGATGTTTTTGATCACATGTAAAAAACAAGAAAAAAGTGAAGGAAACGATTGGTCCATTAGTGGGTGAAAGTAGCAAGAAGGTGACAAGCAACAGGGAGAAAGCAGAACTATTTAACTCGTTTTTCGCATCTGTCTTTACACAAAGGGAAAAAGCAGACCAACCTATCAAAAATAGTGCCATAAAAAACAGAATAGAAACACAAGTTAAGATAGGCAAGAAAATGGTAAGTGAGCACCTGTCCAGCCTAGACGAGTTCAAATCACCAGGACCAGATGGATTACATCCCAAGGTTCTCAAGGAACTGGCGGATGTGATCTCAGAACCACTGAACTATATTTTTCAACATCCTGGAGCACTGGGGAACTACCAGAGGTCTGGAAAAGAGCTGATGTAGTTCCCATCTTCAAAAAAGGGGAAAAAATTGGATCCAGGAAATTACAGACCTATCAGCCTGACCTCAATACCTGGGAAGATTCTGGAAAAGATAATCAAACAATGAATCAGCGAACACCTACAGGCAAACCAAGTCATTACTAAAAGCCAACACGGGTTTGTCAAAAACAGATCATGTCAGACAAACCGTATTGCATTCTTTGACCAAGTGACAAAATTAGTGGACCAGAGGAATGCTGTGGATATAATTTACTTGGACTTCAGTAAGGCATTTGACAAAGTAGATCACAACCTACTACTTGATAAGATAGAAAAATGCGGGTTAGACAGCATCACCACCAGATGGATCCGTAGCTGGCTGACCGGCCGTACTCAGTGTGTGGTCCTCAATAGAACCAAATCTACATGGAGGGAAGTGTGTAGTGGGGTGCCCCAGGGCTCTGTTCTGGGCCCAGTGCTCTTCAACATCTTCATCAATGATTTGGACGAGGGGATAGATGGGGAACTCATCAAATTTGCAGACGACACCAAGCTGGCAGGAATAGCCAACACTCCAGAAGATAGGCTTAGGATACAGGAGGATCTGGACAGACTTGAACACTGGGCGCTATCTAACAAAATGAAATTCAATGGTGAAAAAAGTAAGGTTCTACATTTAGGCAAGAAAAACCAAATGTATAGGTATAGTATAGGGGGTACCTTGCTCAATAGTAGTAACTGTGAGAGGGATCTCGGAGTCCTAGTGGACAATCATTTAAATATGAGCCAGCAGTGTGCTGCAGCTGCCAAAAAAGCCAACACAGTGCTAGGCTGCATTAAGAGAGGGATAGAATCAAGATCACGCGAAGTATTAATACCACTCTACAATGCCTTGGTAAGGCCACACTTGGAATACTGCATCCAGTTTTGGTCACCACGATGTAAAAAAGATGTTGAGACTCTACAAAGAGTACAGAGAAGAGCAACAAAGATGATTAGGGAACTGGAGGTTAAAACATATAAGGAAAGGTTGATGGAATTGGGTATGTCTAGTTTAATGAAGAGAAGGACGAGGGGGGACATGATAGCAGTGTTCCAATATCTCAGGGGCTACCACAGAGAAGAGGGAGTCAAGCTATTTTCCAAAGCGCCTGAAGGCAGGACAAGAAGCAACGGATGGAAACTAATCGAGGAGAGAAGCAACCTAGAACTAAGGAGAAACTTCCTGACAGTTAGAACAATTATCCAGTGGAACAACCTGCCTCCAGAAGCGGTGAATGCTCCAACACTGGAAGTTTTAAAGAAGAAACTGGACAGCCATTTGTCCGAAATGGTATAGGGTTACCTGCCTGAGCAGGGGGTTGGACTTGATGACCTCCAAGGTCCCTTCCAACTTTATTATTATTATTATTATTATTATTATTATTATTATTATTATTATTATTATTATTATTATTATTATTATTATTATTATTATTATTATTATTATTATTATTATTATTATTATTATTATTCCCTCATAGCCCAGATTTGGCGCCGAGCGACTACTATTAAGGAATTTCAAAACTTGTAAGACGTTATGACAAGTGCCTCAATTTGAATGGCGATTATGTCAAAAAGTAATGTAATGTAGTTTTCTAATGTATATAATAAAAGTTCTGTATCCATGAGTGTCTGTCATTGATAACCAAATGGAGGTTTATTTCTGAATTGCCCTCCTAAAACCATAAAGTAAGAATCTATATTGTAAATATAATAATTGTAGCAGAAGAAAAAAATAGATGATAGAAAAAAGTGAGTTCTTTTTCCTGTAATCATAAAGTAAGAGTCAAAATTGTAAATATAATATTTGCTGCAGAAGAAATTGGAAGCTGCTTTTTTCTTTCTCTTTTTGTTCTGTCTGGATGTACTGTTCGTCTTCTCTTTCTTCTTTTTTCCTTCTTTTATCTTTGCTTGCTTGGCTCTTCATTAACTTGTGTTGGCTTTTATATTCTTATAAAACTTTTAATAAAAATTAGAAACAAAACACACAAAATGGAAGCTTAGTGTGTTTTCCCAGGGCAAATCTGAGGGAAGAATCGGTGTTTCTGTAAGAAATTATCTTCTTCAATTGTGTTAATATTTGACATGACATAAACTAGAAACCATGATACTTAAAACCAATAGAATAAAGAAACAAGTAAATATGATGAATGATTAATAAGCCACAGTCTTTGCTTTAAACTAGGATGTAGAATCAATGTGTATATATTTTGATAACTCCTTTCTTTAACTAAGGAAATACTTGCCAATTATCTTTCAGTCTGAGCTTTACTTCCTTTCCTCTCAGTTATGGGAAAAAGAAGAGGGTGGACCAGGAAATCATTGAAGAAAGTCGTCCGTCTTGATGTCATGCCAGGCCTATCTGGTGACTATTTAATGGTTGCTCAGAAAGTGAGAGTCCACTAGTCCAACCGACCACCAACTCAACCTCCCCAGTTGAAGAACTTCGCAAAGTGAGAGGCTGAAGGCATTCTTGGTAAGTCCTGGTTAGATACTCTCTGCTATCTGTACAGTGACATGGCATTGCTATAAGGAGAGAATTTTTTGAAGTAGAAATAGAATTTTCCATAGGTTATATGCTAGACATCGCAATAGCAAAGTATGCAGGTAAACTAGGTTCAGAATTAAATGATGGACCTCAAAAATTAGCTTTCTTTCTCAGCAAGCTAATATGAATTGCCACTCTATTAATCCTTCTATCACATCTATTTCTCTTTTCTCCTAAAGGGCAACCAGAAGATGGGATTTTCCATATATATCAGCCTCTGTTGCCTTGGAATCTTGATCACCAATCCTTTTTTGGGAGGTGAGCCCCCCAAATTAATCATGATATGGGAAACATAGAGAATTAAACAATTTAGATACGTAAGCTCTGTCTTCAGAAATTTTCATGTGTCCTATACAGGTCAGGTAATCTCCCAGCATTCTGAAACTGTATTGCTGAGATGCACTAGAAAATGAATATTCTGCTTTTGTCTCCTTGCAGCCAAGGCTGCGTCATGCCCCAGAGACTGGTTGAAGAAACAGGGGAACTGCTATGGATATTTCGATAAAAAATTAGATTGGGATGCTGCTGAGGTAAGGACCATTTTTTTTCACCAGGGCAGGTGTGGTGAAAGGTTTCCTGAGAAACCAAAATCACACAAATGGAGATGTGCAAGGTTTAAAGTCTGAGACAATCCCACTCATGAGCATGGAGTGCCATCTTCTTGTCTTCCCTCTGTTCCTAGCTTGAGTGCCAGAGCTACGGCCCAGGATGTCACCTTGCATCTATCCTCAGCCACCAAGAGTCCTCAATGTTGTCTGTATACATCAAAGACAAACAGGGACCCCTTAGCAATGTCTGGATGGGGCTCTATGATATCTCTGGGGTGAGTCCGACATGTTTCATTTTATTTGATTTTTTTCATTCCTGATCCACATTTTGCATTCTTCATACTGTAATTTTACACACACACTTCAATTATTTTGGGTGAGCTATTTGCTGAGGATAATGTATTGTTAGGACCTGAGATTGTTGATGCTCATAACTGCAGTCAGTGCTGGATTTAGGCATAAGCTAAATAATCTATATTTGAGGTCTTGAGAAGTTCCCCCTCCCCAGAATAAAAGATTCTGCAGGATATTAAAAGAGGCAGGGTACACATATGCTGTGTGTGTGTGTGTATTTTGTGTTGTCCCACAGTCCTCTTTAGCTACACTTTAGATTTCAGATGCATTTCTGGGTGCATATCTTTAACAATGGGCCCTACCAAGCTTTATTGAGCTTAGGGCCTCAGCTAGTCCACATCCTGCACTGGCTTCTGTGATATCAAGAAGGCTTCTAAATTATAACCAGTGCTAGGTATTTCACTCCCCCCTTTTTTTGAAGGGGGGACCACTTCATCCTGACAGTATAATAACAAAAGTTCATTCTAAGCGGTCTTCCACCTCTACTTTTCAGGTAAATATGAACGGTGGGAGAAGAGTGGTTGCAATAGCCCAAAATATTTAACAAAATTCAACTCTGGCAATCCAAACTTTCATAGAGCTGAATATTAGATGCAACATATATAAGTTTGTGATGGTGGCGAATATAAATTTCCACCACATTCACTGTCACGAATTGGTCATGATATGATGCCTTGTGATTTTTTATTTTAATGCATATGCACTACAAAAATTGTCACTTGACCCCTTGGAAAATTGCTTGAACTTCTTCATCATAGCCAGTATCTAAGAGCTCCCACCACTCAACTCTTTCAGCTAATCTGTGTAGTTTATCATTCCAGGTGGTTACTTACCTTCTTAACATGTGATTGTGGTCTGTCTTTCATCAACAGAAAGGGCGATGGAGATGGGCTGATGAATCTACCTACAACTACAGAGCCTGGAGGGTACACCAGCCAGACAACTATAAACAGAATGAGTACTGTGGGGAGGTGACACATGACACGAGTAAGCCAACACTTCTTACCTGGTGTTCTCTGATGAGCCAAGTTTTCAAGTCAGAGCCAATCATGAAAATTAGAGTTTGTTTTTTTGAGCTTGGATTCATCCCATCAGTCAGAGGAATGGAGCCCATATGTGTCACAGAGCTTTTCATAATTGAAAACTGAAGATGTCCTCTCTCTCTCAATCTCTCTCTCTTTTTTATAATAGCCTTTTAAGAGTAATAGTTAGCATTCCATGAGGGCAAAGCTGGATAATTGTTATCCAGATACAATTCAGCCTTTCCAAAACTGGTACCCATCAGATACATCAGAGTAAACTTTCCAGCACCAATGGATGTTCAACAGATCTGGAAAGCAATGAGATGGAGAAAACTGGCCTAAATCTTTTCAAATGAGCATGCCATGTCCTACTGAATGCTCAAAACGTCCCTCTTGTTAGGAAGAGCATGGTAGGCACTTCACAGAGCAGGTCCAAAGTGTAATGAAAGGGCAGGACAATTATTAGTTAAACATTTTTTTATGCTTGAAATTTTTACCATGCAAGATCTTAGTGGGATCTTGCCTGCCTTTGCGTAAATGTTTGGATCAAGCGAAGTACTTTGGACAGATTCTCTGTCTGATGTGAAAAAATGACTGGTTCGACCAAAATAATCCAGAAAGAGGATTGCCATTACAACAGCAGGATCCACTGTCAGTTACTAGCATTTATTTATGCATTCATTTGTGTATCTGTAGTTAATGTGTTCCCTATTCTATTTTTAACTCAGGAATTTTCTTCATATAGTTTAATAATCATGTGCAATTAAGGTCAGCACCTACATCTCTCACTTCTAGATTAAAAAGTGGTTTTGGAATTGTGAGATCAGGAGAAAAAGATTCATATGAATTCCTTTCCTTTCCTTTCCTTTCCTTTCCTTTCCTTCCCTTTCCTTTCCTTTCCTTTCCTTTCCTTTCCTTTCCTTTCCTTTCCTTTCCTTTCCTTTCCTTTCCTTTCCTTTCCTTTCCTTTCCTTTCCTTTCCTTTCCTTCCCTTCCCTTCCCTTTCCTTTCCTTTCCTTTCCTTTCCTTTCCTTTCCTTTCCTTTCCTTCCCTTCCCTTCCCTTCCCTTCCCTTCCCTTCCCTTCCCTTTCCCTTCTTTTCCCCTTTTCCTGACTCCTAAATCTCTTTCTGCCACAAAGAGAGGGACTTTTAATTTTACAATTGCAACTGAAAATATTTTTGGGGTGGTGGTGGTGGAATATAAATAACTGTCTCCAGTTCTCCATTTATTCCCTGAAAGTCAACATTCTTTTGGCTTTTCCTGGGAAAATTCTCTTGGGGCCTATGGAGATTTTTCATGAAATTTAAAGGATGACAATATTTTTTAGGTCACTGTTGAAGGAAATAAGAATTAAATTCTGTCCTATCTTTTGCATTTTAGATTTTAACTTGTGGAATGATAGGTCATGTGGCAGCCTTAATGCTTACATCTGTAAGTACCAGCTGTAGAGCCATCTGAGCAAACGCAGCTGGGATGCAACCAGTACCAACTACGAAATACCTGCAAATTTGATTGACACCCTGTTGATTTTACTGCCTCTGAAGCATTCAGAATGACAGACCAGATCTTTCCCCTTCCTATCCACATTTCCTCTTAGAATAGACAACTTTACCTTTACCCCATTCTCCTGACTTTTCTCAGTGGCGATACAACACTAATAAAACCTCTACAGCACATATGTACAAAGCTTCTGAGTATATTTCTGTCATTTAAGAACAGGAGATGACAACGTTTGGTGAGGTTGGGAGGAGTGTAAGCAGTTGTATTGGCTGTGTCAAATCCAAGTGTTTCATCCCAGTGTTTGAGGAGAAAGGAATAAAAGGAATGAAATGAAATAGAGAGGAGAAAACACACATTGGCTTCCAAGGGCATCATAGTAGCAGGGGATCAAAAATGTCAGCATGGCAGTCATGACTGAAACTGAAGCACTAACCTTGTTTTCCAACTTTTCCAACTAAGTAGTAGATACAAAGTGTTGAAGGAGACAGCTAGCAGTGAATCCCTAACCACAATATTTACAAAAAGCTGACATAAGTAAAGTGCCATATAAGGAAATTCTGAATCAAGAATCAACAAAAAAGAGGGTCGAGATGATGTCCCATCTTAAGTGTAAAACAGGAGAAATGTTATCAAAGGGGAAGGAAGAAGACAGTGCACTTAACTTCCCTGATCAAACCTATCTTGGTAGTTTCTGGTTAACCTGCACCCCTTTTATATCCCTGGCTCTGAAAGATTGATGGAATGCTGAAGGATTCTCCAGTGGATGGTGAGACAGGTTTGAACATACCTGGAAGAGCTTAAGAGTCTTTGCTTTCCCATATCAACCTGCTTCCCCCTTCTCCCTTTCCTGTCCCCTTTCCTTTATTTAGGATGCTGAACTTTGCAATCGCTGACCCATTTTTAAAGACCTAATTTTGTAATCCCTTACTCAATTTTTGATGCCCCATTTTAAAGCAAATGCAGAAGAAGAAACATTATCTGCTCTTCTAAACTGATAGCAATAACAATAGCACCTAGATTTATACTGTATATCACTTCATAGTGCTTTACAGCCCTCTCTAAGTGGTTTACAGAGTCAGGATATTGCCCCAACAATCTGGGTTCTCACTTTACCAACCTCGGAAGAATGGAAGGCTGAGTCAACTTTGAGTTGGTCAGAATCGAACTCCTGACCACGGGCAGAGTCGACTTGCAATAGCATCCACTGTGATGTGGATGCTATTGTACATCTGGGCACTAATGATCTGTCCCAAAAAGATGTACTCTCTGTGCAGAATGATTTCCAGAGCTTGGGACAGGAACTTAGTAGGATAGGCTGTAGGCTTAGTTTTTCAGAGGTTTTACCAGTGTATAAGGAACAAAATGGAAAAGGCCAGCATATAGCAGAATTCAATATGTGGCTAAAGGAGTGGTGTAAAGAGGAAGGCTTTGGTTATATTAGTCACGATGTCGGCAGCTGGTCCAATGAAAAACTGTACAAAAGAGATGGTTTACATCCAGGAAAGAAAGAGACTTGAGTTACTTGGCATTAAATTCACAGATTTTCTGGAGAAATATTCAAATTGAACAATGGAGACAGTGAATTAATTGATATCGAACATTCCTGTCCCCGGGAATCTAAAACTAATAGGTTTATCAGTGCATGTAACATAGATGTATGTGCGGATAAGAATATTAACCTTGCTGTCAAGCAAAATCAAGCTTTTAATAGTGAGTGCCACACCAAATGCACTAATCAAACAGGTGGTAAGGAAATAGGGGAACTCAGGCACCACACAGGTTATGTAGAAAGTAAACACAGGGTCAGTCATAAAGGACTCAAATGTCTATACACCAATGCATAGAGTATAAGCAACAAACAGGGTGAATTAGAAATTCAGGTAAATGAGGACAGATATGATATTGTTGCCATTACGGAAACTTAGTGGGATGAAACCCACAAATGGAACACACAACTAGAGGGATTTAAATTATTTAAAAGAAATAGTCCAAACAAAAGAGGAGGTGGAGTTGATCTCTATATAAGAAATAACTACATATCTACAGAAATAGAGCACAACAATAATGAAAACTGTCTTGAATGCATTTAGGTCAATATAAAAGGGGAAAAATGACATTGCCATAGGTGTATACTATAGGCCACCCAACCAAACAGAGGAAATAGATGAACTTTTTGCTAGTCAGCTAACTAAGGTATGTAGGAAGCACATCACAATAGTAATGGGGGACTTTAATTACCCGGACATCAACTGGGAGACAAACTCTGCACCAAGTGGAAGATCAAACAGATTCCTGACAAACCTAGCAGACAACTTTGTCTCCTAAAAAGTAGAGAAGGAAACTAGGGGATTGACCATATTGGACTTAATTGTCACTAACAGACATGAAATGATAGAATGTGTTGGGGCCACAGGAACATTGGGGGGAGTGATCATGCAGTATTGGAATTCAACATTATGCAAGCCCAAGCAATAGAACATAGTCAAACTAGAGTCTTGGACTTTAGGAGAGCTAACTTCAATAAACCTAGAGAGAGCTTGGGAAGGATTCCATGGATAAGAATCCTCAAGGGGAAAACAACTCAAGAAGCTTGGGAAATTTTGAAAAGTGAGATTATAAAAGCCCAGTCTAGCACAATACCAACGAAGAAGAAAAATAACAAAAGAAACCAGCATGGCTGCATAAAGAACTCTCTGATAAATTGAAAGACAAAAAGGACAAGTATAAAAAGTGGAAAGAGGGGCACATAACTAAGGCAGAATATCAGCAAATAGCCTGCACCTGCAAAATTGAAGTGAGGAAAGCTAAGGCTCAAAATAAACTAAGGTTTGTGACAAAAGTAAAAAATAACAAAAGAAGCTTTCAACATGTAAAAAAACAAGAAAAAAATTAAGGAAATGATTAGTCCATTAGTGGGAGAAAGTGGCAAGAAGGTGACAAGCAACAGGGAGAAAGCAGAACTACTTACCTTGTTTTTTGAATCCGTCTTTACACAAAGGGAAAAAACAGTTGTTGTTGTTAGTTGCGAAGTCGTGTCCGACCCATCGCGACCCCATGGACAACATTCCTCCAGACCTTCCTGTCCTCTACCATCTTCTGGAGTCCATTTAAGTTCACGCCTACTGCTTCAGTGACTCCATCCAGCCACCTCATTCTCTGTCGTCCCCTTCTTCTATTGCCCTCAATCTTTCCCAGCATTAGGCTCTTCTCCAGTGAGTCCTTCCTTCTCATTAGGTGGCCAAAGTATTTGAAAAAACAGTACAACCTATCACAAACAGTACCGTAAAAAACGGATTAGAAACAAGTTAAGATAGGCAAGAAAATGGTAAGTGAGCACCTGTCCCCCTAGATGAGTTCAAATCACCAGGACCAGATGGATTACACCTGCAGGTTCTGAAGGAACTGGCAGATATGATCTCAGAACCACTGAACTATATCTTCCAAATATCCGGGAGCACCGGGGAACTACCAGAGGATTAGAGCAGGGGGTTGGACTAGAAGACCTCCAACGTTCCTTCCAACTCTATTATTATTATTATTATTATTATTATTATTATTATTATTATTATTATTATTATTATTATTATTATTATTATTATTATTATTATTATTATTATTATTATTATTATTATTATTATTATTATTATTATTATTATTATTAATTAAACATGAACCTCAGTCAGCTGAACATTCAAATTGGCTGATGCTGATGGTTGACACATCCTTCTTAAAATATAAGATGTTCCGAGTAGCGCAGTTTTTTGTAACATTGCTGGAGTTATTGCAGGAAGCTGCAATTTCTTGATGTATTTTGCAAAGTTTTTGGACATAGTTCCCAGTGCCCCGATGACAATGGGTACCATTGTTACACGTTTCATCCATAATCGCGCAGTTTCGATGGCCAGGTCGCGATATTTTGTAATTTTTTCCAGTTCTTTTTCTTCCACTCTGGCATCTCTTGGTATAGCAATATCAATCAGCTGTACGCTTCGGTTCTCTACAACTGTGATATCCGGCGTATTGTGTTCCAAATGGCGATCTGTCTGTATTTGAAAGTCCCACAAGATCTTCACCCTCTCATTCTCAACAACTTTTTCCACCCTGTGTTCCCACGACTTTTCGGACACAGGCAAGTCATATTTTTTACACAATGCCCAGTGGATTAATTTAGCAACTCGATCGTGTCTAGATTTGTAATCAGTTTGTGCGATTTTGCTGCACTCACAGAGTAGGTGTGAAACAGTTTCAACTTTGTCATTGCAAAGTCGGCAATTTGGATTGTCAGTGGATTTTTGTATCTTCGCTTTTATGGCATTAGTTTGTAATGCTTGTTCTTGAGCAGCCAGTATTAATCCTTCCGTTTCTTTTTTTTTTTTTCCATAACAAGTTTTATTAGTTTTTGTTTGTTTTACAGCCAAGTGCTTATAACACATCGTGGAACTCCATAGAACACAACAAAAAATACAGTCATACATATACAATTTAAACTGCTTCTTTAAAAGTTCCCTCTCTATTTTATCAATAAAAAAGAAGAGAAAAAAAAGAAAAGAAGAAAGAAAAAAAGAACATACAAAAACAAAAAACAAAAATTTATCAAAGATATTTTCACCCATTTTCAGGCTTAACCAACTTTCAATAATCTATTTCAATTTAGTCTTGCATAAACGTATAGTATACAATTCGAGCATTCCTAAAATATCTCTATTATTCCAATTTCAATTTATATTTCTCAATCAAATTATATCTCTTATTCTATTTTATATATATTTTAAAACCATTACATAAGACAAAATAATGTAATAATGTTATAATAATAATAATAATAATAGGACAATAATTATTTCTATCATAAAGTAATAATATAACTATTATATCTTAATATTTCTCAACTATATTCTATTTCATATATTCTATCCAATATTTTTATAAATTCCTCAATTGTTTCAATTTAGACCATTTAATACCTCACTAATTACCATTCAATTCTTGTAAGTAAAAGTATCAATAATACTTCACTAGTCTCAATCTCGATCTGACTCCTTTAATTTTAGGTTTTCCAGTTTTTCCTATTGTCATTCCAAACCATAATCAAATCCATATTTAGTTCTAATGTTGACTCAAACCAAAGTAACCTTAAAAATCTCAAAAGTATTAGCTCATTCAATGTCCAAAAGCCCTTTTTACCCATCAGATAAGATTTTAACTCTCATTTTTAAATCTAATTCTAGCTTTCTTTTTATGCCAAGTAGGTTTTCACAGCAGGGCCTCTAAGTCTTCCCATCTTAGTGACTGGCTAAAGGCCTTTTCCCACCATTGAGTCCAATCATGTTCTTTTTCTCTTTTATCTAGTGTTGTCTGTACTGTCATGTTGTCAACATTTTTGGTGCCTCGTATTTGGAAGTCCAATCCTGTTGCTTTTAAAGTTGTAAATGTTTTAGTTGAGTTTTGCCTTTGATCATCAAAGATGTCCATCATGTGGGATGTGTCCTCTTCCTCTTCAATAGATTCAATAGATTCAATAGATTGTAAATGTATTTCATCCATCTCATTAAGTTGTAAATCTGATTGTATATCATAGTCAATCAAAGGTTGAGTTTCAATTTTTAATTCTAAGTCCTCCTTTTTGCTAAGCATTCTGATATGTTCTTTATATTCCATTCTCATTTCCAAAAAATTTTCTAATATAAGTCCATAATTAATCTGTGAGTAGGATTCCATCCTCTTTTTTTTTTTAAAGTTCAGCTTAAAGAATAAATTGCAGCATTATAAAATATAGAGTCCAAACAGAGATATATTTCCAATCAAAGATAGCAAAACGCCAATAGTCAAGTCCAGCACAGAAATAAAGAAAACAACAAAAGTCCCAAGTAGCAGTCAGTTGTTATGTTGTAATCCAGTCTGGGCATCACGCCAGAATCAGAAAGTGGGAGTTCAACTGGAGAGAGTTACAATGTATCAGTCATAGTTTCTGGGCTTCCTGCCAAGTCCCAGGTTACATTGTATCCAAAACAATCTACGTAAATCCGCCCAGAGGGGAGAAAGTTTTTTAGGCAATACTATTCAGGAGGGGGGAGGAAAAAAAACATTCCACCCCCTCCCTTAGGATTTTCACCTAAACTGGAAATAAACAAGCCGAAAGAGAGAGTCACAGTAAGGAGTTTTTTTTTCCCCCCCGGGATGCCCGAATTCCAACTGCTTATATAAGCAAAGTGAAATAATAAAAAACAATAATTATTTTTCCAAGGCCCGTTTTCCCCGGTGATCAAACGCTGCTTTCTCAAAGTAGGGAAATAGTTCTTAAAGCTGTTAGCAGGGAAATAGGTAAAGTAACAAGAGGGAAGGAAAGTTCTCACCCGGATCTTCCACGGTGGTTCTTTTTGCTTAGATGTTGCTGTGACTTTCGGCTGGAGCAGCTGAGTGATCGGCCATGTTACTGGCCGATCTTTTCCCCGTCGGTCCAAAGGTGATTTTCTCGGACCGCAGAGGGAGCCGCCGCTCCCTCCGCGATCAACGAGTGCCCTCCTCTACGGTGGTCGCCCCTACAGGGCGACTTTCGACCCTGTCCAGGGTCTACCGGCGGGGGGAAACCGGACGGCCAAGAGAACGAGTTCTCTGCATGTCCGCGGGCGCTGCCACCGGATCCGGAAGTCCCTTCCGTTTCTTTCTTGATGGTTCCCATCTTAAGCCATGCCCATGTCAAGTTGTTATCACATTTTCCTTCAATGTTTTTCAAATGCTGTCCATGCAAAGCTTTGGTTTTCCATCTATTTAATCTGTCATCCAGCCGTTTTTCTTTATATTCTGCCTTTGTTTCTGTTATTTTTATAGTGCTCTCTGTTTTCACAGCCTGCAGCAGTTTTTCTGTACTTTGATTCACATAGTCATTCAAACTTCATTTTTCTTCTTCTACAGTTTGGTGGATTTGCAATAGTCCTCTGCCCCCTATTTTTCTTGGCAGGTACAACCTGTCGATGTCACTTCGTGGATGTAGAGCGTGGTGCATATTCAAAGGTTTACGTGTTTTCCGGTCTAGGTTTTCCAGTTCAGCCAAAGTCCACTTGATAATTCCAGCTGGGTAGCATATCACTGGGACTGCCCATGTATTAATGGCTTTAATTATGTTTCCAGCATTCAGCTTTGATTTTAAAATTTTGCGGACTCGCCTGATGTATTCCTTTTGCGTTGACTCTTTGACTTTTCCATTCAAGATGTTATCTGCTTCCAATATGCCTAGGTATTTGTAACCATCATCCTTTGCTAGTGCTTTCACAATACTTCCATTTCCCAGTTCTATTCCTTCTATTTTTGCCATTTTTCCTCGTTGCATGGATAGTACAGCACATTTTCCAAGTCCAAAGTTCATTCTGATGTCACTGCTAAATAGTTGGACTGTGTTGAGTATTGATTCAAGTTCAGTGTGGCTTTTCGCGTACAGTTTTAAGTCATCCATGTTCAGCAGATGGTTTATCTTGCCATGCTGGCTTGAGATGTAGTATCCCTGTTTTGTGTTTCATAAGATTATTGTCAATGGAATTAATGCGATGTTGAACAGTAGTGGTGAAAGTGAGTCCCGTTGGAAAATTCCTCGTCTGATGTTAATTTCACCAATGTTCTCCCCATTTACTGTTAGGGCTGTTTTCCATTTTTGCATATTTGCTTTCAAAAATGTACATATATTTTTGCCGATTCCAAAGTTTTCCAAACATGCATTAATCCAACTATGGGGTAATGAATTGAATGCCTTCTTGTAATCAATCCACGCCATATTTAAGTTCGTTTTCCGTCGTTTTGCATTTTTAAGTACCATTTTGTCAATGAGCAGCTGATCTTTTGTTCCTCTTGATTTTTTATAATTTCCTTTTTGTTCTACCGGATACAGACTGTTTTCCATCAGATAGTTGAATACTGAATTTGCCAGTATTCTTGTAAAAAGTTTGAACATTGTTGGCAAACAAGTAATTGGGCGGTAGTTACTTGGTTCTGTGCTTTTTTCTGGGTCCTTCATTATCAAGTATGTTCGGCCAGCTGTTAACCATTCTTCACTTGTGGCATTTTGGAGCATTTCATCAAACTGAGTGGCGATGCGGTGATGGAGGCTGGTGAGATGTTTCAACCAGTATCCATGCAGCTCGTCCAGGCCAGGTGCACTCCAGTTCTTGGCCTTCTTTACTTGTTTTGCAACCATATCAGTGGTTATTACAGTATTCTCCATTTTGTTTTGTGTTGCTTCTTTTTGGATATCTTTGATCCAGGAGGCAGTTTTATTATGTTCCACTGGGTTTTCCCAGTTCTTTCCAAAAGTTTAAAGTTTTTTCTTTACATGGGAGAACACTAGTTTGGACTTGATTTTCGTCAAGTGACTGGTAGAAGAGGTGCTGGTTTCTTCTGAACTGGACATTTTCACGATATTGTTTTATTCGTCCTTCGTATCTTTCAATTTTCTTTGCTGTTGCTATTACATGCTGTTTTAGTTCTTCCATGGTTTCCGTTACTGTTTTTTCCTCCAGATTATATTTTTTGTATAAACTATTTTTCAGCTTTTCATTCTTTAGTTTTCCTTCTTTCAAGTATTTTAATTTGCTGACATCTCCTCGTAGTTTTTTTATTTTATTTTCAAGTCGAATTTTCCACTTTGGTGTTCCAGTGGGCTTCTTTTTTGGCATTTTATAACCCAATTCTGCAGTTTTAATGGCAGCTGTACTGTACATTAGTTGGTTTGTTTCATACAGTGTGCTGGATGGGATGGAAGTTAATATGTTGTTCACAGCATTTAGTATATCTTTCACTCGTTTGCTATGCACTTCACGAATGGCAGGCAGTCTTTTTCTTTCTGTGTTTTCTTTGATGTGGTTTTCTATCTTTTCTTTCAGCATTTTCGCTAGATCACTTAGCTCTACATTTTCGAGTTGTTGTACGGCGGCTTCTTCTGCTGGTTGGTCAGTTTGTTGGTTAGTTTGTTCAGCTGTTGGAACAATTTTTTCAGCCTGTTCATCATCATTACTTGTTGTTTTCTTTTTAGCCAATGTTTCTAGTTGTTGCATTTCCACATCTGTAAAAACTTTATTACGGATGATGTAGCGTCTTTGATCCATTAATCGTTGTTCAATTACATCACTTTCCGGATGTTTTTCCTTCCACAGTTGCATCATTCTTTTTTGAAACCCCCTGGCTGTTGGTTCTGCCTGGTAGTAACATTGGATGATTTCTCGATTTTCTTCGGTTGTCCAGGTTTTGCGCTTTTGTTCCAGTCGCTTTACAGTTGTACGCTCTGGTTCCCCAGCAGTAGCAACTGAGCCCTGTGGCCCATTTTCCGACAGATGCCCAGGAGCCATAGCATCTGACGCGGTCCTTGTTGACCCGGGCGACGACCGATCCGGTATGGAATTTTTTTTGTTTCTTCTCATCATTAGTGATGGGGGGTGCCTGGGTTGGTTAACGGTGGCTAAGCCACTACCGGTCCGGAGATCGGTAATCCCATAACCATAGGGACTGCACCCGATAGCCGTCCAGGCCCAGCCACGGGTTGTTGTTGTTGTTGTTGTTGTTGTTGTTGTTGTTGTTGTTGTTATTGTTATTGTTGTTATTGTTATTGTTATTGTTATTGTTATTATTATTATTATTATTATTATTATTATTATTATTATTATTATTATTATTATTATTATTATTATTATTATTATTATTATTATTATTATTATTATTATTATTATTATTATTATTATTACATTCTAACCTCTGCACCACTATGGCTCTAATGCTAACACATTAAGCTTCCAGTTAATCTGAGCTGATTCACACCTCTCCTGAACACAGCTTACTTAAAAAATATAAAGGGATGCAATTTGAATAGGTACATGGAGGCACCACACCTGATTGAATAAGGTTTGTGTGTTTGAGTAGAAGGTAATTCCTGTGTCAGGAAACTGGCTGTTCAATGTGGAGAAAATTCCCAGTTCCTTGGTGTCAATAATAAGTTCTTGAAGTTATGAAACTGATAATCCACAATCAGTGCGCAGAAAATCATTAGACTTTCTATGAGAGTAGATTCCATAGAATCGAGCATTTATTGATTCATAGGGATGAGCCGAAAATTGTCAATTTGCAAAAGTACTGCGTGAAGAATGCAATATGTAGACCAGGATTATTATTTTTTTAAAAAAAAAGACTGAAATGAAAAAAGTCAGATGTACCCCAGAGACATCACTGAGTCCAATCCAGATATGGCTAAATGATCCCCATTTGTTTTTGATGTGTTCAGCCATCACTATGGATGCTTGGGGGATGAGGATAGAAATGAGATGACACCCAGGGCCACGGTTCTGGTAATCAACCTGGGAACAGAGGCAAGACTAGAAGATGGCTTTCCTTGCTCATGAGTGGGATTGTCACAGACAATCCCATTTGTGCAATTTGGTTTCTCAAGGAACATTTTACCACACCCGGACTGGTGAAAATGGTTCTTACCTCAGCATCATCTCAACTTAGTTTATTATCAAAATAAACTTCTGGTTGTTTCTGCAACCAATCTGTGAGGCATGATGCAGACTTGCTTGCAAGGAGACAAAAGGAAAAAAAGGTAGGTAAATGGAAGAGTTTTCAGATATTCCCAAATAGAATCTGATTTGGCTCAGCTCTCACCCTTTCAGGGATGGAAGGAGACCATCTGCTGAATTGATGAAATCCATTTATGAAGACAAGGACTTTTTCTGGTTTGGGGGATAGACTTTTAAGATGGACCAAAAGGCTTCAGGGACAGAAAATACTTCCACTTCCAGTTTTACAACCTTGAAAGTGGTCCAAAATCTATTTTCCAGACCAATCTCAAGGTATTCTAGGGGGTTGGGGGAATTCTACTGCCCAAAAGTCCTCCTGGTCCTATGCTCTGCCTTAAAACATTGGAAAAATCTCAAACAGACAATCCCAAATGTTGAATAATGTCTGACCTGTATAGGACACATGAAAATGTCTGAAGTCAGAGCTTACTTATCTAAGTTGTTTAATTTGCTATATATTCCATATCATGATTAATTTGGGGGACTCACCTCCCAAAAAAGGATTGGTGATGAACACTCCAAGGCAACAGAAGCCAATGTACATGGAGAGTCCCATCTTCTGGTTGCCCTTTAGGAGAAAAGAGAAGTAGATGTGATAGAAGAATTAATAGAGTGTCAGTCAGTCAGTCAGTCAGTCAGTCAGTCAGTCAGTCAGTCAGTCAGTCAGTCAGTCAGGCAGGCAGGCAGGCAGGCAGGCAGGCAGGCAGGCAGGCAGGCAGGCAGGCAGGCAGGCAGGCAGGCATATTAGCTTGCTGAGCAAGAAAGCAAATTTTTGGAGTTCCATAATTTAATTTTGATCCTAGTCTACTTGCAAAGTTTCTTTGCAGTTCCTTGCATATAACTCATGAAAAGCTCTATTGCTACTTCAAAAATCCTGTCCTTAATGGAGAGTATCTAACCAACACTTACAAAAAATGCCTTCAGCCTCTCACCTTGCGAAGTTCTTCAACTGGGGAGATTGAGTTGGTGGACGGTTAAACTGATGGGCTCTCATTTTCTGAGCCAATATCTGCATCTCCAGACAGGCGTGGCACGAGATCAAGATGGACAAATTTCTTCAAGGATTTCCTGGTCCACCCTCTTCTTTTTCCCATAACTGAGAGAAAAGAAGTGAAGCTCAGTTCCAAAGATAATTGGCCACATTTTCCTCTGGTAAAGAAAGGAGTTATCAAAAATCAACCCATTGATTCCACATCCTAGTGGGAAGCAAACACTGTTCCTCATTAATCATGGTCATATTTACTGGATTTCTTCATTTTATTGATTTTAATTGTCATGGTTTCTAGCCTATGTTATGAGTGCTGCTTCTGGCACCCGTGCCATAGGTTCGCCACCACTGGTATAGGTGGTACCTTGCTCAATAAGTAGCAACTGTGAGAGGGATCTTGGAGTCCTAGTGCAGGGCTTTTCAACCTTTTCACCCATTGTACCACTTTTAGGATATGGCATTATCCGAGTACCACCAGTCGCCTAGCAAGGTGTCAAAAATGTGATGACCAAAAAAAAAAAAAGAAAGGAAAAAAGTGCAGTGTCTCAAGGTCATGTGATCCCCTTTTGCAACCTTTTGACAAGCAAAGTCAATGGGGAAACCAGATCCACTTAACAACCTTTTATATCAGGGGTGTCAAACTCAATTTCATTGAGGGCTGCATTAGCATTGTGGTTACCGTGGGGGAGGGGTTTCCTTCCTTCCTTTTTCCCTTTCTCCCTCCCTGCCACCCTCCTTCTCATTACCATTTCTTTCTTTCTTTCTTTCTTTCTTTCTTTCTTTCTTTCTTTCTTTCTTTCTTTCTTTCTTTCTTTCTTTCTTTCTTTCTTTCTTTCTTTCTTTCTTTCTTTCCTTCCTTCCTTCCTTCCTTCCTTCCTTCCTTCCTCCCCTCCTTCTTTCCCTCCTTCTCATTCCCATCTCCTTCCTCCCCTCCTTCCTTCCTTCCTCCCCTCCTTCTCTCCATCCTTCTCATTCCCATCTCCTTCCTTCCTTCCTTCCTTCCTTCCTTCCTTCCTTCCTTCCTTCCTTCCTTCCTTCCTTCCTTCCTTCCTTCCTTCATTCCATTCCTTCCTTCTTCCTTCCTTTCCTTCCTTCCTTCATTCCTTCCTTGCAGTACTGATCCTGGCGCTTCTGCTGAGCCCTGACAGCTGATTGGCATTTCTGCAGGGCTGTCAGGGCTCAGCAGAAGCGCCAGGATCAGCGCTGGGCTCCAGCTGATCGGTGCTTCTTTGGGGCTCAGCAGAAGCACCAGGATCAGTGCTGGGATCCAGCTGATCAGCGCTTCTGGGGGGTCAGCAGAAGTGCCGATCAACTGTAGCCCCCATAGCCCTGCAGAAGCGCACGCCGACCCTGGGGCTCCTGCCCAGCTCACTCACTCGCCCTTCCCCTGAAAACAGGCTGCTCACTCGCCCTTCCCCCGAAAACAGGCCACTCGCTTGCTCTTCTTCCGAAAACAGGCCGCTCGCTCACTCGCCCTTCCCCGAAAATAGGCTGCTCGCTCTGTCTGTCCTCACTGCTTTGCTAAGAAAAACCTCTTCGCTTCTCGCTCTTTTTCTTCCTCTCCCACCAAAACCTGCCCCTTTTATACCTTCTCTTCTCTCTGCCCTCCTCCTCCTTTTCTCTTCCGGGTGTGCCAGAAGCTCCAATTACCATGTCCCCATGTGCGCCGATCCTGAGAATTCTGCCAAGCTCTGCAGCTCCAGCTGATCCCCTCCAGCTCTGTGCAGCACCACTTTAGCTGGTTCCCTCCCTCGCTGCACTTGGCTAGGGGTCACGTACCACCTGCCAGGTGCTAAAGTACCACTAGTGGTACGCGTACCACCGGTTGAAAAGCCCTGTCCTAGTGGACAATCACTTAAATATGAGCCAGCAGTGTGCTGCAGCTGCCAAAAGGGCCAACACAGTGCTAGGCTGCATTAACAGAGGGATAGAATCAAGATCACGTGAAGTGTTAATACCACTTTACAATGCCTTGGTAAGGCCACACTTGGAATACTGCATCCAGTCACCACGATGTAAAAAAGACGTTGAGACTCTAGAAAGAGTACAGAGAAGAGCAACAAAGATGATTAGGGGACTGGAGGCTAAAGCATATAAGGAACGGTTGCTGGAATTGGGTATGTCTGGTTTAATGAAGAGAAGGACGAGGGGGACATGATAGCAGTGTTCCAATATCTCAGGGGCTGCCACAGAGAAGAGGGAGTCAAGCTATTCTCCAAAGGACCTGAAGGCAGGACATTTTTATTTTTATTTTTATTTTTTTTATTTTTATTTTTATTTTTATTTTTATTTTTATTTTTATTTTTATTTTTATTTTTATTTTTATTTTTATTTTTATTTTTATTTTTATTTTTATTTATTTTTATTTTTATTTTTATTTTTATTTTTATTTTTATTTTTATTTTTATTTTTATTTTTATTTATTTTTATTTTTATTTTTATTTTTATTTTTATTTTTATTTTTATTTTTATTTTTATTATTTTTATTTTTATTTTTATTTTTATTTTTATTTTTATTTTTATTTATCGTCATCGTCATCGTCATCGTCATCGTCATCATCATCATCTTTCTAGGCAGACTTGTCATTCACCTGTCATGAGATGGGCAGCAATATAGACTAAATGCGTACATATATACGTAACACCATGATGCAATCGTGAATAAACTGAGAGAAGCTGGGCAATTTTGTTAATGTACTGAGGCCACAAGAAGTAATGGATGGAAACTAGTCAAGGAGAGAAGCAACCTGGAACTGAGGACAAACTTCCTGACAGTTAGAACAATTAACCAGTGGAACAACCTGCCTCCAGAAGCGGTGAATGCTCCAACACTGGAAGTTTTTAAGAAGAGACTGGACAGCCATTTGTCCAAAATTGTATAGGGTTTCCTGCCTGAGCAGGGGGTTGGAGTCGATGACCTCCAAGGTCCCTTCCAACTTTATTATTATTATTATTAACAACATGTCATTGGCAAAGAATATTTATTTGTATTCACTTTTCAGTGAGCAAAGAACAATAAGGCTTAGTAAAGTCTGGATCAACTGAAGGTTAATTGTAAATGAGAGATCAGATCTAAGGAGAAAGAACTCAGATTCACTTAGACTAGAAAAGATTGCTTGAGCTCTTGGTTTCAGTGAAGGATTCTTTAAAATGATCTGAAATCCTGAACTGAAGCATGATGATCTGAACCCAAAATTACTTTATTCAATCCAAACTGGGTTTTGTTTTTCTAGTCAATCGAAAGTTGTAAAGCTTTAGCAATAAGTGTTAGCACATGACCAGATTTATGGAAAAGGAGAAACATAAATTACAGGGATGTGTTGTGAAACATACAAATTTGAAGGCATGAAAATTATATTCTCTAATCAAAATATAAAGTGACAAAGTTGCATTGTGCTATTTAAAGATATTTAACTGTGCTCAATTGCTCTTGCATAATTTTATTCACATGGCAGTTCATCACTATTGCAATGTAGACCAAATCTTTTTATGCTAACTCTCTGATTTGGATTTCTCACAACATAATTCACCCACTCCACCCCTTATGAATGAGTAAGCTACACATTAAGCCATTTTTTGTCTAATAACACTGCAGACATTGCTTTCACTTGTGTGAGATTCAGAGATTTTCACGTCATCCACTTTCAACCTTTGCAGTGTCCTACTCAAGTTCTCTTCCTGCTTATGATTCTGGGTATTTGTTCAAACTGCTAATTACTCCAAATGTCATTACATGCTACTGTTCACATATTGCTACAGCTATTCTACCCACAATTCTTTGTTCTTTAGTCCCCTGGCAAAATCAGCCCTAAGGCAGGATGTTAATTCTAGATGTGGAAGAGCTATAAAGCAATCACTGCATGCAATGCCAATACTTTCTGGTTAAATCAACATCCACGGGAATTCTCCAGTCAAAAAAGAATCCATGATAATAAATGGATCATATCTGCAATTTTCTTAAAGTGTCCTGTAAGTGCGAAAACAAATCTAAAAGGAGTATTGTTTGAATTATAAAGATGTTGGTTGCTGCTTGTGAAGTTTAACTGTTGCTGGTTAAGTCAAGATCAGGACTTGAATCTTTCATTCTAAATGCCCCCCAGCTTAGCTTCCTTATAGTTACACAACAAGGAAATGAAATACTTCATACTTCTACCCCAGGTTTCCTTCAGATTCCCACAGAGATCTAGATAAAAGCAGTAGTGTCAGGAGAATATGACACTCAAAAGCTGAATATCCAGGGAGACTTCTTGAATCTGGGTGAGTGTATAAATACTTATGATTGAGGCTCTGCAACGAACATTCTATTGCTTATCATGTGATAATGGGCTAGAATAGAATAGAATAGAATAGAATAGAATAGAATAGAATAGAATAGGAATAAGAACAGAACAGAACAGAACAGAACAGAACAGAATAGAATAGAATAGAATAGAATAGAATAGAATAATTTCATTGTCACTTTAAATGTACATTAATCAGCATACATTAAAATGAGACTTCATTGCATACAGCTCTCAAAGGATAACCACTTCCAATATACACTGCATAAACATGACCCAAAAAAATCAGAACACACACACACACACACACACACACACACATTTTCATTGCTAGTTAAATCTTCTAATATCATTCTTGGTTTAAGAGTCTAAGTAAATGTGCTTCAAAATATGTGCTTATGGAAAAAGAAAACTCTTTAAAGATACATCATTAATTTCATATTTGGTGCAATTTTAAGACAGAGCTCTGTTATTTACAACCCTAATCCTTTCCTTTCCTTCCACTTTTTTATTTTCTCATCCTTCCACTTTGCAGTTTTTCTGTTGTCCTTCAAGATTTTCTTTCTTTTAAACTATTATCTCTATTGCTACAAAACCACCTTCTTACAAATGGGGCAATGCTGTTTGGTGAGTTCATCAGTCACAATCCCACTTGGATGCTAGCAGTAGCAGAAATTGGTAATTTTGAGCTGCTGCTTTTCTTCCCACAATTCAAATGTTTCAATTTATCTTGGTAGAGTAGTCTAGCGTTAAGCTGATAAATTGAGAGATTCATATCCCCAATTGACGATGGAGCTCACTTGTTGACATTCACCAATGAATTTCTTTCAGTTCAGACTAACCAGTTCAATTCAGTTCAGTTAATATGTCTTCTAGGTTATTGAAGATCATGAACCTCTATTGTGTTGGTTTGACTCATGATTGTTATGTGATAGAAAGATATGGGGAGGCCCCAGTTTCCTCTACATTCTATGTTGTTGACCTAATCATATTGGTTCAGCTGCCTTTAGGGATGTTTTCTCACTCCAGATCACAAGAATGCCTTAGAGACTGATCTACACAACTTGTTATAGAGCAGCTTTTTTTTTTGCTTGTTCTGCCAGTTGATCCACAGTTCTTCACCATCCTCCATTCCTACCCACAATAGTAGAACTATGATGAATGTCTCAGAGACCATGGCTAAGATGTGGACATAATTATCTTCCATGCCAAGAATGTTGCGGTTGTAAAGATAAAATTATCAGAGACTCAAATATATGCTGTTGTGTTCAGTTTGTAGAAGGGTGAATGTGTACACATTTTTTCCCTCTCCACTCACACAGTTTCATAACTTCAAGACTTATTATTGACATCAAAGAACTGGGAGTTTTCTCCACATTGAATGGCGAGTTTGCTGACACAGGAATTACCTTCTATTCAAACACAAAACTTTACTCAATCAGATGTGATGGAGCTTTATCTATGTCAGCTTTTTATAAAAACCTGTGGTTAGGGATTTGCTATTTGATACGCTTATTTGCAAAAGCTGAAAGGGCATTGGGATTAAAAGAAAAATGTAGGTTGAAGGATGTGGTTCCTTCAAGCTTTTTAAAAACTGCAGTAAGTCAAAACAAAAGCTTATGTTTAACATGGCTTCTTTGGTTAAGCTGCTGCTTTGAGCTTTCTGAAGAAAGCCAAGGAAATACTGTAAATGGATTATGACTATGTGATTTCTTTGATTTAGAGTTTGTGTTTTCTTTAGGAGCTGAAAGTATCTTAATTTTATGCCACAAGGTCAATTCTATGAGGTAGGCTGGGAGACAAAAGAGTGACTGGTCCAAATTCATGCAAAGAATGAATTCATGCAAAGAAAGTGTTGGTCCTAATCCAACACTTCATCCCTACACAACACTAGCACTCTTTTCTGATGTAATAAATAAATATTTTTTTAAAATGGAAAATATCTCTTGATTTTCTCTTAGCTGAAGAGCAAAAATGAGACCTTTGGCATACAGTAGTCTTTGGCTTCTTTGCTTCTTTATGGCAGGTGAGTTTTCCCTTATGAAAAAAAAAAAAGGTCTGAAGATCCAGATGGGTGAAGACAGAGAAGCTGCCTATAGACCAATCAGGTAGGGCAGAATCGAAGGCCAAAATAGAACACCGTCAATAGAGGACAATATTTGTAGTTTAGGATTGAACTATGGTGTCCTTGGTGCTCTCTGAGTGTGATTGTTTGCCTGCAGACATGTCAGTTCCAGACGAGGTAGCATCATCTGTGTGTATCAGTTACCTAGGCTAGTTAGTTAAACCTAGACTAGTAAAGAAATTGTTGCAAGCAAACAACCAACTCAGAGAACACCAAGGACTATCTAAACAACTGTCAGTCTTCTGGTAACCCTTTTTCAGACTGCAGTTTGGCTCAGTGGTAAAGTGCCTGTTCTGCAAGCAGGGAATCTCAACTTTAATTCTTGGCTTCTCCCTATCACAAGATCTGTGAAAGATTTATCTCAAACTATGGGCAGCTTTACTGTGGTTAGAATAAAGGAAACAATAACAGATCCTAAATAAGGATATTATTAATAATAGTAGAAATAAATAATGGTGACAGGGATCCACCTAATCCCCTGTTAGGCCCAAGCTGCTTAAAGAAACAAAAGATATGATAATCTTAAATGAATAGACACCTCTTCCTGCTCACTTTATGTTTAAGATAGCTGATATCTTTTTCTCCCGAGATGGTGTCCATGTAAGGCTGTTATAATAGCAATGGAGCTTACTGGGAAAATGTAATATTATGGAGGTTGAGATGCTGAGCTTCTCCCTGCATTCACTTTCATAGTCATGGCATAACCATGTCCCCTTTCCAGCATTCATGTCTACTGTGCTTCCCCAGTTTCTCAAGCTGCATTCTGCCCGAGGGAATGGCTAAGGTATCAGAGGAACTGTTACGGGCTCTTCCATGAGAAGCTGAGCTGGCATGAGGCTGAGGTAAGACTTGAAATCTCTAAGAAAGCTGTGGAGAACATGGGATGGATGAAGCATCTCAGCCTCACGTGCTTTCCCCTTGGCTTCAGATCAGGTGCCAAAGCTATGGCCGGGGGACCCACCTTGCCTCTATCCTTGCCTGGCCAGAAACATTGATTGTGTCCAAACATATCTCTGCTTATATGAAAGAAAAAGGAGTGGATGTCTGGATTGGGCTCCATGATGTTCGCCATGTGAGTATGACCCTCCATATTTGTCTATCAATAATCAACCCCCCATCCCAACATCTATCTAACCTCTGTTGACTTGATGGCTCTTTTCTTTGGATTTAGTGTGTGTTTCTTCTGTCTTGGTAACTTCAGAATGGGATCTGGAGGTGGACTGACGAGTCTGCTTTCAATTATAAGAACTGGATGCGAGGAGAACCCAACAATCTTTGGAATTCTGAGTACTGTGTTGCTCTCCGAGCCTCCACAGGTGGGTTTTCCATTCAGAGAAGGTTGCATAGACTTTGTGCAGTCTGGAGAGTAAAAGTAGTCCTCAGCTTATGATTATTCATTTGTCAACTCTTTGAAGTTATGATAGTACTGAAAAAAGCGACTTATGACTGGTCCTTACACTAATAACTATTGCAGCATCCCAAAGATCAAAATTTGGGTGCTTGGCAATTGGCATACATTTATGGCAGTTGCAATATCCCAGGGTCATATGACTGCCTTTTGCTTCCAACAAGCAAAGTCAATGAAGAAAGCTGGATTTGCTTAACAACCATGTGATTTGCTGAACAGCCATAACAAAAAAAAAAAAATCCTTAAAACTGGATTCAGCTCACTTAATGACCACATTGCTTAGCAATGGAAGTTCTGGTTTCAATAAGCTGAGGACTATGTGTAGGGTACGTTAAGAAGATCCATAGCCTAATTCCATAATTAGGCAGCTTTTTATATTAATTGGTAATCAGGATGCAGTATCAATATGGTCATCTCAACTGAGGTGACCCAGGACCTCAAGGGATTCACCAACTCTTTTCGTAGACTGGGTGTTCTTCTTGTTTATCCTCTTTTACCACTTTGGGTATGGAGGGATGTGGCCTACAAAATTTACCCAGCTGCTTTTAGTTTATTTACTATTGCATCATGGTGTAATGTATATATGTAGGTAGTTAGTCTATATTGCTGTCCATCTCATGACAGGTGAACGACAAGTCTGCCTAGAAATATGATATGCTGAAGAGGGGAAAGGGGCAGAAATGAATGGGCTTCATTTTCTCATTGCAGATTACAAGGGCTGGATTGATGCTGTTTGCATGAAGAAAAAAGCCTTCATCTGCAAACATGAACTTTAGAAAATGAAGAGGTTTCACCTAAAGAATCATCATCCTGAATCAGGAAGCTATCCATGCTGTTACATCCATAGGCCTTTCTTTCAAACATCACGTGTATTTATTGCATGAGCAGTTTCTGTGGTCATCTGCTTCCTTTGCATCTGGCATCACACGGCACTAAATCTTGGGCATGGTTATTGCTTGAAAGCCATTGTCAATAAATATCATTACAATCTGCATTGCCTGCATTTTATTTCCCTCTGAACTTTCTGCACACAGTTCCCTCTCAATCACCCAAAAAAGATATGTGTGGGCATGTGTGTGTACACACACACACACACACATGGCTGTCAGATAATCACTTTTGCTATGATGGATATGTTGAGCATCAGATGGTCCCTAGTTCTAAATTCCATTGTCAAATCAACTTAATTGTCCAGCAAAACAGTCTATTTGTAGTCTATCTGGGGGAACGTGAAAGATGACAGACATACACATTGCATGTTGAAACCCCAGGTTCAATGACTTACATCTCCAGGTCAGAAGATCAGGAAACAGAGCTGAGTAGGATCCTATTCACCTAGCTGAGATGTGCTATCTGGAGAAAGCTAGAGCATGAAAATACGACAAATTCATATTTATCCAGGGATTACATGGTAGGAGAGAGAGAGAGAGAGAGAGAGTATGCTAATTTAGAGTTGAAACCGAGTTAAATACAATAAGGAACTTATAATAAAATTAGTACTCTATGCAAAGTCCTGTCTAGGTCGAATGAATCCATTCCAATATAAGACAGTTAATCCTGTTCCGTCAAGCAAGATTTTCTGCTAGAGATTTAGAGAATGGGATTAAAGTAAGTTTATGCACCAAAGTGGTATGCCTGACAATATAAATGCAACAGCACCATGTGATGATGCACTGTTGTCTACAATTCAGAACTGCATTAAATTCAAAGTCACTTTTCACGAGATGGGCGGCTATATAAATTTGATGAATGCATGAATATTTCACATGCCACCTTTCTTTGCCGTGCCGAAAAGAAGTGGCTGCTATTGTATTTCTTATTTGCTTTCCACTAGGTTATACAATCACTGTCGGTTTTTCAATATTTATTTCCTTACCCAAATAAAGATTAGCTCAGTGCTCTTTCTTCAAAACTGTCATCAGTTGCTTTTCCCTTGGCTAAAGAAAAAGTTGGATCACAATTTTCTTGAAGCACTTAACATTATGGTTAAGATACATCCCTTTGGGCTGTTTATACCTGATAATTAGAAAGTTGTCCTCAGAGAAAAAAACATTCACCTGGGAAGGTCTCAAGAGAGGGCGGTTAAATCTCTTGATAAAACTTTGCAGGAAAGTTTGTTTTTATATCTTTTAAAGTAGAGTGAGAGTGGAAGGAAACCTAAATAAGATGATTCTAATAAGAACAATATTTCTAACCTGGTTATTAATAGCAATAGCACTTAGACTTTATATACCGCTCCATATTGCTTTACAGCACTTTTTGAGTGGTTTTATAAATATCAGCATATTGCCCCAACAATCTGGGTCTTCATTTTACCATCTTGGAAGAATGGAAGGCTGAGTCAACCTTGAGCACGTCAGGATCGAACTCCTGGCTGTGGGCAGAGTTAGCTTGCAATACTGCATTCTAACCACTGCACCATCAGGATTCAGTATTAAACAAGGAATTGATTGAGGAATTAAACATGGATGCTACCATGAAACTAAATGCTTTATGTATTGTTAGAAACAGGGCGGCAGAGCTGTTTAGCAGAAGGCACATCTCATATTTGAAGAGAGAAACTATAATGTGAACTTAGCAAATTTCACCATATGAATTACTATATTGCTTACACAACATTGTCAATATTTGCAAAGCTCTAATAAACTTAAAGTACAAATGCAAAACTAATGTGATTTCAAATTTGTGGATGATGAGATTACATACATGATGTTTCAATAGGGAAATAAAATATATTCTTTCTTTGTGGAAGTTCAGCAGAGAGCTGGGGGATTCCTCATAAGCCTCAGCCATTGCCTTCTTGGTCTCCATGTCTCTGCTCCTTGAAATAGAGAGAAATACATTTCTACATTTATGTCCAAAAATATTTTTTTGCTACAATGTGGATGCTTTTTCTTTCATAAAAACAACACAAGATCCTTAAGAGATAGAATCATTTGAACCACATTCTTCATTTTGGAACAATTGCAGGGTTTTATTTTGCATTTTTGAATTTAAACATAGATGCTTTGTTTAAGAAAGCACATGCTACTATTGCTGAAATATGAGGTCTGTAATCATGCTCGATATCTCTAAGATATCATTTCAAGTGAAAAGATCTGCTGTAATTTCCATCTGGGTTTCTTTTTGACTACTCTGTTGTTTAAAGTCATAATTTTTGATTGATGCAAATAGTTCTGCTGTCTGCTCTATTTTTCTCCAGCATAATTTGTTTTGAAGATATTTTTGCACTTTTAACCAGTGTGAAGGACACGGAATTTCAGGATGAACAACTATTTTCATCCCTACACCACAAGCTGCACAAATTTCTTTTCATTTATGATAGCCAAAAAAGCACCAAGTAATTTCACTTGTAGGTAAATACAATTCTTGATAGCTCTGTCAGGATGAAGATAGCAAAGGCTCTCAATAAAATATCACTTGGTGAGCAAAATATCCCCCACGTATCTGGATGCTCCGTCTTCCAGATTTTCTTATTTTATTCAAATGCCTCTTCTGGAAAAGTCAAGAAGGGCTCACATCTAAAACAATGCATACTGACACAAAAATAAGAGCAACCACACAGTCAGAAGCTATAAAGTGTAACAGGTTGCAGTGTGTTGCCAACATTGTTTAATTGGGTAAAAACTACGTAGAGTTGGATCAGTTTGTTACTTTGTTGGATCATTAAAAAAAAACCTTGGTCTGCAGGCTACACCAGAACTGATGTTTAACAGGTTCAGAAGACTGTCTGCCCACCCAGGTAAATTAGATAGGACACACATTCAGATAAGCTAATTTTACTTTATTCTAAGGTTATAAAAATAGCATCTTGCCAGTCTGAAAGTACAAATTTCCTGCCATCACTTTCCCCCCCCCAAACTTTATTTTCCTTTTTCACATTACATAAAAACAAAACAAAATACATTTATTTGTTATTATTGTTTTTTTCCTTAACAGTACTGTGTCATCTATTTTTACATTTATTTACATTTGTTACATAGTTTCTTACCCTTTTATGTCCTTCTCTTTTATTCTCTGATCTAACCAAACATAACATTGGTTCCATATCTCATAGTAATCTGTTGTCTCCTTGTCCTTAATTTCTAATGTAAGCATACACATTTCAGCACATTCTAATATTTTTTGATTAATCTTATCATTTGGTGGTAGGTTCTCTCGTTTCCAATATTGGGCATATATAATGCGTGCCGCTGTTATTATATGTACAATGATGTATCGAGTTCGTCTTTTCACCTTTGGATTCAATATGCCTAATAAAAATAGCTCTGGTTTCAAATCTACTCGTTCTTTAGTTATCTCCTGTATCCACTCTTGTATCTGTTTCCAATAGACTGTGGACATTGCCACCATACATGGGAAAAAGTTCCCTCTTTGTCTTTGCATTTCCAGCAATTCGGGTTCATATTTTTATACATTTTTGCCAATCTCGCCGGTGCTAAATGCCATCTATGAATACTGCCATCACTTTTAATAGTCTGATACTTTAAAGTGGGTCTTTCCCAAGTTTCTTTTTCTGACTGTTAAGCAACAGTTGGTACCCCTCTCTCTTGTCCAATAATTTCCTAGGAAGCATGTCTTCCCTTTTCCCCTCAAAGTCATTCTCACATACCATTACATTAACACAACCAACAGTTGTGAGGGTGAAAACCTAGTGTCCTCTTTCAATATACCCCAAATGGGCCTCTTTCTTGAGTGATGGATAACGAAAACCTGGCATTGCATGTCTTTTTTGTTTTCATCTTACCATTAGAATGGGAGGGGGGGGGAGATGATGTTTTGAATGGGTTAGTTAGAGGAAAAAAAATCTCTCCAGTTCTGCAGAAGTTTGCTGAGTGAAGCTACCTGGAACCTTTTCAAGGACATTCTAGTGGCTGTGAAGAAGATAGCAGACGGTTCTTGTAACAATGAGAATTTGTTTACCTGAGCTATGTGGACATCTGGGGGGGGGGTTGGCTGGCAGTGTCATTGTTATATGCCAGTGGTGGCGAACCTATGGCACGCGTGCCAGAGGCGGCACTCAGAGCCCTCTCTGTGGGCACGCGCACCATGCCCCGGAGATGGCAACCGTCCCTCTTCAACCAGCCGCCCGCTAACTCGCTGAGGTCCCACATGGCCGGATGCATCCCAGCATGGCTGGTTTCCCTCCCTCCCTCCCGTCCCATCCCTCTTGGCCTCGCATGCTCACCTTTTCCTGGGCACGACCCCCTGCATCGCCTCCTTAGCTGTCGGCCGGCCGGCCGGCCAGCCAGCCAGCTCAGAGGCGGCTTCTCTGAACTGCTGGCGGCGGGCTGCAGAGCCCTAGATTGCACTGGTCGAGGGGCTGGCAGGCTGTGGCTGCTGACGGACACTGTCGGCCCCCATGCGCTCGCTGGTCTCTGTGTGCGGGGGCCGATGGTGTCAGGCAGCAGCTGCCCTGGCCCCTGCCTCACCTTGCCCTGCGACAATGGCACCCCCACCCTGTCTCACCTCACCCCGCAGGACGAACCTCCTGCCCACCGCCCCATCTGCCAGAGACCCCCTGGATCTCCCCCAACCCTGCCCACAGGCATTCCTCCTCACGAGCAACATCGAGGTGACCACGCCCACTTTGGCCACACCCACCCAGTCTGCCATGACCACAGCCACGCGCACACCAGTGGGCCACGCCCACCTGGCACCCGGTGATAAATAAGTGGGTTTTGGGTTGCAGTTTGGGCACTCGGTCTCTAAAAGGTTCGCCATCACTGTTATATGCTATGGTTAGATGCCTTGGGATTTTAGAGTTAGTTTTCCTTCACCTATACCACATCATGTATTCAATAAACCAGTAGGATTTTTAAGAAATGAAAGATATCCTGGACTTTATTGGATATTCGAGCTGGAGGTTGACAAAGGCTACATGAGAGAACAACCCTTTTACTTGGCTATATTATTGTCTAAAGCTCAGTCACTTCAGAAACAAGCTAACAGAGGAAGACCACTCAGATGGTTGCCAAATAGATATTTTGTTGGATGGTGAAAAAGTCAGAGTAAGGGATGTTTTTCAAATCCAGCTGAATATTATGCAATGAATGGTGCAATTCCAATACAGGAATTTGGGACTTTCTTCCAGGGGGAGTAACTGTGTTGAGAATAACTGGTAAATTAAAAAACTGGTAACCCAAGCTGGAGAGCTAAATCCAATTATACTACTTCTAGGCCAGTGATGGTGAACCTTTTAGAGACTGAGTGCCCCAAAACCACCACCCCACCCCGTCCCCTCTCCGCCGTGCCCGCTGGACCACCCACCACCTCCACGGCCCTCTACAGATCACCCAGGCAGCCCAGCAGTGCCATGGTGGCCATGCCCTCCACCCGTGTCCTGCAGCATCATCTGCGCGCGATGGGGCGCAAGGGCGGAGTCTTGTCCCCGCTGCCCGGCTACCATGTCCTTGGCTGCGCAGCATTGCGTTGGCTGTGCCCGGAGGCGACTCTCCTCCGGAGGGCTGCTGGTGAGGAGGGGGCCATGGGAGGAGGCGGGGCTGGGGCAATGGTGCGTGTGCCCACAGAGAGGGCTCTGAGTGCTGCCTCTGGCACGCGTGCCATAGGTTCACCACCACTGTTCTAGGCTTATAAAAATAGCAAGGCAAATTATGAATGGGATGAAAAATAAAATTTATGAAATAATTGGAGGGATTTCACAAAATGGAAGTGAGAGAATGCTGGAAGGAGCACCTGTATGGGAATAAACTTGAAAACAGAATTCAAACAAAAGTTTCTGAAGTCCAGGAAAACAAATTAGATGAAAAAGATGTTCTGACTGTTGTGTGAAGGTTGGAAAATAGTATGATGCCAGGTAGAAATGGTGTAAGTGAGAAATGTTAAAAAATGCATGTGGTTTGTTGATGGATTGGCTGTCAAAGTTGCAGTATTTAATGTTTCATGATCTATATGTAATAAATTAAATATTGTTTGCTGTTATTATTCTCCTATGCAAGGGGCAAACTTGCAAAGCAAACTATGAAAGCTACAGAGAGATTAGTTTGGTAAAGGTGCTAAGAAGGTCATTGACAGTATTCTGTCTGAAAGGGAATGTGAGGTGATAAAGGGGAAAAAAATCAAGAAATGCACTACAGCTTTATATACTAGATAGGGAGAAGGGATATTTAGATCTGACTTATGGTAAATCAGTGCTGAATAGTATCTGCCTTTTAGGATCAACCATCAACAGTAAAAGAACAAGCAGTCAAGAAATACACTGTAAATTAAAACTTGATAGAGCAGCTATGAAGGCCTTAGAAAAGACATTTAGAAGGCCAAAGGCAAACCACCATTGACCAGTACCTAGTTCTCCATTGTCACATTGAAAAGTACTTCTTCTGCAACACTGCTCTTTATGCTACCTTTGTAGACAGCATAAGATTCCATACCCCAGACTAAATTATAGACAAATCTGGAGGTCTCCTCGATTGACCAAAATTTACTTCATTTAATACGGAGATGGTTAGCAGCATCAAATGTCTGGGTGTGCAGTTAATGAGTAGGCTGGCTTGGTCGCTCAACAGCGAGACACTGGTGAAGCGGCCACAGCAGCGCCTGCATTTTCTGCATTGCATGAGAAAAATACATCTTCCTTCCCCTGTCCTCACCACTTTCCACAGAGGGATGATTGAGAGCATCCTGTCATATTGCATTACAGTCTGGTTTGGAAGCATTACTGCATCAGACAGGAAGATGGTGCAGAGAGTGGTGAGGATGGCAGAAAAGATTTTTGGCAGTTCCCTCCCTTCCATCCAGGACATAGCATATAAGTGTTGCTTGAGCAAGGTCCGCAGGATTGTCTGGGATGCTACACATCCTCTTCATGACCTGTTTTCCTTGTTACCTTCTGGGAGGAGGCATTGTGGTATCCAAAGCAGAACATTCAGATTCAGTCACAGTTTTGTTCCATACAGTATCAACCTTGTGAACTCTCAAGCTTCCTCTTTCTGCTAGGTGTTCAAGATGGACAGTAATTAATATTTAAATGTATTTATATGTAAGGGTGTAGATATATACATATGTACTCATATAGTATGTTTATATGTATGTTGTGTATGTGTACAATCTTGAGAGCAGGCAACAGAATTTCATATTTAATGTATGCCAGTGTGCCCACAGTGAAAAAAATGACAATAAATGTTGTCTGTCTGTCTGTCTGTCTGTCTGTCTGTCTGTCTGTCTGTCTGTCTGTCTGTCTGTCTGTCTGTCTGTCTGTCTGTCTGTCTATCTGTCTGTCTATCTATCTATCTATCTATCTATCTATCTATCTATCTATCTATCTATCTATCTATCTATCTATCTATCTATCTATCTATCTATCTATCTATCTATTATATATGAATGGACATCATTCCAAGTAAGATGTAGCCCCCAGGGCCATCTCACCAGTATCATTGAAACTCAGAAAGGTGTCAAGTTAAGCTGCATATTGGCTCCACTCCTATTTAGTTTCTATATTAACTCCATGGTCATCTCCACAACGTGAACTTTCAATCATCAAAACTTGCTGGAAAACATATCTCTATTCTGGACTATGCAGACAACACAGCAAAACTTTCAAGAACATTAGTCTTAGAAGAGCACTGAGAGCAGTACTACAAGAAAGACCAGCAATTATCAGAAAAAATAAAATCTTGTCAAAATTTGTGGGACACACAACACATCCGATCAAAGGAAGATCCATGCTTTTAATAGGGTAGATATGCAAAAGAGGGAATTTGGACAGGAAGACCTTGTGATAAATGAGCAACACACATTAGTTGCATACCTTCACAACTGAGCAAATGGCACAAATGGGCTCTTATCCTCCTTTGCATGTTCTTAATGGGAAGGAAGGTAAATGAACCAAGAATGACAACTTCAGAAAAGATTTGCATTAGAATATTTTTATTGATATTGCACTTTATGCAAGCCACAAGAAAGGTTCAGAAGAAGAAGGTGACCAAAGGTAGTTCTTTTGAGTTGATGTTTTGAAGAAGATGGAAGAGAACTTTATCTCTGTGGAATGTGAGGAGGTAATGAGATAAGTGGGAAGGCAGCCCATCACATCAGCATCCCGGGAAGCACTGGGAGAAGCTTGTCATCTTTACAACACATGCTTGCAGATGTAGGCATTGCGTGCGTTGCATTGAATGTCATTCCATTGTTTAAAGCCTAAAATGCAAATGAAAAGTATTATTATTTGGGGGTGCTTTAGTTTTTTCCAAAATGGATAGTCCAGATAAATGAATACACACATGCAAATACACACAAACATATATGCAAGAATGTTTGTTTAGAATGAGACAAGAAAAAAGCTAGTTTGGGTTTAATTCTGCTTTGTAAATCATTGATCTTTATGACTGTTATTGAGACTTTCACATATTTTCTCCTATTATTAAACCTAAGAAATTCTCAGAGGGAGACTATTGGAAAGAGGATAAGATACAAACTTGACAACCGATTGCAAATCCATGTTGTTTAGAATGTCAACATTTCTTGCATGAGACGTTTGCTTACCTGTGGATCGTCGCAGCTCCACGCAGTGCTCATTGTTGCCATAATTATCTGGTTGGTAATTCATCCAAGATTTGTAGTTGTAAGTGGATTCATCAGCCCATCTCCACTTCCCGGTCTGTGGAAAGGAAATATGCTTAAAAGAACGTAATTTTTGTCTATGATTATGAGGAATTGAATGTTTTAGTGGCAAAGTACAGAGCAGGAATCTACAGGATTAAGGTAAGTCAATAAACATTGTGCTACTGCTGGTAGTGATCCATAGGAGCAGAGTTAAGTCAGATGATCTCACCTGACGGACATCATGAAGTCCAATCCAGACATTAGCAAGTTCCCGTTGGTAAGTGGAGATGTGCTCAGCTACCAGGAGTGTCTCTGCTGTGGTAAGGATGGAGGCAAGATGTGCCCCACGGCCATAGCTCTGGCACTCGATCTGAAAAAAGCAAAAAAAGGGAATATGACGTCTGTGATCACTTCCCAACTCCAGAATCTGTGAAACTTCCCACATGTTAACTTTTGTAAAATTCTAAACATGATCAATCATTTGTACAATATGATTTGAAGGCATCTTTTAAGTCTTACTAGGAGACGCTAACATTGCACATCAACTTAGTGAAATCCTATATTTGCACTTAAACATGTTTCCTTCCAGCTCAAAATTCAAGAATATCTTCATGAGTGTTGGTAAAGAACATATAAGTTTCAAATATAGGAATACAGTATTATTCCCCTCCCCTGAGCACATATTTTGCTAGCATATTTCCCTCCCTTAATTTGCTGTCATAAATCACGTTCTCCAATCAGTTTGAAGGGCAAAGGTTCCCTTCCGTTTCTGTAGTGTGGGCTTTTTATCTAAAGTAATCCCCACACACATTCTTTCTCCTCCCCTCCCAGCATCATTTAAGTTAACTCTAAAAATACCACACACATATTTTGTCAAAGCAAGAACATCCAATGTTAGCAGCGTTGACGTCGTGTATACAAATACAGTAGTATATGCTGTAGCTTAGGATCTATATCACAGAAAAACCCAATCTATCCATTACCCTATAATCCTTTTCCTAAACCTGTAGATCATTCATTACAGAACATGTTGACTGTAAGTAAGGCTTTCTACCTCTGCTTCATGCCATGTCAACTTCTGATCAAAATAAGCATAGCAGTTGCCTTGGTTTTGCAGCCACTCCCTGGCACAGGTGTCAGCCTCCACTGCATTGAAAGAAGGTAGTGAAAAAGAAGATTAAAATACAGAACAATATATTGTCTATATAAAATCCTGGGAAGAAAAGAAACATCTTGCTAGATTGGCTTGTCCAATTCAACATTTTGTTCACCCAGTGGCCAACGGGGAGAATTCCAGAAGACCCCAAGTAGGAAAGGTTAGGGTTAGAGATCTTTCATTATGTGTTTATTATCACTTTGACATCAACGAGGCCTTTGTACTGTAAGATAACAAAACAACTCTTGTTTCCTATATTTTTGAAAAATGGTGCAGGGTATTGAAAGCCAACGATGCACTCCCATTGAAATTTGTCAGAGAAACTCACCTTGAAGGAAAGGACTGGTGAAGAAGATGCCAAGAAGACAAAGGCTGAAGTAGGCGAGGAGACCCATTGTTCAGCTGAACCTTCAAAGAGAGAAAGAAATACGAAATAGAAGAAATCTATTTGTTGTCTACCACGCATCAACCCTATATATAGAAAGGAAGGAAAAATGGCCTTGTTTTAAAAGTTGTGAGAGATACCAGGACAAAACTGAGTCATTGTATGAGATAGATAGGTGTCCATATGTCCTATAAATAAATATATCAATCAATCAATCAATCAATCAATCAATCAATCAATCAATCAATCAATCAATCAATCAATCTGGATTTCATTTTGTTTATATTAACACTAAATGAAAATTACTTAGATGGAGAATGGCAACAATTGGACAACCTTGGTTGATCATAAAATCTAAGCAAGATCAGGCTTGGCTAATTTTTGGATGGGACCTATCAGGAAATTGCAAGATAGTATATGAGGCTGGAAAGTCAAAGAAACGTCTGGAAGAGGATAGTGGTGAACCATTTCTCTAAATGACATGGATGAGTCTATGAAGACACATCTGAGCTACATGGCAGGTTCTGTTTGACCTTGACTGATCTGAAAAAGCTATATGGGTTAATAGTTTGAAAGAATAGGAGACCATTAAGTTTCATCAATGGGAAGGTTAAAAGAAGAAGACAGCAGGAAACCAAATTTTATACTGATCCCAAGAAACAAATATAGCTGTTGTTCAAGGAGAGCTCAAGTTTACCTTTTTATAATTTACACCATTCTTCTCCAATATTATCAATTAATGAGGATTGGCAGCAAACTGTGTTTTCCCTTTCTTATATTTAAGGCTTCCCAGAAACCCTTGTTCATACTCCTCTGTAACTACTTTGCCTGAAAGCCTTTGACAACAAGTCCTTCTATACTTTCTATAGGCTGAGAAAAAGCCCTCTTAGTAAAAATTTTATTTCTTCAGCTACATACCTTGGTACAGTCTTCTCTTTCTGAATGGACAGAAGTGGTGGAGAGTCAAGCTGGATCCCTCTCAGATACTCTCTTGCTTTCTGAGCAGTGGTTTTATAGAGCCTAAGACAGATGTGGAGCAACATCAATGACCTGAGTCCTTCAAGGAAATCCTGGTCTGTCCTTTTCACTTTTGCGTAAATGAAGGCCAAAGTAGTAGGAAGTAGCTTGTGAGCGCTGTCATCAGAATCACTGAAGAAAGGGCATGGTGATTTATTTCAGAATGCACCTACAACTGAAACCATTGCTCTGATTTTGTGTCCTTGAGAAAGGATGTCAAATGAGACTGTCAATTGTGCTCTGAATACATTAGTTCGTTTTCCTCATTCCATTGACCTTAAATGCCAGAGAGTAGCTTGGCTCAACCCAAGAGTTCCCCAGTCTGTGACAAAATTCTGTTTTTTGCAACATCAGAGTAACAGAATAATAGAGTTGGAAGGGACCTTGGAGATCCTCTAGTCCAACCTGCTGCTCAAGCAGGAGACCCTATACCATTTCAGATAAATGCTTGTCCAGTCTCTTCTTAAAAATGTCCAGTGATAGAACATCCACAACTTCTGAAAGCAAACATTTCCACTGATTAATTGTTCTTACTCTTAAGAAATTTCTCCTTAGTTCTAGATTGCTTCTCTCCTTGATTAGTTTCCATCCATTGTTGCTTGTCCTTCCTTCTGGTGCTTTGGAAAATAGGTTGACCACCTTTTCTTTGTGGCAGCCCCTCAAATATTGGAACACTGATATCATGTCACATCTAGTCCTTCTTTTCATTAAACGAGACATACCCAATTCCTGCAATTGTTCTTTATATGTTTTAGCCTCCAACCCCCTCATCATCTTTGTTGCTCTTCTCTGCACCCTTTCCAGAGTATAAACATGCTTTTTATATTGTGTTGACCAAAACTGGATGCAGTATTCCAAATATGGTCTTACCAAGGCATTATAAAGTGGTACTAACACTGCACATGATCTTGATTCTTTCCCTCTTTAATGCAGCCTAGGACTGGATTGGCTTTTTTGGTGGCTGCAGCACACTGCTGACTCATGTTTAAGTGATTGTCTACTAGGACTCCTAGATTCCTAGACCTAGATCCTAGATTTATACAGTTTTAAAAGAGGAATCAGGAAGAACAGGGGGGAATAGAGAACAGAATTCAAGGTTATAATAGATTAAGAAGGGAAGACATCCGCATAGCTTTCTATTATTGTGAGCTGATTCTTTCACTTAGCTGAAAACTTGTGTTAAGATACACAAGTGTGGTAGCTTTAGATAAGTCCCCCTGCTGCTTTGAACTCTTAAAAGGAAAAGAGAGGATTCAAATGCACACTGCCGGGAGACCCTTATAAACTCCTTGGATGAAACAAGGGAAGCCACTGAGTAGCAGGCAGCCATTTTGATAAAAATGAAGATATGCCAGTATTGTATCCCATTTGAAAAACATGATTGCCTTCCAGCTTCTCTTGGCACAGCACACCATCCTTCTTTGTATGGCATTGCTTCTATCTTGCCTATTTAATTTGAAACTCTGAAACTATTCCAGAAACTCAACAAGATATCAGAATGGTGGATAGTAGCAACATAATGCTCGGTTTAGAAAAATGCCCAGCTACTGGAGAAGAAAAAAGGAATATAATGTATGGTAGTATGAGTACAATGTAAGCAATTCTGTATTCCAGTATTTGAGGGGCTGCCACAAAGAAGAGGGAGTCAAATTATTCTCCAGAGCACCAGAGGGCAGGACAAGAAACAATTATTGGAAACTGATCAAAGAAAGAAGCAACTTGGAATTAAGGAGAAACTTTCTAACAATGAGGACAATTAACCAGTGGAACAGCTTGCCTTCAGAAATTGTGGGCACTCCATCACTGGAGGTTTTCAAGAAGAGACTAGACAGTCACTTGTCTGAAATGGTATAGGTTCTCCTGCTTAAGCAAGGGGCTAGCTAGAAGACCTCCAAGGTCCCTTTCTCTTCTCTTCTCTTCTCTTCTCTTCTCTTCTCTTCTCTTCTCTTCTCTTCTCTTCTCTTCTCTTCTCTTCTCTTCTCTTCTCTTCTCTTCTCTTCTCTTCTCTTCTCTTCTCTTCTGTTCTGTTCTATTCTATTCTATTCTATTCTATTCTATTCTATTCTATTCTATTCTATTCTATTCTATTCTATTCTATTCTATCTCTGTTGCTAATCTTAGTCGTAATCTCCTCCATTTCATTCATCTGGGCTCTGTCTTTAACAGAACATACATGTTTGAGTAGAACCAAGTTCATTAATAGTATGTAGGGATACATTATTAAGGTCAAATGGAAAAGTAAAATTCATGAAGGTAGTTAACTGCTCTAATAGAAAGTCTGCCTCTTGAAAATCTCTGTCTTCCATGTGGGGAAAGGAGAAGAAAAAAGGAAGAACTCTGACCTTTCTGAAAGAAGCTGAGGGGGAAAGGCCAAGGTCATTTCCTCACTTGACACAAAAGAGTATCTTGTAAATCTACAGGACCATCATTGAGACAATGTAAAGCCTGTTCTTACTACTCATCTATCAGCTCAGTGATGGCTGAAATGCCTCACGGCATTTTCCTCACTAGGGTTTCATAGATCCAGAACTATCATGTATTGATGACTCAGAGAAGCTGTAAACCTGGCACCCGGTGATAAATAAGTGGGTTTTGGGTTGCAGTTTGGGCACTCGGTCTCTAAAAGGTTCGCCATCACTGTTATATGCTATGGTTAGATGCCTTGGGATTTTAGAGTTAGTTTTCCTTCTCCTATACCACATCATGTATTCAATAAACCAGTAGGATTTTTAAGAAATGAAAGATATCCTGGACTTTATTGGATATTCGAGCTGGAGGTTGACAAAGGCTACGTGAGAGAACAACCCTTTTACTTGGCTATATTATTGTCTAAAGCTCAGTCACTTCAGAAACAAGCTAACAGAGGAAGACCACTCAGATGGTTGCCAAATAGATATTTTGTTGGATGGTGAAAAAGTCAGAGTAAGGGATGTTTTTCAAATCCAGCTGAATATTATGCAACGAATGGTGCAATTCCAATACAGGAATTTGGGACTTTCTTCCAGGGGGAGTAACTGTGTTGAGAATAACTGGTAAATTAAAAAAACTGGTAACCCAAGTGGGAGAGCTAAATCCAATTATACTACTTCTAGGCTTATAAAAATAGCAAGGCAAACTATGAATGGGATGAAAAATAAAATTTATGAAATAATTGGAGGGATTTCACAAAATGGAAGTGAGAGAATGCTGGAAGGAGCACCTGTATGGGAATAAACTTGAAAACAGAATTCAAACAAAAGTTTCTGAAGTCCAGGAAAACAAATTAGATGAAAAAGATGTTCTGACTGTTGTGAGAAGGTTGGAAAATAGTATGATGCCAGGTAGAAATGGTGTAAGTGAGAAATGTTAAAAAATGCATGTGGTTTGTTGATGGATTGGCTGTCAAAGTTGCAGTATTTAATGTTTCATGATCTATATGTAATAAATTAAATATTGTTTGCTGTTATTATTCTCCTATGCAAGGGGCAAACTTGCAAAGCAAACTATGAAAGCTACAGAGAGATTAGTTTGGTAAAGGTGCTAAGAAGGTCATTGACAGTATTCTGTCTGAAAGGGAATGTGAGGTGATAAAGGGGAAAAAAAATCAAGAAATGCACTACAGCTTTATATGCTAGATAGGGAGAAGGGATATTTAGATCTGACTTATGGTAAATCAGTGCTGAATAGTATCTGCCTTTTAGGATCAACCATCAACAGTAAAAGAACAAGCAGTCAAGAAATACACTGTAAATTAAAACTTGATAGAGCAGCTATGAAGGCCTTAGAAAAGACATTTAGAAGGCCAAAGGCAAACCACCATTGACCAGTACCTAGTTCTCCATTGTCACATTGAAAAGTACTTCTTCTGCAACACTGCTCTTTATGCTACCTTTGTAGACAGCATAAGATTCCATACCCCAGACTAAATTATAGACAAATCTGGAGGTCTCCTCGATTGACCAAAATTTACTTCATTTAATACGGAGATGGTTAGCAGCATCAAATGTCTGGGTGTGCAGTTAATGAGTAGGCTGGCTTGGTCGCTCAACAGCGAGACACTGGTGAAGCGGCCACAGCAGCGCCTGCATTTTCTGCATTGCATGAGAAAAATACATCTTCCTTCCCCTGTCCTCACCACTTTCTACAGAGGGATGATTGAGAGCATCCTGTCATATTGCATTACAGTCTGGTTTGGAAGCATTACTGCATCAGACAGGAAGATGGTGCAGAGAGTGGTGAGGATGGCAGAAAAGATTTTTGGCAGTTCCCTCCCTTCCATCCAGGACATAGCATATAAGTGTTGCTCGAGCAAGGTCCGCAGGATTGTCTGGGACGCTACACATCCTCTTCACGACCTGTTTTCCTTGTTACCTTCTGGGAGGAAGCATTGTGGTATCCAAAGCAGAACATCCAGATTCAGTCACAGTTTTGTTCCATACAGTATCAACCTTGTGAACTCTCAAGCTTCCTCTTTCTGCTAGGTATTCAAGATGGACAGTAATTAATATTTAAATGTATTTATATGTAAGGGTGTAGATATATACATATGTACTCATATAGTATGTTTATATGTATGTTATGTATGTGTACAATCTTGAGAGCAGGCAACAGAATTTCATATTTAATGTATGCCAGTGTCCCCACAGTGAAAAAAAATGACAATAAAGGTTGTCTGTCTCTGTCCGTCCGTCTCTCTCTCTCTCTCTCTCTCTCTCTCTCTCTCTCTCTCTCTCTCTCTCTCTCTCTCTCTCTCTCTCTCTCTCTCTCTCTCTCTCTCTCTCTCTCTCTCTCTATCTATCTATCTATCTATCTATCTATCTATCTATCTATCTATCTATCTAACATATATGAATGGACATCATTCCAAGTAAGATGTAGCCCCCAGGGCCATCTCACCAGTATCATTGAAACTCAGAGAGGTGTCAAGTTAAGTTGCATATTGGCTCCACTCCTATTTAGTTTCTGTATTAACTCCATGGTCATCTCCACAACGTGAACTTTCAGTCATCAAAACTTGCTGGAAAACATATCTCTATTCTGGACTATGCAGACAACACAGCAAAACTTTCAAGAACATTAGTCTTAGAAGAGCACTGAGAGCAGTACTACAAGAACGACCAGCAATTATCAGAAAAAAATAAAATCTTGTCAAAATTTGTGGGACACACAACACATCCGATCAAAGGAAGACCCATGCTTTTAATAGGGTAGACATGCAAAAGAGGGAATTCGGACAGGAAGACCTTGTGATAAATGGGCAACACACATTAGTTGTATACCTTCACAACTGAGCAAATGGCACAAATGGGCTCTTATCCTCCTTTGCATGTTCTTAATGGGAAGGAAGGTAAATGAACCAAGAATGACAACTTCAGAAAAGATTTGCATTAGAATATTTTTATTGATATTGCACTTTATGCAAGCCACAAGAAAGGTTCAGAAGAAGAAGGTGACCAAAGGTAGTTCTTTTGAGTTGATGTTCTGAAGAAGATGGAAGAGAACTTTATCTCTGTGGAATGTGAGGAGGTAATGAGATAAGTGGGAAGGCAGCCCATCACATCAGCATCCTGGGAAGCACTGGGAGAAGCTTGTCATCTTTACAACACATGCTTGCAGATGTAGGCATTGCGTGCGTTGCATTGAATGTCATTCCATTGTTTAAAGCCTAAAATGCAAATGAAAAGTATTATTATTTGGGGGTGCTTTAGTTTCCCCCAAAATGGATAGTCCAGATAAATGAATACACACATGCAAATACACACAAACATATATGCAAGAATGTTTGTTTAGAATGAGACAAGAAAAAAGCTAGTTTGGGTTTAATTCTGCTTTGTAAATCATTGATCTTTATGACTGTTATTGAGACTTTCACATATTTTCTCCTATTATTAAACCTAAGAAATTCTCAGAGGGAGACTATTGGAAAGAGGATAAGATACAAACTTGACAACCGATTGCAAATCCATGTTGTTTAGAATGTCAACATTTCTTGCATGAGACGTTTGCTTACCTGTGGATCGTCGCAGCTCCACGCAGTGCTCATTGTTGCCATAATTATCTGGTTGGTAATTCATCCAAGATTTGTAGTTGTAAGTGGATTCATCAGCCCATCTCCACTTCCCAGTCTGTGGAAAGGAAATATGCTTAAAAGAACGTAATTTTTGTCTATGATTATGAGGAATTGAATGTTTTAGTGGCAAAGAACAGAGCAGGAATCTACAGGATTAAGGTAAGTCAATAAACATTGTGCTACTGCTGGTAGTGATCCATAGGAGCAGATGATGATAAGTCAGATGATCTCACCTGACGGACATCATGAAGTCCAATCCAGACATTAGCAAGTTCCCGTTGGTAAGTGGAGATGTGCTCAGCTACCAGGAGTGTCTCTGCTGTGGTAAGGATGGAGGCAAGATGTGCCCCACGGCCATAGCTCTGGCACTCGATCTGAAAAAAGCAAAAAAAAGGAATATGACGTCTGTGATCACTTCCCAACTCCAGAATCTGTGAAACTTCCCACATGTTAACTTTTGTAAAATTCTAAACATGATCAATCATTTGTACAATATGATTTGAAGGCATCTTTTAAGTCTTACCAGGAGACGCTAACATTGCACATCAACTTAGTGAAATCCTATATTTGCACTTAAACATGTTTCCTTCCAGCTCAAAATTCAAGAATATCTTCATGAGTGTTGGTAAAGAACATATAAGTTTTAAATATAGGAATACAGTATTATTCCCCTCCCCTGAGCACATATTTTGCTAGCATATTTCCCTCCCTTAATTTGCTGTCATAAATCACGTTCTCCAATCAGTTTGAAGGGCAAAGGTTCCCTTCCATTTCTGTAGTGTGGGCTTTTTATCTAAAGTAATCCCCACACACATTCTTTCTCCTCCCCTCCCAGCATCATTTAAGTTAACTCTAAAAATACCACACACATATTTTGTCAAAGCAAGAACATCCAATGTTAGCAGCGTTGACGTCGTGTATACAAATACAGTATTATATGCTGTAGCTTAGGATCTATATCACAGAAAAACCCAATCTATCCATTACCCTATAATCCTTTTCCTAAACCTGTAGATCATTCATTACAGAACATGTTGACTGTAAGAAAGGCTTTCTACCTCTGCTTCATGCCATGTCAACGTCTGATCAAAATAAGCATAGCAGTTGCCTTGGTTTTGCAGCCACTCCCTGGCACAGGTGTCAGCCTCCACTGCATTGAAAGAGGGTAGTGAAAAAGAAGATTAAAATACAGAACAATATATTGTCTATATAAAATCCTGGGAAGAAAAGAAACATCTTGATAGATTGGCTTGTCCAATTCAACATTTTGTTCACCCAGTGGCCAACGGGGAGAATTCCAGAAGACCCCAAGTAGGAAAGGTTAGGGTTAGAGATCTTTCATTATGTGTTTATTATCACTTTGACATCAACGAGGCCTTTGTACTGTAAGATAACAAAACAACTCTTGTTTCCTATATTTCTGAAAAATGGTGCAGGCTATTGAAAGCCAACGATGCTCTCCCATTGAAATTTGTCAGAGAAACTCACCTTGAAGGAAAGGACTGGTGAAGAAGATGCCAAGAAGACAAAGGCTGAAGTAGGCAAGGAGACCCATTGTTCAGCTGAACCTTCAAAGAGAGAAAGAAATACGAAATAGAAGAAATCTATTTGTTGTCTACCACGCATCAACCCTATATATAGAAAGGAAGGAAAAATGGCCTTGTTTTAAAAGTTGTGAGAGATACCAGGACAAAACTGAGTCATTGTATGAGATAGATAGGTGGCCATATGTCCTATAAATAAATATATCAATCAATCAATCAATCAATCAATCAATCAATCAATCAATCAATCAATCAATCAATCAATCTGGATTTCATTTTGTTTATATTAACACTAAATGAAAATTACTTAGATGGAGAATGGCAACAATTGGACAACCTTGGTTGATCATAAAATCTAAGCAAGATCAGGCTTGGCTAATTTTTGGATGGGACCTATCAGGAAATTGCAAGATAGTATATGAGGCTGGAAAGTCAAAGAAACGTCTGGAAGAGGATAGTGGTGAACCATTTCTCTAAATGACATGGATGAGTCTATGAAGACAGGCTGAGCTACATGGCAGGTTCTGTTTGACCTTGACTGATCTGAAAAAGCTATATGGGTTAATAGTTTGAAAGAATAGGAGACCATTAAGTTTCATCAATGGGAAGGTTAAAAGAAGAAGACAGCAGGAAACCAAATTTTATAATGATCCCAAGAAAAAAATATGGCTGTTGTTCAAGGAGAGCTCAAGTTTACCTTTTTATAATTTACACCATTCTTCTCCAATATTATCAATTAATGAGGATTGGCAGCAATGGCCTAAACTGTGTTTTCCCTTTCTTATATTTAAGGCTTCCCAGAAATCCTTGTTCATACTCCTCTATAACTACTTTGCCTGAAAGCCTTTGACAACAAGTCCTTCTATACTTTCTATAGGCTGAGAAAAAGCCCTCTTAGTAAGAATCTTATTTCTTCAGCTACATACCTTGGTACGGTCTTCTCTTTCTGAATGAAGACAGAAGTGGTGGAGAGTCAAGCTGGATCCCTCTCAGATACTCTCTTGCTTTCTGAGCAGTGGTTTTATAGAGCCTAAGACAGATGTGGAGCAACATCAATGACCTGAGTCCTTCAAGGAAATCCTGGTCTGTCCTTTTCACTTTTGCGTAAATGAAGGCCAAAGTAGTAGGAAGTAGCTTGTGAGCGCTGTCATCAGAATCACTGAAGAAAGGGCATGGTGATTTATTTCAGAATGCACGTACAGCTGAAACCATTGCTCTGATTTTGTATCCTTGAGAAAGGATGTCAAATGAGACTGTCAATTGTGCTCTGAATACATTAGTTCATTTTCCTCATTCCATTGACCTTAAATGCCAGAGAGTAGCTTGGCTCAACCCAAGAGTTCCCCAGTCTGTGGCAAAATTCTGTTTTTTGCAACGTCAGAGTAACAGAATAACAGAGTTGGAAGGGACCTTGGAGATCCTCTAGTCCAACCTGCTGCTCAAGCAGGAGACCCTATACCATTTCAGATAAATGCTTGTCCAGTCTCTTCTTAAAAACTTCCAGTGATAGAACATCCACAACTTCTGAAAGCAAACTGATTAATTGTTCTTACTCTTAAGAAAATTTTCCTCAGTTCTAGGTTGCTTCTCTCCTTGATTAGTTTCCACCCATTGTTGCTTGTCCTTCCTTCTGGTGCTTTGGAAAATAGGTTGACTCCCTTTTCTTTGTGGCAGCCCCTCAAATATTGGAACACTGATATCATGTCACATCTAGTCCTTCTTTTCATTAAACGAGACATACCCAATTCCTGCAATTGTTCTTTATATGTTTTAGCCTCCAAACCCCTCATCATCTTTGTTGCTCTTCTCTGCACCCTTTCCAGAGTCTAAACATGGTTTTTATATTGTGTTGACCAAAACTGGATGCAGTATTCCAAATATGGTCTTACCAAGGTATTATAAAGTGGTACTAACACCGCACATGATCTTGATTCTTTCCCTCTTTAATGCAGCCTAGGACTGGATTGGCTTTTTTGGTGGCTGCAGCACACTGCTGACTCATGTTTAAGTGGTTGTCTACTAGGACTCCTAGATTCCTAGATCTAGATCCTAGATTTATACAGTTTTAAAAGAGGAATCAGGAAGAACAGGGGGGAATAGAGAACAGAATTCAGGATTATAATAGATTAAGAAGGGAAGACATCTGCATAGCTTTCTATTATTGTGAGCTGATTCTTCCACTTAGCTGAAAACTTGTGTTAAGATACACAAGTGTGGTAGCTTTAGATAAGTCCCCCTGCTGCCTTGAACTCTTAAAAGGAAAAGAGAGGATTCAAATGCACACTGCTGGGAGACCCTTATAAACTCCTTGGATGAAACAAGGGAAGCCACTGAGTAGCAGGCAGCCATTTTGATAAAAATGAAGATATGCCAGTATTGTATCCCATTTGAAAAACATGATTGCCTTCCAGCTTCTCTTGGCACAGCACACCATCCTTCTTTGTATGGCATTGCTTCTATCTTGCCTATTTAACTTGAAACTCTGAAACTATTCCAGAAAATCAACAAGACATCAGAATGGTGGATAGTAGCAACATAATGCTCGGTTTAGAAAAATGCCCAGCTACTGGAGAAGAAAAAAGGAATATAATGTATGGTAGTATGAGTACAATGTAAGCAATTCTGTATTCCAGTATTTGAGGGGCTGCCACAAAGAAGAGGGAGTCAAATTATTCTCCAGAGCACTAGAGGGCAGGACAAGAAACAATGATTGGAAACGGATCAAAGAAAGAAGCAACTTGGAATTAAGGAGAAACTTTCTAACAGTGAGGACAATTAACCAGTGGAACAGCTTGCCTTCAGAAATTGTGGGCGCTCCATCACTGGAGGTTTTTAAGAAGAGACTAGACAGTCACTTGTCTGAAATGGTATAGGTTCTCCTGCTTAAGCAAGGGGCTAGCTAGAAGACCTCCAAGGTCCCTTTTCTCTTCTCTTCTCTTCTCTTCTCTTCTCTTCTCTTCTCTTCTCTTCTCTTCTAACTCTGTTGCTAATCTTAGTCGTAATCTCCTCCATTTCATTCATCTAGGCTCTGTCTTTAACAGAACATACATGTTTGAGTAGAACCAAGTTCATTAATAGTATGTAGGGATACATTATTAAGGTCAAATGGAAAAGTAAAATTCATGAAGGTAGTTAACTGCTCTAATAGAAAGTCTGCCTCTTGAAAATCTCTGTCTTCCATGTGGGGAAAGGAGAAGAAAGAAGGAAGAACTCTGACCTTTCTGAAAGAAGCTGAGGGGGAAAGGTCAAGGTCATTTCCTCACTTGACACAAAAGAGTATCTTGTAAATCTACAGGGCCATCATTGAGACAATGTAAAGCCTGTTCTTACTACTCATCTATCAGCTCAGTGATGGCTGAAATGCCTCACGGCATTTTCCTCACTAGGATTTCATAGATCCAGAACTATCATGTATTGATGACTCAGAGAAGCTGTAAATCTGGTGAAGTAACCTTAAAGTTCCCCTCAATCATTACTGGGGACTCTTCCAATGAAAAGAAAGCAGAACAGGGACCAAAAAAAGAATAAAGAAGAAATGTCCACCTAATGCCTCTTGTGGTATCCAAATGAAGTGTCCAAGGTTCAAATGGCTGGTACTTCAGATATTTGGACCATTGGAGAGTGGTGGAATGAGAAGTTAGTAAGATGGAAAGGTTACCAGGTCTAGGCATGCAAGCTACAGCTCTCCTTTTGCAAAGCAGTTCAGATGTCCTCAACATTTTCAAAACATCCATTGTGGCCTCAGCTGACTACTGCATTAAATGGTCTAAGCAGACAAATCCATCTTACCAACCATACTTCCTCAAATGAACTTCCAAGAAAATTTCCAAGCTCCTGAATTTTTAGGGATAATGGGACACACAGTGAAGTAACCTATCCCCCATCTGCCTGATCCATATTAGAATCCTTCAGCAAAGCAATATATGTTAATTCTGAATCGATTAAGTTTCATATGAGGGTCCTTATCCCATCATTGCCTCCAGACATTTATTCAGGATTTCTAACTTCTCCTTGGAAATATAGCCATGGTCTAGATGTTTTTTAGTTGTTTCATGTAGAGATTAAAAAAATATGAGGAAAAGATATACAGTAGCTGGAGTATCCTGTCTTTGGAGATTCTCAGTCATCCAGGTCATGGTTGTCCCAAAGGTGCTTTTTCAGGAGGCAATTGGACTTTCTTGTTTTTCTTTGAAAATGTTTCGCTTCTCATCCAAGAAGCTTCTTCAGCTCTGACTGGATGGTGGGGAATGGAAGGATTTATTCTCCTTGCAAACAGCTGGTCATTTGCATTCTTTTAGAGAGCCGTTGAAGCCATTTGGAGGTTTACCTATGTCCTCAGGGTCAGCTGAGTAGTGTAAATGTGTGTGATGCCTTCTTGGCTGGAATGTCCCATTTGAAGAAATCAACTTGCTATGATTTCAAGTCAGGCTCTTATAATCTCAGATCTTTTTAATTCAATGATATTGTTTTTATATGGCCTTGGATACTCCAGAGGATCTTTGATATATTTTGGATGTGAGAAGTTGTGCAGCAACTTTGTCCCATACTCTGGGATGCTTCTGTTTTAATTTAATGTTTATAGATCTCACTGTAACAGGAAGAGAAATAATGTTTAGAGAAATTGAAATGATGTTGAAGTTGAGACCAATAATTTGGAATTTATTTAACCATGGAAAAATTGGGTTTATTGTGCATTGACTGTAATGGTGGTGTTATTTAATGAGAAGATTCTGGTATCCCTGATTTTATGACTGTAATGGTGGTTTTATTTAATGAAAAGATTCTGGTGTCCCTGATTTTAGAGTTTGGATGGATGAGATGTGCTCATTTTCCACTTTTGAACTTGTTTTACTCTAATGTCGAAGCAAATCTGAACAAGGTTATTTCATGCAGTCAAGGATTCATTTATGGTTTCAAAAGCAGAGGGTATTATTTTTCTTCCTGAGATTCAGTCTCTTTATAGGCTTTATTCTTTTCTTGTTTTTTTAAAAAAAATTGCCTACATGTTCTCTTTTTGTGTGTAGGTATGTGTTCTGTCTGAATGTTCCTTTTTTTGTTTATTACACCAATACAAATATAGCTTTCTAAATATTTTTATGATTTGGAGAGATTATCCCCAACTTAAATGTTCCCCAGATGCAATTCAGGTGACTTAGGTTATTATGGCAGTTTTGTTCTCTGAATCTAGGATGCTACAAGGTTGGAGAAAGGTTGTATGTGTGCATATGCAGAAGCGATTTGAACAGGTTCCATTCAAATTGATTTAGTTGTGTGATCTATCAGAATCTTTAATTCTAAGTACAGAATATCAAAAGAAAATCAGAATGAGGATGGTGATAATAATAATAATAATAATAATAATAATGATGATGATGATGATGATGATGATGATGATGATGATGATGACGACGATGATATATTAACTTGCCTAAAATTTGTAAAGATGCTGAGCTTCTCAGCTGGAGATCTAACAGCCTGGGTTTGAGATCCCAGCTCCACACAATGGGGTGAGCTTCCATTACTTGCCTCAGCTCCTGCCCACCTAGCAGTTAGAAAGCATGAAAATGCAAGTAGATTAACAGGTGGGAAGGTAAAAGCATTCCGTGCTCCTCTGGCAGGTAGCAAGGCTGGCCACATGACCATGGAAAATGTCATTGGACAACGTTGGCTCCCTCAGCTAAGAAACAGAGATGAGTACCACTCCTAGAATTGGACACAACTGACAGGGAAAACTTTTATGTGTATAGCACAACTAAGCCTTCTGAACCAATTGATTAAGATACCAAAATCAACAGGGTTAAGAAAAACAAGTAGAGATAGAAGAAGATTAATTAGAACACATTCTCCCTTTCTTGATGCCTTGGTAGATCCAACAGTATAACAAAGGGGTTTCCCCAAAGATGCTTTTTCACGAGGCAACTGGACTTTCTTGTTTTCCTTTGAAGACATTTTGCTTCTCATCCAAGAAGCTTCTTCAGCTCTGACTGGATGGTGGGGAATGGAAAGATTTATATTCCTCACAGATAGCTGTTCATTTGCAATCTTTTAGTTAAAGCTACCTGGAGGCTTATCTGTGTCTTCAGGGTCACCTGAGTAATTCAAATGGGCATGGAGCCAGTTCCAAGAAGATAAGCCTCCAGGTAGCTTTAATAAAAGAATGCAAATGAACAGCTATCTGTGAGGAATATAAATCTTTCCATTCCCCACCATCCAGTCAGAGCTGAAGAAGCTTCTTGGATGAGAAGCGAAACATCTTCAAAAAAAAAACCCTCAAGAAAATCCAGTTGCCTCATGAAAAACCATCTTTGGGATAACTATGATCTGGATGACTGAGAATCTCCATAGATAACAAAGGGTTTTTTTTTTGGAACCATAAACCTTTTCCTGTAAGAGGATTGGAGGATAGAGAATCTTTTTTCCAAAATGTGTTTAGCTGTTTCCACAAACTAGGTGACCTACTATCTGAATCTGATAATTATATAGTGATATTTTCTCTTATGATTACATCCCTTGATTTCTTTACACAAATAGGTGACTACTTTTCTGGCCATCACTTTTCATATTACTCTCAAGTCATGAATGGTTTTCTGGGGCTTTTAGCAGGACAATTTCTCTTGAGTTTTTGCTTTGGGGGGGGGGGAACAGTCAGTGTTCTATTTTCCCTATTTGTGAAGGGTCAAAATTTCACTCCCTCTTCTTGGCAGTAAGGAATGAAACCATCTCTGACTCCTTATGTCCTCCTTTTCAGTGATAGGTATTGAGCTTTGCAGAAGACAAATTTCCCTTGGGTGGCAATATCAATTATGATGCAGAGCTTGGCCATCATAGGAGCAAGCTAAAATAGGTAAACATTTGAGTGATTCATCAGGTAAGGTGTACTGATTGGAAACTACTTTACTAAATAGTGAGATTATACTTCAAGTTCTCTTGAAAACTGCAGCATAATTTCTGGAGTCTGATCTGCCCAAATGAGATGGGGGGAAGTAGTACTACAAAGAAAGTTGAGATAATTAAATAAAATCAAGATGGATTCTGAAGAACGACTGTATATGGACAGAACTACATATTGTTTTTCTGTTTAAAGTATGAGTGTAGCCGGCCATTGTCTTCTTCTGTAATATATCTTCATTTCCAAGTTCAGTCTATATTACTGATGGCTGCCCATTCAAGTACTAATCGCCCTCGAACCTGGTTAGCTCCTGAGTTCAGACAGATTGGCTAGATGATAACGTTGTTGAGGTTAAATTTTTATCTTCTTTAGTTGGTTTTTAAAGTCTCCATTACTATTAGGCTGACACGCATAGCTTGTAATTCATTTATTACAGTGGTGGGATTCAAATATGTGAACAACCGGTTTTCTGTATGGATGCCACTTCCAGAAGTCCATTCTGGGCCTGGGCAACAAAAAATTAGCTACCGGTTCAGCCGAACTGATGTGAACTGGCTGAATCCCACCACTGATTTATTAGCCGATAAAGAGGGCAACTCACCAAGGCATAAGTGGCCAACAAGATGGCAATGGAAGAGTTCCTTTAATTTCCAATTTCTGAATCTCAGCTTGACTTTTTTTAGATTTATTTAATTTAAGTCAAACTAAATGGGAAACTGTCATGTTGCACTCCAAAGACAATCTTTAGCGTCTTTAGAGGCTCGCTAAATATTTATCTGGCAGTAGAAACATTTTTAGGGTAAAAAATGGTAGGTGATGGCGACTCTTTCTTTTATTTAACACCATCATAGGAAAAGATGGAAGATAATCTACTCAGTTAACAAATATCTTGCAATAGAAGAAACTTTTGTCAAAGCTTTTGGGTTATCCATTGAGCTCAAAATGCAAAATAAAGCAAATTTCCAGATAGAAGGAAAACCCATGATTTAAATAGAATAGATTAGAGGATGATTAGGGGACTGGAGGCTAAAGCATATAAGGAACGGTTGCTGGAATTGGGTATGTCTAATTTAATGAAGAGAAGGACGAGGGGGGACATGATAGCAGTGTTCCAATATCTCAGGGGCTGCCACAAAGAAGAGGGCGTCAAGCTATTCTCCAAAGCACCTGAAGGCAGGACAAGAAGCAATGGATGGAAACTAATCAAGGAGAGAAGCAACCTAGAACTAAGGAGAAACTTCCTGACAGTTAGAACAATTAACCAGTGGAACAACCTGCCTCCAGAAGCGGTGAATGCTCCAACACTGGAAGTTTTTAAGAAGAGACTGGACAGCCATTTGTCTGAAATGTATAGGGTTTCCTGCCTGAGCAGGGGGTTGGACTAGATGACCTCCAAGGTCCCTTCCAACTTTTATTATTATTATTATTATTATTATTATTATTATTATTATTATTATTATTATTATTATTATTATTATTATTATTATTATTATTATTATTATTATTATTATTATTATTATTATTATTATTATTAATAGGTAGAAGATGGAATTTGGGCAGGAAGATGCATAAATGACCAACACATATTAATTGTACATCTTTACAACTGAGAAAGATGAATAAAAGTTCTCTTGTCCTCCTTTGCATGTTGTTATTGGAGACGAGGATAAATGAACCAAGAATGACCATTTCAGAAAAGATTTGCTTCAGAATATTTTTATTGATATTGCACTTTAGGCAAGCCGTGAGAAAGGTTCAGAAGAAGAAGGTGACCAAAGGTAGTTCTTTTGAGTTGATGTTTTGAAGAAGATGGAAGAGAACTTTATCTCTGTGGAATGTGAGGAGGTAATGAGATAAGTGGAAAGGCAACCCATCACATCAGCATCCTGGGAAACACTGGGAGAAGCTTCAGTCATCTTTACAATTCGTGTTTGCAGATGTAGGCATTGCGTGCGTTGCATTGAATGTCGTTCCATAGTTTAAAGCCTAAAGTAGAAATGAGAAAAGTGCTATTATTATTATTTGTTACAAAAAAGGGCTTTTTTTCCTTTCTCAAAAGTGCAGGGTCAGAATCAGAATACATACTCATATACATTTACTGTAGGTAGACCTTGACCTACAATAGTTTGTTTCATGACCCTTTCAAATTGCAATAGTACTGAAAAATGTGGCTTATGACCATTTTTCACAGTTATGACCATTGCAGCATCCCCATGATCTCATGATGAAAATCTGGATGCTTGCAACTGGCTCCTATTTATGATGGCTTCAGTGTCCTTGAGAGTCATGTGATCACCTTTTGTGACCATCTGACAAGCAAAGCCAATGGGGAAGCCAGATTCACTTAACAACCATGTTACTAACTTAACAACTACAGTAATTCATTTAACAACTGTGGCAAGAAAGATCATAAGATTCACTTAACAACTGTCTCGCTTAGCAAAAGGAACTTTGGGCTCTATTATGGTCGTAAGTCAGTACAGTACATATCTGTGTATATATAATGTGTATATATAATGGGACAAATTAAGAAAGATGTAGTTTGGTTTGAATTCTATCTTTTGAATTTATATGAACTTTTGATTCTTATATGCCCCTTTATGAAGATGTTTCCCCACTTCATCCTAAAATTAGACCAAATAATTTCTCTCTGAAATAATGTTGAAAAAGGATTAGACACAATTTAGCAACCAATTTCAAATCTATATCATTTCAATTTGGAAAAAAAATAAATTCAGCCACGAAGAAGTATCCATTGCAACCTTGAAACTAAAGTCTTTAAAGGAAAACAGACTCTAATCTGTTATCTAATGGAACTAAACTATGTATTTTGGTCACATTATAAGTTTTCTTGTCTCTAGCTTTCTTAGAGCCTGAAGAAATATATTGCTGTTGCTGATTGAATAGATAGACTGACTGACCTGGGATTCCCCATAGGCTGAGAGAAGTTGGAAACTCTTGGAGAAGTTCAGAGAAATTCTGGTTTGTTTACCTGTGGATCGTCGCAGTTCCACGCAGTGCTCATTGTTGCCATAATTATCTGGTTGGTAGTTCATCCAGGATTTGTAATTGTAAGTGGATTCATCAGCCCATCTCCACTTCCCAGTCTGTACAAAGGAAATGTGCTTAAGAGAATGAGAACTTGGTCTAAAGATTGACTGGTAATTTTTGTTTATAATTAGAAGCACTGAATTTTACATTGGCCAATTGTGGAGCAAGAGTCTACAGGATTTAGGCAAGTCAATTAACATTGTGCCCCTGCTGGCAGTGCTAAACAGGAGCAGAGTTAAATCAGATGATCTCACCTGACGGACATCATGAAGTCCAATCCAGACATTAGCAAGTTCTCGTTGGTAAGTGGAGATATGCTCAGCCACCAGGAGCGTCTCTGCTGTGGTAAGGACGGAGGCAAGGTGTGCCCCACGGCCATAGCTCTGGCACTCGATCTGAGGAAAGCAAAAAAAAGGAATATGATGTCTGTGATTATTTCCCAATCACAGAATCTGTGAAACTTCCCATGTGTTGAGTTAAGCTTTGTAGAATTCCAAATGTGGTCAGTCCTTTTTGTAATATGAATTGAATTTTTTTTTAAATCTTATAGGAAGATGTTAATTTTACATTTCAGCTTGGTCAAATCTTGCAGCTACACTAACGCATCTTTCTTTCCCACTCTAACTTTAAGAGTACTGTACTTTTACTCACAGTGTTGGTCAAGAATAGATATGGTTCAAATATAAAATGGTGGGATATATATATATATTGTAGCTCAAAATCTGTAACAGATTGGAAATTGGAAAATTTAAAATTAAAGGAGTTAGATTGAGATTGAGACTGGTGAAGTATTATTGATATTTTTATTTACAAGAATTGAATGGTAATTAGCGATGTATTAAGTGGACTAAATTGAAACAATTGAGGAATTTTTAGGGACTTGGATTGATCTATAAAAATATTGGATAGAGTATATGAAATAGAATATAGTTGAGAAATATTAAGATATAATAGTTATATTATTAGTCTATGATAGAAATAATTATTGTCCTATTATTATTATTATTATAATATTATTATATCATTATGTCTTATGTAATGGTTTTAAAATATATAAATTTATGTTTATTTACAAAATATGTATGTGAAATAGAATAGAATAAGAGATATAATTTGATTGAGAAGTATAAATTGAAATTGGAATAATAGATATAGGTGAGAAACAATTTATATTTTAGGAATGCTCGAATTGTATACTATATGTTTATGCAAGACTAAATTGAAATAAATTAATTGAAAGTTGGTTAAGCCTGAAAACGGGTGAAAATATGATTGATAACTTTTGTTTTTTGTTTTTGTGTGTTTTTTTTTCTTTTTTCTTTCTTCTTTTTTTATTGATAAAATAGAGAGGGAACCTTTAAAGAAGTAGTTTAAATTGTATATGTATGACTGTATTTTTTGTTGCGTTCTATGGAGTGCCCTATCTCCACGATGTGTTATAAGCACTTGGCTGTAAAACAAACAAAAAAACCCTAATAAAACTTGTTATTAAAAAAAAGAAAATCTGTAACAGAGATAATCCTACTCTATCCATCACCCTACCAACCTTTTTCTATATTTTCAGGTCCTACATTACAGCAGATGTTGATTGTGAGAAATGCTTCCTACCTCTGCTTCATGCCATGTCAACTTCTGATCAAAATAAGCATAGCAGTTGCCTTGGTTTTGCAGCCATTCCCTGGCACAGGTGTCAGCCTCCACTGCATTGAAAGAAGGTAGTGAAAAAGAAAATTCAGAGACAGAACAACACGAGGTCTATATAAATACTGAGACCAAAAAAAAAAGATCTTGCTAGATTGGCTTGTCTAATTCAACATTTTCTTCACCCAGTGGCCAAAAAGGAGAATTCAAGAGAATCCCATGTGTGAAAGAAAGGGTAAGAGATCTCTCGTTATGCTTTTTTCAGAGCTACTAGTGTTTGGTATGGGTCATCCTCCACTGCATTGAAAGAAAACTGTGAAAAAGAAGAAGACAGAACGTCTTGCTGGTTGGCTACTGTAATTCAACATTTTGTGACATTTGGTGGCGAACTAAGAAAATTCAGGAAGATTCCACGTTGAATGCGAGGCTGGAGACCTTTTTCATTGCTTTTTGTAAACACCTAATATTTGAAATGGTGGTTATGATTCAGAAGTAGTAAATGGCTATCAGGTCTAGCATCCATGGGTAGTCCTGTTTCATCCTGAATTTGGTATTGTCCTCTTTTTAAACTATCTAAACTGGTGGCTATTACCATCATTGATGGCAATGAATAAAGTTTTTAACCCTCATGCTATATTAACCTAGCAAATGTGGATTTGCACTCCGTGGAATTCTTCCTTGATTGCTTGTTTTACCTCATTGTGGTACTAGATCAGATCACATACATAAACATGTTCAAACTGATATAGATTAATATGAAATAACTCCCAAAAGTGACATGAGAAAACAAACTGATCCTGATTTTTCAATTAAAAACAAATTGGGATGCTGCTTTTTAGCTACTGAGTGATAAAAATACATTTTAAATCTTTGATTCTATAGACATTACAAATGGTTTCATTACCTTAATATTGATCTCTGGGTCTGAACTGGCAGGCAAAAGTGGACTTATGACAAATCTTGGTAATATTGGAAGGAACTATAGCTTTTTCAAATACTGCTTAGGTGGACATGTTCTTTCGATATGAGTGTTCCTGATCACAAAAGAAATCTCTCATGCAAAAGAAAACTCTCATGCAGTATGGAATTTTCTTTTATTACCCAAAAAGAATGAGGATAAGGTATTGTAATACACCGGTGTAAATGTCTTTTTATTTTTGAGGATTGGTATAATATGTAAATACTCTTCTAACTTCCGAGAATAATTAATTTCATTTGACTTTTGATGAATCTAGAACCAATGACACATCCAACTGGTGGTCCATATTTCTTGTCCTTTCCTTAATATTGACTCCGGCCTTCTCTAATCTAGAACTGGAAGTGCCCCAGAAAGAAATCATATACGTGGACTCCCAAAAGACAACTTGTAGAAGAACAAAAGAACCTCTCCATAGAACGGAAATCAAATCCAGGGGGTTTAATTCAACATTGGCTAATGCAGTCCAGATACGACATTATGGAATATCACAATTTAGTGATAGTCCATAAGGATTAGATGCCAAAGGTCCCATGTTTAATTCCTGACACTGCAATTTTACAATTGTATCCTCATCTAGAAGTGTCTTGTTTAAATCTATCTACTTCTATACTTTTGTGAGGAGCAGCTGTGGCTAGCTTATCATCATGTTAACATCTACTGGATGCTTTAAGATGTCCAAACAACTCTTGTTTCCAATGCTCCGTGTGTGTGTGTGTATGGGGGGGGGAACCTGCTCACTTTTTTTTTTTTTAAAAGACAACCATCCAATGGGATTGAAAAATATCAAAGGAATTACCTTGAAGGAAAGGACCAGCAAAGAAGATGCCAAGAAGGCAGAGGCTGATGTAAGTGAGGAGAGCCATCTTCTGATTGACCTTCAAAGAGAGAAAGGAACTCTAAATACCAGAAGTGCATTCTTTAATTGCTGTTCATTGAAGAAAGGGAATGAAGAAAAGAGGAATATGTGTTTTTCTTTTTTAAATTGCAGTTCTTATATTTGATAATGGTATAGTACAAGATCTACTGTAGTTATGCTTTCAGCAGGTCTGAGGAAATCGTGCTGATTTCAGTAGGTCGACTCTAGATAGGGTAAACCTAGACCCATTGATCTCAGCAGAACATCATGGGCTTCAGATCTTGCCCCAGATCTCATCTGAATATTTTCATGTTATGTAATTTTGAGTGCAAAGTTATGAATGCCACCAGACATTACAAACAAAACTGGTTATATCTCATGTTGTACGGCAGGACAATATCTGTTTCTTGCTTAACCTGAGAAGAAGGTAAAAACTAATGTCAACTGCCAGAAATGTGGACATGTATTATAGAAGATATTTTGGTATAGTCTTTCTCCACATATTAAAATTCACTGTAAATATATACCATGAATTAAGAGTCTGGAAATACTCCAGAGTTGTTATTCAAATTAAGTTTTGCATTTAATTTTCTATAAAGTCTCATTTGCTTTTCTCTGTGAGACACCAAGAAGCAGATATTGTAACCAGCCTATAAACCAGGGTAGCAAAACTTCTATTGGGAGAAAATAGATCGTGTTCATAAAGACCTTATCACTACTATGCCTGCATGCCTTCCATATCTGGTCCTCCTATACTTTCTACAGCTTGCAGGGACGTCTTATCTCTTCAGCCACTCACCTTGTGATGTTCTTCTCCTGGATGGGTAGAAGTGGTGGACAGCTGAGCTGGATCTCTCTTGGATGCTCTCTTGCTTTCTGAGCAAAAGTTATATACAACCCAGGGAGACATGGTGCAACACTAATGACCTGAGTCCTTCAAGGAAATCCTGGTCTGTCCTTTTCAATTTTGCATAAATAAAGGCCAAAGTGGCAGGAAGTCGTTCATGAACCCTATCATGTAGCACTGGAAAGGGGCATTGTCTTTTATTTTAGACACGCAAGTATTGCTAAAAGAATCACTTTGACACTGTATCTTTGAGAAGAGATGTCAGATGAAGAATATCGACATTAGCTGGGAAAGCATTTGTTCATTTCTTCATTCCATTGACCTTTAATTCCAGATATTAGTCTGATTGAAGCACAATATTTGTCTAACCTCCTCAAGATTCTGTTTTTCTGCAATGTCCCTGGTTTAATATTTTCCATACAAGACTCCTTCTCCTTCTCCCTCTCCTCCTTCTCCTGTACATTTCTGCTCAGAACAACACTCAAGATGGCTAATGGCAACAATGATGATGCTATCTATTCACTCAAGTCCAACCCTTGGTGATTCTATGGGCCAAGTCTCTCCACATCTTCTGATCTTGCACTACGTTTTTGAGTTTTTCTGTGCTCTGGCTGGTGTTCAGCCACCGTGTTTTTTGACGGCCTGGTTTCCTTTTACCATTATCTCTATCCAAACACAATTGCTTTCTTCATTGAATTCCCCTGCATAACATAGCCAAAGTGAGACACAGTTTCATGATTTTGCCATCTAGTGTGGCTAACAACACAACAATACTAATGCAATATAGAAAATAGAAATCAGATGAAAACAATTAAAATTGCTTCAAATAATTGAAAAGGCCTAGTTAATAACAAGTCATTTAAAAACAAAATGAGTTTATGCTGGGGGATGAGTGCAACTGTTGAAGAAGCAGATTTTATAAATAAACTGTGGGTAGTTTAAAAGTAGGCTCACCAGCTCACCTTCATGTTCAGATAGGTTCATTGATACAGGTAAATTTCAAGCAAATTTTGAGCACAACTCAAAAACATCTTAAGGTCAACCAGGAGAACAACTAGCACCAAAAGCTCACGTTTCGATATGAGTGAAATAAACACTACTGTGTATTAATTGGCAACCTGCTAACCACATTTTACAACAAAGGTTCCAGATAGTCTTCAAGGAAGACCCCACGTAGAGCCAAGTTTAGGTTCCCCACAGCATTGATAACCAGTTTCAGGGTTACCGCAATTGGTGGATTAATTATAATTATAATTTGCTCCTCTTCTCTTACAATCTCTTCTCTCCTCACATTTTAAAGATGACTATGAATACTTCTCTATGCCAAGAGAGAAGCTGGACTTAGAAGCACTCCTTAAGAGTTATCTGCCAAAGGAATTCAAAATATAACCAGGTTCTTCAGGCAAAGTCAGAAGCTGCTGGTATTTAGGAAAGAGCACAGGCTTTGTAAAGTTGCTAAGGACAGCACAAGCCAATAAAGGTCTTCATCAATTATCTGCATATAGTCTTGGTTGTAAAGACCCTTTGTTTGGAAATCAGCTCATATTTTCACTCTTGATGATTGTTTGTGGATTGATGGCCTCTGGACGTTTTCTTACCTGTGTATGAAAGTTGGACTCACTTTATACATTTGAGATAAGCTTGAAGAATTTACTTTAATGTGAAACTATTCATGAGCCTACACAGCTGTTTTTAGATTTCATGTGCCCAAAGATTCTACATCTGATTAAAAGGACAATATCAAAATAGCATGGAGTGTCAGGAAGTATAGGCAAATGAAGGTTGGACTCCACAGAGAAACATTCAGCATCTTCTTGTGAATAAAGGATTATTTATGAGTAGGATGAAGCTTCTCCAGATGCTGTAGCTCTGCTTACCTGGGTATAGTTCTAGAAACCCTGGGATCTAGGTATAATTCTAAAAACTCTAGTTTGACCATTCTGTCTAACTCAGCTTCCCAACTCACTCATCTTTTTGATCAACAAAGGTTTTTTCTTGGATTTCCAATATTTGAATTCTGGATTTCCTCTGTAGCCCACTTGAATTCTGATTTACAACTTAAACCAAGCTTGGCTTGTTGTTTATTGAAATTGTCTTGCAGACTATGGCTTGTTTCTTGATTGTTCTTCCAGTCAGTTGGGGTTTTCTGTTCATTGCCTCGACAACTCTATAGCGGAACAGAAACCCAGGCCAGATTTGTAACAGTTGGCAGGTCCATAATGGTCATGGCCTGTAGGTAGGTAGAAGCTTATGTGTAAATTCAATAATTAAGCAACCCGCTTCTCCTAGTTTTAAGATTTACACAAATCAGCCTTGATGGTATCTCCTGGGACATTTACAGACATTTCACTTATAAAAACAACCCTTCCACTTTGCAAGGGTTCAGCTGTCTCACGTACGTTAGGTGGACAGCCAGTATAAGTGTTCCTACTCATTCCCTTCCCTGGATTTTCCAACACCTGTGGATATCATTAAAGATATCCAAATGTGATGAGAGAATTAGTGGTGCAAACATTCTTACCCAATGTTGCACATTGAAAAATAATCATAAAATCTGAAACTTCCATTTGTTGATAGTTCATGGTAAGGCATCAGAGGAGTTTCCCTCCAGGCTTATACAGTTCCTGGTGACTTTTAAGAGAGAGCTGAAAGGGGGAACAATGTTACAACTCAAAAACGATATTTGCATGTATACGTAGTATTTTGACTACTCCCTCTTAAGATTATTGATCACCTTAATTTTTGCATTATTGTAGAAGAGCAGTAGTTGCATAAATGGTATGAGTCATAGTAAGTCTGAGATCAAAATCTCTCATTGTATCTTCTCCTTCAACTTCCTTTTCACCAAGTTGCTTAGCCTTTGGTTTTTATATAGCACTTTTCTTTTTATTTTCAAAAGACTTTTCATCTTAAAAAAAAAATCTACCAAGCCCCAACAAAACTGGCAATGATTAGTTCAGAGCTATTCAGTTCTTTAATTTTAATATAAAGAGCACAAAGAGAAATTATTTTTAGATAAATGAATGGCTTATTGAATAGACAAATTTAGAAGATCATCTTTTTGGTGAATCAGTACTGGGAATGGTGCCATTATATCTGCATTTTTGTTAAGTTGCCTGCAAAATTGGGAAAGAGCACATGCCTCAAAATACCCGGTTGCACCTCTAATGATAAAGCTTTTTTGTCCATCTAAGAAGAGGTTGGGTGATAATTGATAAATGTGGACCAGCTCCTACAATGTATTTTTCATGGTAGATAAATTCAATCTAAGATCCTTGAATTCTTCCGGACAGGAAGTTCTCTGTCTGAAAATTGTAGAGGTATCCTTCAAACTGGTCACTTGTGAGTCATTTGTGACAGAGACATTCACCTTGGGGCTTGTTATAGCATTTAGTAACTGGACATCCTGGTTTGCAATGATGTCAATAGTATATCAAGGCATTTCCTGAAACCTGCTACCCCTGTTATTTCATCACCTCTTCTTGAAGTCTATATAACAGACACCTGTGGAGGACAAAACATCTAAGATCATATTTAGCAGGAAACTACAAAACAACGTCTAGTGGAGGATTCAGGTGAGGACCTACATTCCCTGCTTTTTCTCTCTCTATGGGATTGTTGTTGCCATTTAAAGACGGTTTTATAGGTAGTCTTCAAATTATGATCATTTCTATAGTGGCAGTTGGAAGTTATGAGGACACTGACCAAAAGGACTTAGGTCTGGTCCTCAAAATTCTGACAATACCCCTGTGGTCACATGAACAAAATTTGATCACTTGGCAACAGCTTCCAGTTATGACTGGTTGGAGCTTCCCACAATTGTGTGATTGCCATTTGTGACCTTTCCTGCCAGCTTCCCTCAAGCAAAGTCAATAGGAAGCTGGCAGGAAAAGTGTAAATGGTTGGAAGTAGTGCTGCATTGTGTCTTGTGGAACTTGAAAAAGAAGTCCACCAGCCTAAAAGTGAAACATGAGCTGGGCTCACAATTAGGTTAAGTCATAACATGATTTGTTTAGTTTTGATTTAGCATAATGTGGGAGTCCAATCTTTTTAGTCTATAAATCATAGTTTAAGTAAGGATGCACAATTTGTGTGTGTGTTTGTGTGTGTGTGTGTGTGTGTAGAGGCCTATATTTGACCAGAAGTCTATGGAGATTCTCAGTCATCCAGGTCATGGTTGTCCCAAAGATGATTTTTTTCAAAAGGCAACTGGACTTTGTTTCTTCCTTGAAGACGTTTCATTTCTCATCCAGGAAGCTTCTTCAATTCTGACAGAACTGAGAAGCTTCTTGGATGAGAAGTGAAAGATCTTCAAGGAAGAATCAAGGTCAAGTTGCCTTTTAAAAAAGCACCTTTGAGACTTGGCCAGAAGTCTCTCAAAAGAGGTGGGTCAAGCTTGGGAGAAAAAAATGAATACATTTTCTATTTAAATTTAGTGAAAATTAAATATAGTTAAAATTAAAACATGCAAACTGAATTCAGTTCCATTCATACGTTCAGGTTGATGAAAAATCTAATTTGAACTTCTGAATGTGATTTGATTTGGAGCATTAAATCACATGTACAATATCCACATTACCTAAATTGATTTGGAATTATTTAGGCCCATTCAATCTGACAAATACATCCAGTATTCTAAAACTATCTGAACTGATTTGGAGTGTCAGATATACATGCAAACCTCCTTAAAATGATTATTGTTCCTCCATACATTTAATACATAATGTTCTTCTCTTATCTTAAAAATAACAATGTGCTAAGAAATTGTGGCATTTTCTGCCACCACAGAGACCTGGAATGTCAGGTTATGGTTACGAGATTTATGGTTTTGTCTGTGATATAAACCAGGACACTGTGCCTTTATCATCAAGCTATGGTTCAAATAAACCAGAGCTTAATGTAATGCTTAAGCCCTACGTACAAATTAATTTACTTGGCTGAAAATCTATCAGAGCAAGGTATTGTGCAACATTGACTCTTGAAAATTGAAAATACAGAGCAAGTTTGAATTTGTGCATTGATTTTCCTATCAAAGGTCCTGCTGTTGATTTAGCACCATCACTATTTGGTATTTTCAGGTGAACTTGGAAAATGAGATTGCTTATTTATCTGAGTGCCTTCCTGGTCAGCTTTCTGTTTTCCTGTCCTTTCTTTGGAGGTGAGTTATTATATATCATTATAGGAGTCACAGGTAGTCCTTGACTTATGACCACAATTGAGCTCAAAGTTGCTAAGCAAGATAGTTATTATGTGAATATGGTCTCCTTTTATGACCTTTCTTGCCAGTTCTTAAATGAATGACTGCGGTTGTTAAGTTAGTAACACAGTTGTAAAGTGAATCTGACTTCCCCATTGACTTTGCTTGTCAGAAGGTCACAAAAGGGGATCATGTGACCCAGGGACACTGCAACCGTCATAAGTATGAGTCACTTCCCAAGCGTCTGAATTTATATCACATGATCATGGGGATGCTGCATCCGTCACAAGTGTGAAAAATGGTCATAAGTCACTTTTTTCAGTGCTGCTGTAACTTCAAGCGGTCTCTAAATGAACTGTTGTAACTTGAGGACTAGCTGCCTCTTTCATTCCCAAACCTATAATACTGCTCAGTGTCTGACACTCTTTATATTAGAGCTATAGATATATATTACTGAAACTGATTTCAAATGAGAACTGCGCATTAGAATAACTGCATTATTCCTATTAAAGTAAATTTTCATTTTGTGGTGATGATACTTAGTTATACTACATATCCGTGATAGAATTGGTTTAAATTTTGGCACGTTTTCCTGACTTGGCTTTGCAAAATATGGATAAATGCTTCCTAACAAAGAATGCATGACTAAAATATAACTTTATGCACACTTACAAAAGAACATGTTTTCTGGCTTCTGTTTTTTTTTTAAAGTATTTTATTAATTTTCTATTGTTACAATTCAATAGTGCTTGATGAACAACATGTTGTCTGAGTAAAATTTTTTCTTAGTAATAGAAGTTAAATTCTTACTCTCTATCTCGTTTTTCCAGCCACTGGTAAAATAAGTTCCATGTTTAAAAATATTCTGTGTCTTCTTTCTCTTTAATTCTCAATGTGAGTCTATCCATTTCAGCACAGTCCAATATTTTCTTAATTATCTCTTCCTCCAATGGTGTTTTTTCCATTTTCCCAGTGTTGAGCAAATACAATCCTCACTGCTGTTAATATATGTAACGTTAAATATACACTTTGTTTAACAATTTTTTCTGGAATGATACCTAATAAAAAAGTTCAGGTTTAAGATTTTTTCTGGCTTCGGTTTTATGCAGCAGCTCCTCTAAGCTGGTTGAGGAAGTTGAAGTCCACACATCTTAAAGAGCCAAGGTTGAGAAACAGTGCTAGAGAGGCTGCTGATCTAGATTAGCCAACCATCTAAATCAGACCTGTCAAACTCGCGACGTCACATCGCGCGACATATCGGAGCTTTTTCCCCATTGGCGGCAATGGGGTGGGCGTGGTTTTGTCGTGACACGTCCGGCCTGCGGGCCGGCAGTTTGACACCCCTAATCTAAATAAATGAGACAGACATATATGTTGCAAGATCTTTTGTGTTATTGCTTGAATAGTAGATTTTCTTTTTATTATTCCTCTCTTCATCTTTCCTATTTATCTCTATTCCATCTGTACAGTTAGTGCTGACACCTGTGCCAGAGAGTGGCTACAGTACCAGGGCAACTGCTATGGATATTTTGAGGCCAAGAAGACATGGCAAGAAGCTGAGGTAAGAGGAAGTTTTGAATATGAGAGCTTGCATTTAGAGCATGTCACCTGGGCTGGTCCAGATCATCTTGTTTCTATCTGATGCCTTCCCTTTTTTTCTCTATATGGAAACAAGCCAGGCAGACAGTTCCACATAATTATATCTCCCTCCACATCCAGGATCAGCAAACCAACTCTGAGGATGCAGGAAAGTGTCAAGGCTAATCACAAATAAGCCTTACTATAGCTGGAGGGCTAGATGTAGGAGATAACCAGGTAAATTCCAAAGGTGGGGTCAAAAATGTTATCAGTTTAGAATCCTTACATAGCAGCAAGGGACCCAAGTCCATCCCCCCACCCCCAAAATTCTGTTGACTCTTTATCTAGTACCAATATGCTTTACCATTAGTAGATCAAATTCTTGTGTATAGTTAACATGTAGTAAACTTTTAGTGATTTGAACTCAACTCCTATTCTTGATTACTTGTTCCTGACAATAGCTCACTAGGATGGAATTCTTCAGGAAAAAGTCCAGAGAGCTTTACTTTCCAATAGCTTCATCCTCTCACAGTTATCTAACTACATATGTCTAATGTCAGTTTGGTCCTGCACCAGATACGACTATTACCAATATATAAAACCACAGACTGGAAGGTGGGAGACTTTTTTCATCATATATCAGGGCTGGTGGCCCAAAGATGAGCCAGAAAGTAGAAAGGGCTGGACAAACTCAACAGCTCAATCTGAGCCAGAGTGACATTGTCTTCCAGCTCAAGAGGGATATTGGAATCAAAAACTTCATAATTCCATGTTGTTCTATTGTCACTTTGTCCATGTTGCACTGATCCTGGCCATGCCACTGGCTAGCCAAATGCAGAAGAAAGGAACAGTACCACTCTAACCCTTTTCTTCCTTGTGTTGTCCAGATTGAGTGCCAGAGTTACCACCGTGGGACCCATTTGGCATCCATTCTCACTCTTGCAGAGACTCTCGTGGTGGCTAATCACATAAAATCCTACCAGACTAAATCCAGCAATGTGTGGATTGGATTGCATGACATTAGACATGTAAGTAACTAGAAACACTGTATTATTCTGCTCAACCCATGTCCTCTAATGCTTTATACCTTGCATGACATGTAATTAAAAGTATACTCTCCTTTGAGTTGAGTTTGATTACTCCACGGAGTCCAACCAATGGAGCTTCCTTAATAGTATGAAAATGTTTTCTAGTATGTTTCAATCTAGTCTATAGCCCTGCAATTCCTTGTTGGGATTAATCAGAGCTGACAGCGTTGGCCAGGAATGCCACCTTCTAATAGATGATGGAGGTTCTCTGAGTTCTACAGAGGAATTATTGAATGTGTCATTTGTAGCTCTATAACTGTCTGGTTGGGCACAGCAACCAAACAGGACAGACACAGACTTCAAGGGATAGTTAGGACTGCAGAAAAAACAATTGCTATCAGCCTGCCTTCCATTGAAGACCTGTATACTGCACAAGCCAGAAAGAGGGCTGAGAAAATATCTACAGACCCCTCACATCCTGGACATAAACTGTTTCAACTTCTCCCCTCAAGACGATGCTACAGGGCATTGCATGCCAGTACAACTAGACACAAAGATAGTTACCCCCCCCATGCCATCACTCTACTAAGCACCTAATTCCCACAGCATTGTCTTGTGCCTAAAGATATTTACCTATGTAGAAGGCTGTATTGCTATTATCCTTCTCACCTTCTCCTCTTTCTTATTTTCTTTCTCATCTTCTCATCTCTCCTACTACCTTCTCCTATTGGTATCTTATGATTTATGATTGTATCTTATGATTTATGATCTATGGCTTACCCCTTTGTTGTTTGTATGGACACTGAGAGCTTATTCACTGGAGACAAATTCCTTGTGTGTCCAATCACACTTGGCCAATAAAGAATATTCCTATTCCTATGACACAGAATGAGGAATTGTGGAAAACTTCAGAATTCCTTCCACCAATGAAGGATAGAATCTTCACGATAGTTCAGAAGTCCTTGTTTTTCTGCTGAACTGTTTGTCATGCCTTGGTCTTCTGAGTGTTCCTCTTTTTATTTCATTCAATGATAACTCATCTTTTTTCTCCATGTTCTTTCATGTATTTCTGACTTACATTTTTAGATTCTCAGGAGCAAACTTTATACAGTTCTCTCCTTTCCCAATCATACAGTTCTTCAAATATGATTTGTCCTTTTTTGGAATCAGTTTGCAAATAGTTTTTAACATTTCTGTGTGGAAATGCAAGCACATATCTCCCAACAATGTATTTTGCACATGCATTTTTAGGGCGATGCATGATTTGAAAATAATTCAAATAATAATTCAAATAATTCAAATAATTAATTCAAATAATTCAAATAATTATAATAATTCTGAATAAATAATTCAGAAGAAGTGCTTATTTGAAGCATTTTCTATGAAATTCTGCCTCCAGAAGTGGTGAATGCTCCAACACTGGATGTTTTTAAGAAGAGACTGGACAACCATTTGTCCAAAATGGTTTTCCTGCCTGAGCAGGGGGTTGGACTCGATGATCTCCAAGGTCCCTTCCAACTTTATTATTATTATTATTAAATTGTTTTTTTAAATTATTCATTAAAGTTACCTGATAGTTTCCAAGCTTCTGTCCAAGCAACATGAAAAAAGTGCTCTATTAAAATATCAATTTTTTTCCAAGTTCACCCAGAATATTCATAGCCTTAGTGTTTTTGCAACTGATTTTTCCAATATAATGTTTTTTGGCTTGCCTGATGACTTTTCCCTATCCACCCTTATCTCCAGAAGTTGTGGGTGTTCCAATACTGGAGGTTTTTAAGAAATGATTGGACAACCACTTGTTTGAAATGCTCTAGGGCTTCCTGCTTGGACTAGAAGACCTTTAAGGTCCCTTCCAACTCTGTTATTTTGAAATGTGATCTTCACTTTATGCTGTTCTTTGGCCATAATAAAGAATGTTGTGACCTTCACTAAAAAAAAATTTTTTTTAAATGAAGATATTAGCATTTAAATCAATGCTAAGTGAATACATTTCTCCTATGTTCCTACACTGGGCACTCTAGCTGGGAAGGATGGGAGTTGAAGTACAGATGACATGGAGATAAATAGACTGGGGTGTAAAGCTCAGAGGAATGAATAATGCCGAGATTCCACCAGCTGTGATTGTTTTCCTTTACCCTGATTTATCTGTGGACCAACTTTTTGAGAAAATGTTTTATGATTCTGTTGGCCTGCAGAAAACTTCAGTTGCCTTATTTTTGCCTTTTTTCCTGATCCTTTCCCAATTCCAAACCATGGAAGTTGGGAGTTACATAGAAGCCACTTTGCTATCATTATGACTTTCATCCTCCACTTACAGGCTAACTTCCTTCAGCTCAGCACAGCCTTGCAGTTGCTTGCTGGCCTCTGTGTTGGCATCCTGCTGTTTTGCTATTTGGGCTATTTTTGTCTCCAAAGCATTGATGGAAGACTTATAAGAATTGAGACCACTCTTCATTTCCTGCAGCTGAGTCGCCCATTCCTTGTTTTGATGCTCACGCTGCTGGCAAGCCTCTTCATTCTTCTCATCATTGTTGTTCTCTGTGTTCAGGTCTGTGTCTATGTATTCTTCATGTTCTTCACATCAACATTTCCTGTCCTTCTAATCCATATGCATCACGCTCAGCATTGCTTCCAATTTGCTTTTTCACTGCAAACCATATGCTGTATTAAAATACTTGTTCCAAGTATCCTCTTTCCTCTCCTCCCATTGCCTACTCCTTTTCTTCTTTGAGACATTAGCTTTGATCCACCTTCTCATATGTGTAGAATTAGCATCACTGGGTAATTATTTTCCTGCTGAAAGGGCTGCACAGAATTTCTACCTCAGGTTTATTTTCCTACAAGAGATAAGACAATCTTCAGTAATCTTCAACAAACAGTAGAAATATGCTGGGATTTCAAATCTCCAGAAATTCCAAACTGTGTGGATTATATAATCCTTCTCCAATGTTCCCATAAATATTTTTTTATAATATCCTGGGTCATCTGTGCTCCCAGATAGAGCTTCCGCTCTGGGAAACATATAAATGATCAAACTTTCAGTAGGCCTTTAAATGTCGGAACAAAACTCACCGTTCAGAGAAGATATTTACTCTCCAGAAATATTCCTGAGTTCTTCCCTCTCTTGGTTCATTTTGGTTGCCAAGCCAAAACTTGTGGTGTCCTCTAGTCCAGGGCTTTTCAACCTTTTCACCGATTGCACCACTTTTAGGATGTGGCAATATTCGAGTACCACCTAGCAAGGTGTCAAAAACTTGGTGACAAAAAAAAAACCCTGTTCAAAGTTGCAATTGCACTGAAATGACTTATGACCATTTTTCACACTTATGACCATTGCAGCAACAGGATCATGTGATTTATATTTGGATGCTTGGCAACTGATTCATATTTATGATGGTCACAGTGTCCCAGGGTCATGTGATCCCCTTCTGCAACCTTTTGACAAGCAAAGTCAATGGCAGAGCTGCTGGTGGCCAACTGCTAAGGCGGGACTTCCTTCCCTCCCTCCCTTCCCTGCCTCCCTTTTTCTCATTCCCATCTCCTTCTGAAGGAAGAATTTGAACACCCCCCCATATTTCCCTCTTCCATATATTGATCAAACAAGGAAAGGCCTCCAGAGACAGAAAAGACAAGCTGCTGAGTGAACTAGCTTAAAAAGGCACTTCCCCTTTAAGAATTAGCTACTGGCTAGAAAGGAAAGTAAGGAGCCCAGCTGGCACTTAAGGAAGAAAAAAAAATGTAAGTGCTGGCTGCCGGCTAAGGCAGCCTCCCCAAATGGCTCCATTCATAAGTAAAACCTGCAGCTCCAGAGGACTCTCTCACTGTAAGTATTTGCCTGTGCTGGCTCTTTCCCTTCCCCACTACACTTGGCTAGGCAGGGCTGCGTACCACCTGCCACTCATTAATGTACCACAAGTGGTACACGTACCACAGGTTGAAAAGCCCTGCTCTAGTCCTCTGCCTCAGGAAGGATTGTGAAAGGACTTTAAATTGCTCAAATGTTGTGCTGCTTTTGCCTGAGGCTGCTCAGAGGAAATAAGAAAGCTTGTAGACATGAAAGCTATACTTGAAACTTTGCCATTTCATCATCCAAAGAGCCAGTTTGGTCTAGTGGTTAAAGCAACAGACTAGAAAGCTGGAGGCCGTGAGTTCAAGTCCCACCTTAGTTATGAAAACCAGCTTGGGTAACTTGGGCTAGTCACTCTCTCTCAGCCCAACCCACCTCACAAGACTGTTGTTGTGGAGAAAATAGGAGGGAGATGTGTTGGGTATGTTCACTGCCTTGGTGAAATAATAATAAAGGCAGGATACAAATAAAAAAATAAACTGAGCTAGTCAATGGTAAACACAGTATAAGGCCTGCAAGGTGGCTGTTCCTTTCTTTATCCTCCTTGATTCTTATTGTAATGCCAGAGATAAGGAATTGGTTGCCAAACAGTCTGAAATCCAAATCATAAAAATTGGCTTTTCTAGGTTCTCATTTTCTTTTACTGTTCTGCTCTTTGCCCTTCAGTGGTCTTTTCATAGGGATCTCCCCATTTGTCCATGGAGATTCTCAGTCATCCAGGTCATGGTTGTCCCAAAGGTGTTTTTTTTCAAAAGGCAACTGGCCTTTCTTTGTTTTTCCTTGGAAGACGTTTCGCTTCTCATCCAAGAAGCTTCTTCAATTCTGAAGAACTGAAAGCCCACTGAAAACTTTAACCCAGAAAAAGAATTGAAGAAGCTTCATGGATGAGAAGCGAAATCTCTTCAAGGAAAAACAAAGAAAGGCCAGTTGCCTTTAGGATCTCCTTATTTCTTCCCCTCTCTCCCATGTTTTTCTTGGTTTTCCCAACTTTTATTTCAAAGCCCTTGGAGTCAGATCTGGAACCAAAGCTTTATTCGGGTTTGAACCTGTTGCGTTATTTTTTTTTGCTCTTTTCACCACACAGAATGGAAAATGGAGATGGTCTGATGAATCCACCTACAACTACAAGGCATGGATGCTGGGAAAACCCAACTTGGGAACAAAGGAATATTGTGTTGAGTTGGTCCGTCCTGTACATAAAGCCAATGTTCCTAAAGATTCCTATCATCAATACGAAGAAGCACCCATCAGAGACCGTAAAGGTGAAGATTTTAAACATATTGCCAGCAGGCTTCACTCTCCTGTTCAGTAAAATTCCTTGCCCTCACCTGAACCACCTATGTGGTGGTGAACGAAATAGCACCTGTTCTTGGAATAAGTGTGCATCAATCACAGTAGGAAGACCTTCAGAGCGAACCATAGAGAAGCAGGTCTAAATCTCATTTTCCTACATTCAACCTCATCTGGAGCCTATCAGTCAATGGCTGGCTTTAATGATCATGCTAAGTTATGGTTTGTTTTAATGTGGTTTGTTGAACAGGTTGCAGTGGTTTGGTTTACAAGGTTTAAGTTAAAAAGTTTAAACCAAGCAAACCATATTAAGACTTTATGCATTTGAGAATTCAAGTAATAGCTCCTGGAATTAGTTAAACCTGTGGTCCAGGAGCTATTGGTTAGATCCCCCACCCTTCCCAAGTCCACTTTACTAGCACCAATAGCTAAGGGATTTGAAACTAAAAGAAAAGCCGTAGAATTTATTTCCACCAGAACTGAGACCTCCTTTTTTATTCTTTAGCAGTGGTCTCCAAACTTGGCAACTTTAAGACTTGTGGACTTCAACTCCCAGAATTTCCCAGGAAGGATTTTTGGGAGTTAAAATCCACAAGTCTTAAAGTTGCCAAGTTTGGAGACCACTAGGAAGACAGAAACACAAGGAACAACATACATTAGCTGACCTTCAGCTTCTTTGGAACAAGCTGTTTGCTTGGCTCTGTCCAAGGTCCCGAGATTGCAGAATGGGACAACTCGCCGCAGCCAACTTGCCACGACCAACTTGCCACAGTCAACTTCCCACGTCCAATTCGCTGTGGCCAACTCACCGCGGGAGAATTCAACAATTCAATTTAATTACTTAAAATAATTTTAAAAATATTTTAATTTTTGTCATTCACATTTCATTTTGTCCTTCCTTTGGTATCCTTTCTTTATTGATTATATCCCACTATTTCTTCAATATTAGTGAAACTCTTGTCCCCTGATGAGTTGTCCCATGACAAGTTGGCCGTGACAAGTTGTCCTGCAGTGAGTTGGCTGTGGAAAATTGGCCACAGCAAGTTGGCTGCAGCGAGTTGGCCGTGGCGAGTTCTCACAGACCCCTAAGTCATCCATACCTCTTGCTACCTGGATATAAATTACTAAACTGAACTGGTTAAATCCCTTTATGATTTATGATTTTATTTATTTTGCCATAAGTCCATAATGGCCTGATATGGAACAGGGCCACTAGATATGGAGAAGAGGAACTATCGCTTTACTCACAGTGGTAGGAGTATGTTTTAATTAAGTGATATCAATGAACCCTTTTGTGGTAAGATGTTTTATATAAAAAAAAGTATTGAGAGGAAGATTACACTTTCCTGACCATGCATAATGGCACTGATTCAAGTCATATCCATCTTAAAATTAAACAACTAAAACAACAAACTAGAACAGGGTATTAGCTTGAATGTCCAGCAGAACCCATGAATCTTGATTGAGAACAAGACAGGAAATACAGTGCTTGGAATACTGCATCCAGTTCTGGTCACCACAATGCAAAAAGATGTTTCAACTCTAGAAAGAGTACAGAGAACAGCAACAAAGATGATTAGGACTCTGGGGGCTAAAATATATGATGAATGTTTGCAGGAACTGGGAATGTCTAGAAGAGGACTAGGGGTAACACGATAGCAGTCTTCCAATAATGGGTGGAAAGAGAGATTCAATCTAGGCCTAAGAATAAATTTCCTGACAGTGAGAACAATTAATCAGTGGAATGTCTTGCCTTCAGAAGTTGTGGGTGCTCCAACACCGGAGATTTTTAAGAAGGGATTGGACAGAATAGTATATGGTCTCATGCTTAGTAGGGGGTTGGTCTAGATGACCTGAAAGGTTTCTTCCAACTCTGTTATCCTGTATTATTATTATTATTATTATTATTATTATTATTATTATTATTATTATTATTATTATTATTATTATTATTATTATTATTATTATTATTATTATTATTATTATTATTATTATTATTTATTATCATTATATTCATCATCATCATCATCATCATCATCATCATCATCATCATCATTATTATTATTATTATTATTATTATTATTATTATTATTATTATTATTATTATTATTATTATTATTATTATTATTATTATTATTATTATCATTATCATTATCATTATTATTATTTGTATCTTATTGTATTGTAGTTAGAAAGATTATGAACTGTGGGGTTAGAGTCCCTTTTCGCTTTTGGTCCATTTTAGGATAATCACGCCATGCTTTTTGAGTGATAAAGCTGGCTGGCTGTTATTCCATTCTTTAATCACTGCTTGTTTTTCTTCCTCATAGATTTCACAAAATGGAATAACACTGCATGTCACAAACTGAATGCCTACATCTGCAAGCATGGATTGTAGGGAAGAGATCCTGATTCCAAAAGATGTGAGGTTCATGTAAAGTGGGCCTACAGAAGAATAGCTCTGTCATCTTCAGTCTACCTCAAGACCTCATTTTTGAAGAGATATTCTTTTAGACACAATTCATACAGATCATGCTCAATACAACTAATAGTACCTGGTATTAAAGAGTTTCTGGTCTTGTGTTTGCATAAGAAATTTTAACAGGAAACTCTGGAAAAGCAGTTTTATATTCTGCACTGACAGTTATTTACATTTCAGATTCCTTGGGGAAGTTGCCTAATAGTTAAAATAATAAAATACCCATTTAACTTAATTATGTTGACATTTTCTTTGAGTCTTGATCATCCATATGCTTTTCCCAAATTCCTTTCAGTGGAGTGGTGTCAGTTAATGGAAAAACTAAGGAATAAAATACATTATATGGCATGGACATGAACAATTTTCTGAATCATTTCATTGATTTCCTTCACAGCATGATCAATTCCTGTGATGCTCAAGTTGAAGAATAGAAACAGAATTTTTTACGTACAGAGGCTCTTGCTTGTTTTCTGTTTGAAGTCAGTTCTTAAAATGTGATTTTACACACATACACAAATAACACACATAATCACACACACACACACAAACACACACACACACACACACACACAGAGAGAGAGAGAGAGAGAGAGAGAGAGAGAGCACAAAAGGATACATTTCTCTTGTACTAATCGAAACAGTCACCCTGACTCTACCCCGAAATAAGGGAATACAGGGTCATAAAAAGGGAGTATAGAATTAGACAATAACTTAAGTCATTTTTCTTAACAGTAAGAAAAAAGAAAGTAGCTATACATAGTCCAAACATTCAGATAATCTTCCAATCATGACTCCCAGTATAAAACGTTTGTTCAACTCTAGAAAGAAAGAAAAGTACATTTTTCTGATCATTGTATAATAGAGAGAATCCAGGTGTCTTTTGAACCTTGTAACATCGTTCCCCCCAATGCATAACATAATTTCCATTTCTGTTTATCCACAGGTAAACTTCCAAGTCATTGGTCTTTATCCCAATGGGAGTGGGAATGGAGAGGGATCTACAAAACTGAACCTGCCAGAATTAATATAAAAAATGAATCTGTCCAGAAGTGTTTAGAATATGTGAACATTGTCTAAACATGCTCCTGTCATGGTTCCGATAGACAGAGATGAATAAAGCAGAACTCCAAGGCTTGTAACTTCCTCAAAGAACATATTTATTGGTTACAAAGTATCAGCAGAGTCAAAAGCGAAACCAAGTCTGAAGTTCCCTTCAGAAGCAACAATATTACAAAGTTGAACTCCCCATCCCAGAGCTATGCAATCAGCTATGTTCCCCAATAGAAGAGTTTCATGGGCTTTCTAACTAAATGCTCCAGCCCCTGACTGACAAAAATGACCTTGGTTCCCATGGGACAGTAAAATGTTTTGTCTAGTAGAAATCCTTCATCTCTCTCCCAATCCTGTGGCAACTTAGAACAAAGGAAATGGCAGCAGCCAGGTTCATTGTAGAGTTGACAGCTCCTTAATGAAACATATATCAATATATTAATGTCAAGATATTGTCAATAAAGCCAATCTCTGTCTAATGCTATGGTGTAGTGATAATGTGAAGATTTATTCCAGCGTTTCTCAGTCTTGGCAGATTGAAGATGTATAGACTTTAACTCCCAGTGTCATGCCTCCAGCATAGAGTTTGTATTTGTGTATGCTGTTATTGTTCTGTAATATGTGTTGAGCTCCATGTAGTGACTAAAGACAAACCTTTCATTGTTTAGAAAGTTGGTTTTAGTAGTGTTTTGACCCTACAGAGTACCCATCCTCCCATCCTCCCTCATTCTGGCAAAAAAAGAGAGAGAGGGTGCATCCTGAGAAACCAAACTTCATTTTCTAGCATTCCGAGGAAACAGAAGCACCTGGAAGAATCCAGCCAATCCGTGATGCATATTCATCAGAGGACAAAATCCATGTTCCATATGTATAGCATCGCTGGTGAGATTTGAACTTTATCTGCATTTGCTAATTGTTATGCTCACCAGCAACTCAACACTCTTTATTTTGCATTCAGGTTCTTACTGTATGTATTTCTATTTTTCCCAATTTCAACTCATTCTGTTCCTTCAATAAAGCATCAAGATATATACACACAGTCTATATACACACAATTAGCGCCAAGCTAATTGCACTCAATGGGACTGCCTATGTGAACCCAGCTGAGATAGACCTACAAAGCTAAACGGGAAACCAAGGACTAGCCCTAAACTCTGTCTTGAGTGGTTGAGGACAGGTTTTCCAGTGTTGAATTTGAAGATTTCTTTGTTTCATCGTTAAGGAAATCCTGTTAACTTTACTTTTCAGCCTATTATAAGGGGTTTTTTTATTACAAAACTTAGTGTTGACCTGAAAGATTAAGACAGGCATGGTGGACTCTATGGAAAATCTTGGAGATTTTAGTAATGGGAAAAAATGAATTCTAGTCTTGACAGTATAGGAGAGTAAGAAACTGAACATCTAAATGTAAGGACCCTAAAGGAGGAATATATCTAGTTGGATTGATTTGATTGGTCAGGACTGTCAAGGGAGTGGAATGTGATAGAGGGAAGGATTGAGATAAGTTATAAGTGAGAAGTCAAGAGGGCATTTCAAGGTCTTGAGTGTTTCTCTTGGGTTGTCCAGATATTGGGTAGAACTTGAAGAGTCCCAATACGAATTTCCAAATATTTCCACAAGTGTTATATGGAACTCTTGAACTGTCTTTAGTCATTACGTGGTTTGTAGCAGCTTTCCAACTTCCTGGATAATTTGCAATTTGAATCCACTAAATATTAGAGCATAGAATAACAGAGTTGGGAGGGACCTTGGAGGTCATCTAGTCCAACTCCCTGCATGAGCAGGAGAGTCTATACCATTTCAGACAAGTGGCTGTCCAGCCTCTTCTTGAAAACCTCCAGTGATGGAGTGCCCACAGTTTCTGAAGGCAAGGCATTCCATTGGTTGATTGTTCTCACTGTTAGGAAATTTCTCCTTAGCTCTATGTTGCTTCTCTCCTTGATTAGTTTCCATCCATTGGTTTTGTCTTACCTTCTGATGCTTTGGTAAATAGTTTGCCCCCTTCATCTTTGTGGCAGCCCTTCAAATATGGAACACTGCTATTGTATCATCCCTAATCCTTTTTGCTGAACGGAGTGGAAAGAAAAAGCATAAGGTACATTTTGAACGTTAATCAACCACAGCAATACTCTGTATTGAGAAGAAAGCAGTTTATTATGCAAATGTGCAGAAGATTTATATCTCCACTACCAGTAAGATTCAGGTTTAGCATCAGATTAATTCTGAGAAGCTGAGAGGATAGGAAGAGAGGACAGCTATGTTGCTAACTATGGACCTTATAGAGAAAGAGGATGGAATGAGGTCATGCAAATTGGAAGTGCAAAGTCACTGGCTTCAAAACTACATGTCCAGATCTATTTAAAGAGACAATTTTTTGTTAAAATACATTTTCCTTTCAAAAGTATGTTTGATATAATTGAAATGAAGAGATAAAGCAAAGTTGAGCTGAATTCTTGGTCCAAGTTTCTATGGTCGTCTTTAGGAGATGGGAGGCGAGTTTTACTTCTTTGTTTCTCATATAATCCTAACGAAGTGAACAGGAACATAGTTGTCACAGGTAACATGAATGCGTCTTGTCTGCGGGATTCCTTGATAGTTACAGCGATAAGGAGGAGAGCCACCGGTATGCTTGCAATCAACCAAATTGAAAGAAAATCTGCTGGTAATGGGAGCTGGGCTCCTGATGTTTTGGCAGATTTGTTGGATTAAGTAGTCAGGTGCATTGATAAAAGTGTTATGGGGTTTGCAACGAGGATTGGTCATGTGCCGAAACCGCATCTGGTTTTCACAATATAAGTTGGGGTTGAGAGGTGGGTATTGACTGTTGCCGTCAATGTGCTTATGCTTGAATGCTGCCCAGTTTTGCCCTTGGCTTGGCAAGACCAGCAGAGTCCCCAAAAGAAAAGCCAGAGAGACCACCAGCAAGCAGGAGATCTTGGAGGCGAGCATGATGGGAGACTCCAGGAATCTGCAGAGATCAGAAGCAGAAAAGAGGTGAACATTCTGAGTGATGCTCTGGCACCTTCACCCAACATTAAGAATTCTCAGGTATTGACAAGATATGCAGTTGAGCTGTGGGCCCTTGTGCTCTGAGCACTGAGTGGTCTCCTTATCTAGTACTAAATTAAATATCTCTGTGTATACAGGTTGTCCTCGAGTTGTAACAGTTCATTTACTGACTGTTCAAAGTTACAACGGCACTGAAAAACGTGACTTATGACTGTTTTTCACAATTACGACCTTTGAGCATCCCCATGATTAAGTGATCAAAATTCAGATGTTTGGCGACCGGTTCATATTTATGACCATTGCTGGGTCCCAAGGTCATGTGATCATCTTTTGTGACCTTTTCACGAGCAAAGTCAATGGGGAAGCCAGGTTCATTTATCAACCCGGTTACTAACTTAACAACTGCAGTGATTCACTTAACAACTGTGGCAAGAAAAGTTGTAAAATGAGGCAAACTCATTTAACTAATGTCTCACTTAACAACGGAAATTTTGGGCTCAATTGTGGTCATAAGTTGAGGACTACCTATATTTGTATGTGTTTGTGTCTATATATAAACAAACAAGCACTTACAGGTACATAAATAGAGATACAGGTACACAAAGAGAGACATTTATACATATTCACAGAGAGACTTATGTATTAAGTCTAGTCGCTATATAGTAGCTAGTTTCCATTTCAACGATTATGAACGGATCACCAGGGGAATCTCATTGGAGAAGGTGGATCAGAATGGAAATGAATGGTGATTGCACATCTACATAGGAAGTCCCATGGAGTGCAATTAGCTTGGCTTTCCATGCATTTACTCCCTTCTCTTAAATTTAATGGAGCCAACTTTCAGTAAACATGGAGATCTTCCGACCTTTTTGTAGGGAAGTTCAATTTTCAGATGAATGGGATTGTTTAATAAATAAACTGAGACATAAAGAATATGGCATTGCAGAGTCTTATTGCAACACCTGAAATCAAGGTGCTATTGTTCTCTGTAAACAGCAGAATGGCAGGAAGTAACCTGAGATCTAAAGGTTGCTGAGGGAATAGAAAAAAAGAGCATAAAGTACACTTTGAAACTTAATCAGGAACAACAATATTCTGTATTTAAAAGAAAGCTGTTTATTATGCAAATGTGCAGACAGATTTATAACTCTACTACCAGTTAGATTCAGGTTTAGCATCAGATTAATTCTGAGAAGATGCAGAGGACAGGACAAAAGGGCAACTGTGTTGCTCACTATGGACTGTATAAAGAAGAAAAAAGTGGGGGAGGCATGTGAATTAGGATCCCAGAGCTGCTGGCCTCAAAACTATAGATCCAGATCTATTTAAATATCTCAGGGGCTGCCACAAAGAAGAGGGAGTCAAGCTATTCTCCAAGGCGCCTGAGGGCAGGACAAGAAGTAATGGATGGAAACTAGTCAAGGAGAGAAGCAACCTGGAACTGAGGAGAAACTTCCTGACAGTTAGAACAATTAACCAGTGGAACAACCTGCCTCCAGAAGCGGTGAATGCTCCAACGCTGGAAGTTTTTAGGAAGAGACTGGACAGCCATTTGTCCGAAATGGTATAGGGTTTCCTGCCTGAGCAGGGGGTTGGACTCGATGACCTCCAAGATCCCTTCCAACTTTATATTATTATTATTATTATTATTATTATTATTATTATTATTATTATTAGTATTATTATTATTATTATTATTATTATTATTATTATTATTATTATTATTATTATTATTATTATTATTATTATTATTATTATTATTATTATTATTATTATTATTATTATTAAAGACAGAACTTTTGTCAAAATACATTTTATTTCCAATGAATGTTGATATAATTGAAGAGAGAAAGCAAAAGTGAGCTGAATTCTTGGCCCAAACTTCCAGGGTCTTCTTCAGGAAATGGGAGACAGGTTTTACTTCTTTGCTTCTCATACAATTCGAACGAAGTGAACAGGCACATAAGTGTCACAGGTTACACAAAAGCATCTTGTCAGCACGTTTCCTTGATAGTTGCAAGAATAAGGCAGAGAGCCACCGATGCACGCAATCAACCAAGTTGAAATAAACTGCACTGTGGATAAGGGCAGTTCACTGCTAAGTACGGACATTATAGAGAACATGATCGTCAACGTCTGATAATGGATATGGCAGAAGAAGAAGAAGAAGAAGAAGAAGAAGAAGAAGAAGAAGAAGAAGAAGAAGAAGAAGAAGAAGAAGAAGAAGAAGAAGAAGAAGAAAGAAGGAGAAGCTGAGAGAAAGAAGAAGAAGGAGAAGGAGGAGGAGGAGGAGGAGGAGGAGGAGGAGGAGGAGGAGGAGGAGGAGGAGGAGGAGAAGGAGGAGGAGGAGGAGGAGGAGGAGGAGGAGGAGGAGGAGGAGAAAGGTAGGAGGCCTTGATCCCAAAGCTGCTGGCCTCAAAACCTCATGTCCAGATCTATTTAAAGAAAGAATTTTTGTTAGAAGACTTTTCTTTTCAAAAGCACGCTTGATATCATTGAAGTGAAGAGATGAAGCAAAACAGAGCTGAATCATTGGTCCACGGTTGCAGGGTCTTCTTCAGGAGATGGAAGGAGAATTTCACATCTTTGCTTCTCATACAATTTGATTGAAGTGAACGGGCTCATAGTTTTCACAGGTTATACGAACACGACTTGACAACATGCTTCCTCGATAGTTGCAGGAAAGGGGAGGAAAGCCATTAATATACCAGCAATCGACCAAATTGAAATGAAATGTGCTGGTAGTGGCAGATGGACCCTTGATGTATTGGCAGAGTTGTCGGACTGTGTGGGCAGGGGCACTGATAAAAGTGTTGCGGGGTTTGCAAAAAGGACTGGTCAGGCGTCGAAACCGCATCAAGTTTTCACAATATAATCTGGGGCTGATAGGTGGGTATGGACTATCGTCCATGTGTTTCCGCTGGAATTCTGCCCAGTTTTGCCCTTGGCTGGGCACGGCTAGCAGAGCCCCCCAAATAAAGGCCAAAGAGACTATCAACAAGCAGGAGACCTTGGAGGCGAGCATGGTGGGAGACTCCAGGAATCTGCGGAGATTAGAAGCAAATGAGAGGTGACTTGTATTTTTCTCTATATTCAATATTTCCTCTAGGTGATGCAGAACTGAAACGAACTTTCCAATCTACCTAAGAGCAGACTAGAAAAATCAAATCTTAGAGTAAGGACATTCTGAACAGGAACACACCTGAGCCCAAAATTTCTGTTGCTAAGTGAGATATTTGTTAAGTGAATTTTGCCCCATTTTACGACTTCTCCTGCCTGCCTGCCTGCCTGCCTGCCTGCCTGCCTGCCTGCCTGCCTGCCTGCCTCTCTCTCTCTCTCTCTCTCTCTCTCTCTCTCTCTCTATCTCTCTATCTATCTATCTATCTATCTATCTATCTATCTATCTATCTATCTATCTATCTATCTATCTATCTATCTATCTATCTATCTATCTATCTATCTATCATCTCTAAAAAATTCATATAGTCACCCAACTTTGGATGGCTTGCAACGTATCAAAGAATATTTTTGAACAATGGACTCTGAATTCTCTTGTTTGTTTGCAGCCTTAAAATGGGTGTCTGTGTGTAATGTGGTTGCTGACTGTAATGAATTCAGGTTAGAAGGTCTGTCAGGGCCACAGAAATGGTCCATGTGGGTGGGTTCAGTCCTGGGACCTCAAGTTGTCCACTTCTATATTTCCCAATGTTTAGGTTTTGTTTCCTGTTTTGATAGAAGCCTCTCCCTCTCGCTGACAGAAGGAGATTTCTGGGAGCTTCTGGGAGCCAGAGACGTCCAGTCTATTTGAGTTTCTTACTTACTTTTCCTCTGGGCTCAACAACCGTTTTGGCAGAGAAGAACAGGCTATTACTTTGACCTCCCCATTGCAATGAACCTGTGGATGTGTTGTTCTGCTTTTTAAGGTCAAACCCTGATCTCTGTTTGCATGTTGATCTGGACTTTCCTCTAAACCATATTGTGTGCTTGGATAGCTTTCCCCTCGCTTATCTCAAATGTTTACCCTTTTTGGCAGAGAAAATTGCTATCCTAGCTTGCCTAACTGAAACCTTCTCATTTTTATTTCCTAAAGATATAATTGATGAGAAACTAAAAATGAGCCTGGTTACCAGCCATGGTTTTCCTTGATAATTATCTTTCTTATTAGATCTTTGTTCTCCCTGATTACCAAGAACCCAAGGAAGTGTAAATAAGAATCATACTTTATTTTATCCCTATCACAATAAAACTGGGAAGTATGCTGGCTGAAAATGATTGGCCCAAAGCCATGGAGGGAACCTGGGAGTATGGGATCCTGGGTCTCCCCAGGCTTAGTCCAACTTCTGACGTGAATTGGGCTGAGAGAGAATGGCTGGCCCAAGGTCACTCAGAGGACTTTCATGCGTCAGGCGGGACTAGAACTTACCGTTTTCTAGTTTCTAGCCAGGTACTTTAACCTCTACACCAAAATCTAATGATCTATTAATAAGTAATGAACTATGGTTAAAGCCAGAACTATTGCCCAAGACACAGTATGGTCCAGGTAAATGTGTGAGGGAGAGGAAAGAAAGTATACAGGTACACTCTGAGCCAAAATTAAGCCCCCAACTAGTCTGTATACGAAGAAAGAAATCTACTTCATTAAGAGATTCACCAGGTACATTAATATAATTCTGTATCACTCCTGCCAGCTAGATTCAGGTTTACTCCATGAGTAATTCTGAAAAGTTTGTGAGGATAGGAAGAAACCACGGCTGTTTTGCAAGCTCCAGAGCATATAGAGAGAAAGGATCAAAGAGCAATGTGTGGAAAGTAGCCTCAGAACAGTGTAGATCAAAGTGGTTTCATACTTACCCTCCTGGTGAAAAAAAATGTCAACGTGTAGAAGATTTCCTTGTAAGAGAAATGAAAGTTTGGATTTCTTCTGATAACTTTCGTTTGGAGAGTTCCTATTTATACCCTAATCTCTATGTTTCATTTCAGAATACAAGCCATGGAATGAAGCCTCTTGAGCTTTTATCACTGTGTATGGGTCAAGAGACTTTTATGAAGGCATGTCCAGGTGGTTATAACTCATATCTGATCCTCCCCTTTCTCCATGGACTTTGGCTTCTATGTGGAGTGTCTCCTTTCTCTTCTTTACAGTTACTTTTCACTAGAAGGAAACTCTTGAGCTTAACAACTTGATGAAGTTTCAGATTGTTCATCGACACCCAAACATTTATTATATGACTAAAAATTAGTAAATACTACTTTAACTAATAGAACCAGGAATAATAATAATAATAATAAAAGCTGCTTGGATAGTCCCATCAACTCTTAGGGTTCAGTAATGACCTCTTTGGAGAAAGCTGAATTACATTAACACATCTCTGAATTACGTTAAATATACATCTTCCAACTCATTCATAGTTCAAAGTAAATCCTGCTCCTTTAAGCCCAGATAATAAAAAGGATTCTGCCCTCACATGTCAACAGAAACAGTGAGTTGCTAATAACAAGCTTAACATGGGAAGGTAGGTTTCAAAAAGCTTTGTTTGTTTTTCCCTAAGTCAACCAATTCATTGCCAACATTCCTTCTATTGACCTGCTCATATTAACCAGCCTTTCAGCAAGACTGGCAGAAAATGGATTGGTTGTTTTTGAGCAACCTCCCCCCACCCAAACACTAATGTTTTTAAAAATCAGAAACTTTCCCAAGGACTTTTGGAATTATCCCAACCAAGTGTTGACTGATCACACAATGTATTGTTTAACCTAAGTAGGATTAGATCAGCTCATACACCGCGAGTGAATGTGTCTTTCTATTTATTTACATTTTCAGAAGAATAAAACACAGACATAATATTCAGAAACCAAATCTGAAATATTCAGTAGTGGAAAGAGAGTACCAATTGACCTCTGCAATACAGAGTTTGTCGTGGACAGAAAAAAATATTGGTTGGTCCTTTTGAAGGGAGCTGATGAACTTAATGCACATGGTTGAAGAAGGACAGAGAGATGTTTCAAAACTGAAAGGGTTGCAGAAAGAAGGAAACTCTTCTAAGAGTCAAAAGAAATATCTGTTCACTTGGTACATCTAAAGGGAGACTCCGCTGATAAAATAGCAATTAAAATAAAGAGGAAAATGGCTGGATGATCTGTCTGCTACAGGGCACGCATGCCAAAACAACTAGACACAGGTTTTTTTTCCTTGTGCCATCACTCTGCTGAACACCTAATTCCCACAGTACTAGAAGACCTCCAACGCTCCTTCCAACTCTATTATTATTATTATTATTATTATTATTATTATTATTATTATTATTATTATTATTATTATTATTATTATTATTATTATTATTATTATTATTATTATTATTATTATTATTATTATTATTATTATTATTATTATTATTATTATTATTATTATTATTATCTTTTATTCATTAAACATGAACCTCAGTGAACTGAACATTCAAATTGGCTGGTGCTGATGGTTGACACGGGTTGCTACCAGCATCCTAGGTGTCAACCAGGTACCTTCTTAAAATATAAGATGTTCCGAGTAGCGCAGTTTTTTGTAACATTGCTGGAGTTATTGCAGAAAGCTGCAGTTTCTTGATGTGTTTTGCGAAGTTTTTGGACATAGTTCCCAGTGCCCCGATGACAATGGGTACCACTGTTACACGTTTCATCCATAATCGCGCAGTTTCGATGGCCAGGTCACGATATTTCATAATTTTTTCCAGTTCTTTTTCTTTGACTCTGGCATCTCCTGGTACAGCAATATCAATCAGCTGTACGCTTCGGTTCTCTACAACTGCAGCCAAGAAATTACAAGACGCTTGCTCCTGGGGAGGAAAGCTATGGCAAGGTGATCAAACCGGTCAGTCCTAGAGGAGATCAACCCTGACTGCTCCTTAGAAGGCCAGATCCTGAAGTTGAAACTTAAGTACTTTGGCCACCTAATGAGAAGGGAGGACTCACTGGAGAAGAGCCTAATGCTGGGAAAGATTGAGGGCAAGAGAAGAAGGGGACGACAGAGAATGAGGTGGCTGGATGGAGTCACTGAAGCAGTAGGCGTGAGCTTAAATGGACTCCAGAAGATGGTAGAGGACAGGAAGGCCTGGAGGAATGTTGTCCGTGGGGTCGCGATGGGTCGGACATGACTTCGCAACTAACAACAACAACAAGTTGGAAGATAGATGAAAATCAGAGGCCAAAGATTGCTTTCCACTTCTAAAAAAATAGTTTGAATTTTAAATATGGACTTACAGTAACATTCATATATTAAATATTTATTTTTAAAGTTGATTCCTGATAGGATTAATTACTATCAGAAAGAAATAGAATTGATGTAATAGAAGGATAGATAACCCACAGATCATGCAATCTCCAGCCTCTCATTGGTGGATTTCCAGAATCTGAGCTTTTGTAAGTGAATTTTACTTGCATAATTTTGGTTCATGTTTAAGGTCAATATTCAGTGCCTGCTAAATTAATGGACATGTCAACCCTGATTTGTTTGCTTGTTTTGGCAACAGTAGTGAGTGTTTTGCTTGCTTGAGCTATGCAAGACAATTTGAATCACAAAATGGAAATGGATGGGCTGTTGGTTGCAATGATTTCTGTGAAGTGATATATCTCCATTTTGGAATTAGAATGCCCAAAAGATAAAAACATCCTGTCATATTTAAATATAAACCAAACAAAATAATTAAACTAACCACAGTAGGTATTTTTTCAGGTTTATTTGGGTTCCCATAGTGAACATGTCCTAGTGGGTGGCTAGTTTGACACAGATTCTCAATCTTAAATTGATATGGCCTTTTTTTTACAATCTTCCCATTTGAGAAATGTGTTTGCTTTACTTGATAAAGATCCCAAAGCCAAATCTTTAGTTACTAAATGTTGGCTCCCAGATTCAAGGACTCAGAATAGAATTATTGTTCTTCTAAGGTTGTATTTGTCTACTTTTAATAACTACTGAGGACCAGATTATTTTTTACAGTGTCCTGATACATAAAACCATAGAATTCAAAGAGGGTGTACTTATTTTTTCACATGCCTGTAAAACTAGCTGCTGTAGGCAAACCAAAACTAAATGAGATAGCAATGACCTAATTTAAATTATGGGTGAGAGGCAGGGCAGGTTTTTTAGTTGTAAATTTGAGGTCTTCTTTGCTTTATCTTTTTGAGAATCCTGTTAACTTTCTTCTTTCCATATAACAGGTTTGTGTTTATACTTATCCAGCATATTTGTACTAATGTTTGAGGTTAAGGCTGGCATGATGGACTTTATGTAAAATGTTCACATTTTTAGAAATGGAAGTAAAAAATAATAATCTTAGTCTTACTAATGTAGGAGAATGAGAAACTAAATGTAGGGAGCCTAAACAAGTAACATCTCTGGTTGGTTGGATTGATTGGATTAGTAAAGGCAATTTAGGGGGTGGGATGAGATGGGGGAGATGGGGGGGAGCAATATGACTTAATTAAATTTGAAAAGCCAAGATAGCATTCCAAGGTCTTGTATGTTGTTCTTAGGGCCTCCAGAATTTGGGTAGAAGTTGAAGAGTTTCAAGGTCGATTTCTAAATATGGACTCCAAAGTGTTATATGGAACTCTTGAAGAACCTTAGGTTACCACATGGTCTGTGATAGCTTTCCAAGCTCATGGATAATTTCCAGTATGGCTCCACTAAATATTGCTGAGTGGAGAGAAAAGAAAGGGCATAGGGTACACTTTGAACTTAATTGGGCAAAACAATACTCTGCATACCCAAGGAAGTGTTCAGGGAGGAAAGGTCGGATGAATTGCCACTGCATCGACCTACGGACTGTGCCATAGAGATCCGACCAGGGGCGAAACTCCCAAAGCCCAGACTATATTCTATGAGTCCCCAAGAATTAGAGAAAATGCAGAAGTTCATAGATAAAAACCTAGAATGGAGATTCATCCAACCAGCTAAACCAAAAATGGCTGTTCCCGTATTGTTCAGAGAAAAGAAAGATGGGTCGCTTTGCCTGTGCGTGGACTATAGGGCTCTGAACGCCATAAGCAAAAGCAACCTATACCCACTACCCCTTATGAAGGACATGCTATCCCATCTGTCTAAAGGGAAGATCTTTACTAAATTAGACCTCAGGGAGGCATATTACCGAATCAGAATCAAGGAAGGAGACGAATGAAAAACCACATTTAAGTACCCACTGAGGTGTTACCAATTCCGAGTTTTACCGTTCGGACTGCAAGGGGCCCCAGCCATTTTCATGCAGCTGATAAATGACATGCTAAGGGAGCACCTGTACAAGGGCATGCTGGTTTACCTGGACAATATCCTTATATTCACAGAGACCATGGAAGAGCATGTAAAATTGGTTAGGGCAGTCCTGAACAAGCTGCGGGCAGCCCACCTCTATGCTAAACTGTCTAAATGTGAATTCCATAAAGAGAAAATAAACTACCTGGGATATCGCATCTCCCCTGAGGGCATAGAAATGGACCCTGAGAAGGTCAGGGCAGTGTTAGAATGGGCACCACCCCACACAAGAAAGCAATTACAAAGCTTCCTGGGGTTTGCCAATTTCTATCGCCAATTCATGGGTAAGGCGTTTGCTCAAATCGCCTTACCCATCACCAACTTGTTAAAGACCAGAGGGGAAGGCAAACCTAAACCCCACTAACCACTAAAATGGACTGCCAAACCACATTCGAGAGACTAAAACGGCTTTTCTCCGCCAAACCCATTCTGCGACACCCTGACACTGACAAGCCCTTTGTAATCCAAGCGGATGCTAGCGATGTAGCAGTGGGGGCTGTACTGTTACAGGAAAACAAGAAAGGGGATCTCCAACCTTGTGCGTACCCATCGAGAAAACTAACCGAAACAGAACAGAGGTGGGCGGTTTGGGAAAAAGAAGCATACGCAGTGAGGTGGGCGCTCCTCACCTGGTGGCACTTTTTGGAGGGAAACAAAATCCCCTTCCAAGTGTGGACTGACCATAAGAATCTGGAAGCGCTAAAAACACCAAGAAAGCTTACCCCTAAACAAGCACAATGGTCTCAACATTTCCATTGTTTCAATTTCACCATAAAACACCTACCGGGGGGGAAGAATTTTCTGGCAGATGCACTATCCAGAATGCCTCAATACAATAGTACCCGACCCAGAGTAACAAAACCACTCATGCCTGAAACCCAGCTGGTGGCACAAGTAACTATCCGCACACAAGACAAATTACAAAAACCGTTAGCCAGCTAAGCAGGGATCGAATACAGGAAAGCCTTAGAGACGGATGAGTGGTTCCTGAATCACAAAAACCTATGCACTATCATAGACGGACTACCCTGGGTGGGGGAGAAACTATACATACCAAAAAGTCAGAGACTAACATTCATGCAAATGTGCCATGATTCAAAATCGGCAGGTCATTTTGGATTTGTGAAAACACTACACTTAGTTAAGAGACAATTTTGGTGGCCATCAATCAAAAAGGACATTGAAAGCTATGTAGCCAGCTACCCAATGTATGCATCAGCCAAGAGATTACAAGGAAAATCTCCCGGACTGCTACAACCAGTGGCAAGCCCCTCAGCACCATGGAAAGAAATTTCCATGGATTTTATAGTAGAGCTACCAGAAAGCAGTGGAAACACAGTCATTTGGGTTGTGACAGATCTATTTTCCAAACAAGTACATTTCATACCCTGCTCAAAGATCCCCATGGCGAAAACACTCGCAAAGCTGTTTGTTGAACACATCTATCGCTTATATGGGGCACCCCAGCGTATCATATCTGATAGGGGGGTGCAGTTCACCTCAGAGTTCTGGAAGGAGTTTTTGTCCCTTTTAGGGACCACTCAGGGGCTGTCATCTAGTCATCATCCACAAATGAATGGTGGGACGGAACGTTTGAACTCAGTACTTGAACAATATCTTAGGTGCTTGACGTGGGCCCTGACACATTCATAGGAAAGATGATATAAAAGGATTATAGGAATGTCGTAACACATAATGATGTATGATATAAATTTTATTAAGCCATTTTAAGGCTCTCCAACTGCTTCTTAATTTCTTTAACATCTTTAATAAAACACAGCAAACTGAAAGGGCTCTGTGGACCAAAGTTCCCTATTATAAATTCTTAACTTGATAATTAATCTTCTAGGGAATAAAGATGTTCTGATCTGTTCCGTTACATTTCCTTCTTTCCTTGGTTTGTCGGGGCTTACAGTTACAACTTTCTCTTGTGCATAGATGAACTACGTGAGGCTCTACTACACACAGAAAGAAAGGTCTGTGGTTAATATATGTGACTTTATATGTGGGTAACATTTTGTTCTATTTGACCAGCTACAGTGGACCAAAATAATGGTCATTTGGCTTTCTTTCCTTTAGTGTTTCTTCAGTTTATTTTTATTAGAATGGTTAAATACAATAAAAGTATAAAAATTAAAAGGTAAATAAGAAAAAGAGAAGCTATAAAATAATAATGAGTGAAAGAAAAAGAAGAAAAAACAGAATTAGGACTTCTGCCCTTTTTTTTTTTTATCAAGTAGTAGCCAGCTTACTTTTTCGCCTTCCCTCCTTAACATTTTTTAATTCCCCAAATCTATAAACCTCTCAGGTGTGAAAGATTAGGTCCATACAAGAAAGTTCAATTAAATTGATTTATTGCTAAAAGCCTATGCACAGGAATCTTCTCAACTAACAGTTGGAACCTGCTTAGAATTAGGTAAGGTTCAATGGCACGCAAGGGCGGTTGGACTTATTCTGTTGTGGCTACATAGGGATTCTAGGCTGATATCCCTTTTCCCGCCACTTCGATGTTCTGTCATCCCTTCTACTACATAATCATCAATTCAGTCTTTTCTTCTTTCTTTTAATGTTTGTCTGAAGGTACTGAAGATCTCTAGGCAAGACAAGGTAAATGAATTCTTCAATATCAGCTGGAGACTCAATTTCCCCTGACATTATATAGCTAGTTGAAAATTTATAATAGGTAACAATGAACCTTCTCAGATGCCCTCTTATAAGTATCTCCTTAATATTTTAGTCTTTATTGAACCCGATGATTGAAGACATAATCCATAGGTAAGTTAAAGATGTCAGTGATTTTGTGTTAGCTGTATGGGCTGAGAGAAAGTGGCTGTCCAAAGCCACCCAGTAGGCATCTGTGGCTGGATTACAACCTGCTCCTCTTGGTACCAATTCAACCCATTACCCACTACATTTCACTGGCTCTCTTTACAACCTCTGATTATACCTTTCTGGCTAATTTCAGTCAAAAGGCTTGCATTTATTATTGAATCAATCCATTTTCTGGGTTGAGATATTACATCTCCAACGCATCAATCAGACTAAGTTCACCCCAGATTCTAAACTACAGTAAAATCAATCAGCTGTTGGTCATTCTTTATCTTCTTTTCTTTAGTGTTTTGTAACCTTTTCATTATTTCTTCACTTATGCTTTCTTAGAGAATCATGAAGCCATCGCTGTGATATTGTATCACAAAATGCAACCTTTATATTGCCACTCGAAAGTTGGGTGACACTGTAAATCAGTAATGAGGAATTTGCCTATACTGTATTTGATGTGTACTAATTTCTTCTATGCACTCATGAAGTTAACTGCTTTTTCCATCTAGAATGATTGTTGATCTTTGCAGTTGATCAATTCTTGGGTCTCCACCTAATATACACCAAAGAATTGTGCAGTACCTTGGTTCAATCTCCATAAATTGCTTTAGAACACTCCATTGCATTAGATTTCAAAGGGGAACTGGTTTTTGGATTTCCAAAATATTAGGAAAGAAATTAATGATTTAATTTTTTTTAGTGAGCAAGGGTTTCAGGAGGGAAGTGCAGTGGCTTATCTGAAGAAAAAAAGAGAAAGAAACAACAAGCTCCAACATGAACACTTTGTGTTTATTTTTTTCCAAAGCTCAACTTAGACATGAGATCAAGAAATTACAATGGTACAAACATGGAGCAGGTAACAGAATTCATTTTAATTGGTTTCCAGCTGTCTAGGTCTCTGGAAATAGTTGTTTTTACTCTGCTCTTAGTGGTTTTTCTGTTAACACTTGCTGGGAATTTCACCATCATCCTACTGGTAGGCTTCAATCGATGCTTTCATACCCCGATGTATTTCTTCATTTGCAACCTTTCCCTCTTGGAGGTCCTTTTTGTCTTGTCCATCACCCCTAAAATGTTGATGAACCTTATATCCAGGAACAAAGCCATCTCTTTCCTAGCCTGTGCTGCCCAGTGCTATTTGTATTTCTTCCTTGGAACCACTGAATTCATCCTCATTGCTGTGATGTCCTTTGACCGCTACGTTGCCATCTGCCATCCACTTCGCTATGCCACCATCATGAATGATTGTCTTTGCACTTGTTTGGTCCTATTCTGCTGGATCGGAGGATTCCTGTCTACCATTGTCTCCTTCTGTTTGATCTTTCAATTATCATTCTGTGACTCAAACATCATAGACCACTTTTTCTGTGACTACAGTCCAATGATAACCCTTTCTTGCAATGATATCCATGTCCTTTTGAATCTAGCCTCCATCCTGTCCTCTGTGGTACTCCTCAGCTCTTTGTCAGTCACTGCTATCTCTTACCTCTACATAATTGTCACCATCTTTCGTATGAAAGCTACCAAAGGTCAGCAGAAGGCCTATTCCACTTGTGCATCTCACATCACGGTGGCTTCCATCTTCTATGGCAGTGCCATTTTTATGTACTCATTATCTAACAAGGAACGCTCTCGGGATATCCAGAAAGCAGTGGCAGTTCTAACTGCAGTGGTCACTCCACTGCTGAACCCTTTTATTTATACCTTAAGGAATGAGAAGGTCAAGGAGACCATAAAGGATTTTCTAAAGAGAAAGGAAATTCCTTTATGAAGAAGCTGGAGGCATCTGAAGAGCTTTCCCATCTCCAGCAGGATTGACACTGTTCGAGGTATGCAAGATTATTTGAGTGGCAAACTGGTAACGGATAGGCTGTTGATTGCAAGGGTTTTTTGTGAAGTGATTCATCTCCATTTAGGAATTAGAATGGCCAGAAATTAAAAACACATCCAACATATTTAAATATAAACCGTACAAATTAAATAAACACAGTTGGCATTTTTCCAGGTTTCTTTTGGTTTCCCATATTGAACATGTGCTACTGGGTGGCTAGTTTGCCATAGATTCTCAATCTAGATTGATATGTCCTATTTTTACACTCTTCCCAGGGCAGTCTGAGAAGTTTATACTTGCTTTGTTTCACCTGATAAAATCTCAGAGTCACATCTTTAGTTACTGAATGTTGACTCCTAGATTCAAGGACTCAGAATTATAACTAACCATGAATGTTGAGTTAAGGTAGATATTTAGCAGTACTCTGGAGATTATTTGATCTTACGTTATCTTACATTTATTGTATATTGCTATACTAAACGTAGTCTTTTCAATAGTTAATCTGATTCACCAACTGCAGTGACTCCTGGACCAGAAAACATTATTCATTATGACTCGTGTCTTAGTTAGCTCCTGTTTGGATTACTGTAACACTTTGTAGATGGGACTGCTTTAAAGAACACGTGGAAGCTGTTGATGGCCCACCGTGAAACTACACAGGCAATTTTTGGCATTCTACATAATAGTCATTTCATACCACTGCTCTGTGAGCTATGCAGGTGAGATTCAAGGTGCTGGTTGTCACCTATAAAGTCCTACATGGCATAGGGTCAGGCTATTTGTTGGTTTGCCTGTCTCCAGTTATTTCTGCTCACCTTACCAGAACTAGCAAGATGAGAAAGCTCCAGGTCTCTCCTATCAACCAATGTCAACTTGGTCCTTGCTCTAGAACCGCATCTTTTCAGAGATCCAGGTGGATCTCTTTCATAAGGCATTGAAGACCTGGCTATTACCTAAGCTATTTGGGTAATTCTGCACGAAATTCTGCAAATCCTGCTAGTTGATTGTTTTTTGTTTTTTTTATAAGATTTTATTGATTTTTTCCATACATACAATAATAATTTTTCAACCAACGTGCAGTCTGGGTTTAAATACGCTAATACATATTTAATTCCTAATCCTTTATTCTTTCCTCTAACCATCGGTAAAATAAGTCCCAAATTTGATAATATTCTGTTTCTTCTTTTTCTTTCAGTCTCATAGTCAATCTGTCCATCTCTGCACATTCTAGTATTTTTTTAATTATTTCTTCATCTGGTGGTATTCCTTCATTTTTCCAATGTTGCGCAAATATTATTCTTGCCGCTGTTGTGACGTGTAAAATCAAATATAGGCTTTGTTTGTTAATCTTTTCTGGCATTATACCTAATAAAAAACGTTCAGGTTTAAAATCTACATGTTCTCCCAACATCTTTTCTAACCAAGTATGTATCTTTTTCCAATAATTCTTTACTTTATCACATGTCCACCAAACATGATAATACGTGCCTGACTTGTGTTTACATTTCCAACATCTATCTGACATATTTATAAACATTTTTGCTAATCTTGCTGGTGGCAGGTGCCATCGATAAAACATTTTATATAAATTTTCTTTATAAGAAGTTGACATTGTCAGTTTATAATTTCTTTCCCATAAGTTTTGCCATTTTTCTAATTCTATATTATATCCCAAATTTTTCACCCATCTATCATTGTTTCTTTAACTTGTTCGCTTTCCATTTCCAAAGTTAATAAAAAATTATACATTTTCTTAATTTCTCATCTGAAGTTAACAAAGTCTTATCAAATGCCGTTTTTTCTTTATAAAATCCATACAGTTTAACATCTTGTTTATATCTAGTTTGCATTTGTAAGTGTGCCCACCACGACAAGTTGATACCCTGATTTTCCATTTCTTGTTTAGATTTTAAATTCCCTTCAGAATTTAGAATATCACTATAAGTCCACCAAATTTGGGTGTACAAATGCTTCCTTAGTTGACAACCACCCTGGAATTTTCAAATATATTTTACTTCCCCCCCCCCATACTGTTAACAATGCATTTCTTATGTAATGGTTTTGGAAATATTTATGAATTTTATTTTTCCCATACCATAAAAAAGCATGCCACCCCAATTGTAAATCATGCCCCTCCAGATATAACAACCTTTTATTTCTAAGAGTTATCCATTCTTTTACCCATGTTAATACAGATGCTTGATAGTAGAAAACCTACTCCAGTAAACCAAATCCTCCATTTTCCTTAGCATCTTGTAATGTTGTCATCTTAATTCTAGCTTTCTTTCCTTGCCAGACAAATTTCAAAATTAATGAATTTAAAACTTGAAAAAAAAAATTCTCGAGTTTTATGGGTATTGTTTGAAATAAAAATAAGATTTTCGGTAATACATTCATTTTCACTGTAGCAATTTTTCCTAATATTGACAACTGCAAATTTTCCCATTTTTCCAAATCCAGTTTTATTTGATTCAATAATTTTGTGTAGTTATCTTCTTTTATTGTTGAACATCTTGCTGTTAAATGTATACCCAAATATTTAACCTTTCTAACTATTTGTAATTCTGTTTTTTCTGACATTTGTTTTTTTGGTTTATCTGTAAGATTTTTAACTATTACTTTAGTTTTTTCTCTGTTTATTTTCAGTCCTGCCATTTCTCTGTACTGTTCTACCTTTCCCAGTAATTTAGGAATCATCTCCAAAGGTTCTTCTAAGATAAATACCAAATCATCAGCAAATGCTTGTAATTTATATGTTTCGCCTTTTATTTCCAGTCCTTTAATTCTTGTATCTTGTCTGATATTTCTATTTAAGACTTCCAGAGTGAAAATGAATAACAATGGAGATAATGGATATCCTTGCCTTGTACCTTTTCTTATCTCAAAGTTCTCAGTATAATCTCCATTCACGATCACTTTCACTGTTTGTTTGTTGTATATTGTTTTTATCATATTTATAAAGTTCTATCCAAAGTTCATTATTTATAATTGCTGAGTCATAAATTGCCAGGAAACATTATCAAATGCCTTTTGAGCATCTAGGAATATTAGTGCCAGTTGTTTCCCTGGATGTAGTTCATAGTATTCTAATACGTCCATTATCACTCTTAAATTGTTTTCAATTTGTCTCTTTGGTAGAAAACCATGTATAAATTCAAGTAGGCATTAGTTGATTGTTTTTATGTTTGTTGTTTTCAACTGTAAATTGAGAATTATACGTTTGAGTTGAACTGTATTATTCAGATGGTTGGAGTAATTATTGTTTGCTCTCATTTTGTATAGCATCCAAGATCATTGCTTTGAAATGAGCAACCATATTAATTGTTTAAGTGAATAAAATTTAAATTCTATTGTCTCCTTTCTCTGGTCCACAATCATAAAAAAAACTTTATTGTTGAATAAATGTACTATGCAAACCAAAACTCTGTTCTTTTCTTTCCAAAATTCTTATAATCTGTAAATTTGTTCATGAGAATAATGAATTGTCAGGAAGGTTTTGAAATAAATAGATTTTGATCTCTCTGATATGATAGAATCCATATCGTTATGCTCTTGATTGGCATCTGGTCAAAAAATGTATAGGGAATACCACCCAATCAGTAGAAGAGATGGTGATAGAAGCAGCAGAATTACTTTTGGTTATATTCTTGGGTTAGGTTATAAAACATATAGAGATGCATGGATTCAATTTTAGGTAGTAAATGGGGGAAGAGTTGGATAATTTCTGATAACATAATAGATGTGGAGTAATTTCCAAGACTAACCAGTTTCACTGGAGGATAATCTTTTGTAAACAACAGTTCATAATATCCAGTGCTTTTTTTGTAAAAAAAAGAGGTGCCGGAACTCACACACGTCATACAACCCACCTTGCCTACCCTACAAGGTTCCATCCAAAAAAGGTGCCGGAACTCCGTTCTGAGCGTTCTATGAGAAAAAAAGCCCTGATAATATCAGACTGGTAGAGTGGACTCACTCTTATGGGACTTTAAATACAAAGAAAGAAAGGGGAAACAAGGTTGGATGCTAATATACTTGGAATATTGCATCCAATTTGGGTCACCACAATATGAAAAAGATGTTGAGATTCTGGGAAGAGTGCAGAGAAGAGCAACAAAGATGATTAAAAGACTGGAGGTTAAAACGTATGAAGAACGGTTGCAGGAATTGGGTATGTCTTGTTTAATAATAAAAAAAAAGGACTAGGGATGACATGATAGCAGACTTCCAATATTTGAGGGGCTGCCAAAAAGAAGAAAGGGTCAACCTATTCTCAAAAGCACCTGAAGGCAAAACAAAAGAAGCAATGGATGGAAACTAGTCAAGGAAGAAAGCAACCTAGAACTAAGGAGAAATTTCCTGATAGTTAGAATAGTTAATCAATGGAATAATTGCCTCCAGAAGTTGTGAGTGCTCCAACACTGGAGGTTCTTAAGATGAGACTGGACAACTTGAGTAGGGGATTGGATTAGAAGACCTCTAAGGTCACTTCCAACTCTATTATTCAATTACTCTAATGGACTATCAAGCATTTTTCTAATGTACCGTATTATAATTCCATTGTCTTTCCCGGTATATGAATTCTGCATAGGGGAAACTAGCCAGATTCTGAATAAGTGAAATAAAGGAATAGAAACTGGATATCAGAGCTCAAAACAGCAACAAGGCAGTGGCCCAAAATTGCGGCTTTCACGATACTCCATTGTTAATCTCAAAGTAATTGTGGTGGAACAAAGAAACTTTGTCAACACTACACATGTCCTGTAATACAAAACCAATGAAGTTTTGCTGCTCCCCAAAACCTATACTGAAGGAATGATAACTAGTCCTGGAGAAGCTACAAGACTCTGGATTTCTTTTATAAGGGTGGAAATTTCTTAGTCTTTTTAGAAATGAGTTGATTCCATATTGCTTAATGAGAATGAGATTTGGGTTTCTAAACTCCTATTCTCGGTTAAGGTTACTGAAGGTCAAAAGCAATGAGGAAAATTAATAAATTTGTTTCTTTTCTTTATTCCCTAGAAAATTAATTATCAAGTTAAGAATTTATAGTAGGGAACTTTGGTCCACAGAGACCTTTCAGTTTACTGTGTTTTATTAAAGATGTTAAAGAAATTAAGAAGCAGTTGGAGCGCCTTAAAATGGCTTAATAAAATTTATATCATACATCATTATATGTTACGAAATTCCTATAATCCTTTTATATCATCTTTCGTATGAATGGCAAGGATGTTGCACAGATCCACCAATTTAAATCTGAATTTAAGTGGCGCTAAAGAAAAATCAATGAAAATAATTAACCACAATTAGTCTCATTAATTTCAATGGCTCTAAACAGAACTGGATTTCAATCGGTCCCAAATTAAGTTATCTTATTTTCACATTACTATCTCATTTCTGCAGTTTTATTCTTATTTTGATGCAGTGTGCAAAGAATTAGAGTTGCAAAACAGTCTTCAACTTATGATCACAATTGGGGTTGAAACTTCTTGTTGCTAAGCTCTGAGGCTGTCAAGCGAGTTGCGCCTGATTTTATGACCTTTTTTGGCATGGTTGTTAAGTGAATCACCGTTGTTATTATTATGCATATCCAGCTTCCCCAGCTGACTTTGTTGGAAGTCCCCTGGGAAGGTCGCAAGTGATGACCATGTGACCCTGGTACATTGCAACTGTTGTAGAGACATGCTGGTTGCCAAGCTCCTGAATTTTGATCACGTAAGCTGCGGATGCTGCAATGGTCATAAATGTGAGGACTGTCATAAGTCACTTCAAACAGATGACAAGTGAATGATTGTGAATTGTAAGTCAAGGTCTACCAATACTTACTAGAAATAATTATTTATTTACTCTAATAAGAATAACAGAGAGTCGTCACACTTTCAAATCAGATAGATCACGGGTGTCAAACTCGATCGTGTCACATGGCATATTCTGATGTATTGCAATGTTTTTTGCCTTTGCGGAGCCAGGATGGGCATGGCCTGTGCGTGCCGCATCCGGTCTGCGGGCCGCCACTTTGACACCCCTGAGATAGACGATCCATATGAGGGAGAAAAATCTATTTAGCTTGCTGATCTATAATCAGAGGATCATTGGTCTCAGGTTGGAAAGCCCTGGAGTTGGGCTGTTGCAACGAAAGAATAAGAAAGAGGACCATAAAGAGGATTGTGATGTACCAATAAGTCCTTCCTTCCTTCCTTCCTTCCTTCCTTCCTTCCTTCCTTCCTTCCTTCCTTCCTTCCTTCCTTCCTTCCTTCCTTCCTTCCTTCCTTCCTTCCTTCCTTCCTCCCTCCCTCCCTCCCTCCCCTCCCTCCCTCCCTCCCCTCCCTCCCTTTCCTTCCTCCCTCCCTCCCTCCCTCCCCCTCTCCCTCCCTCCTTCCTTCCTCCTTCCTTCCTTCCTCCTTCCTTCCTTCCTTCCTTCCTTCCTTCCTTCCTTCCTTCCTTCCTTCCTTCCTTCCTGAATTCACATAAGCTTCACTGGGCACAGATAGAGAAAAAGAAAGAGGTTAAGAAACAGTTAACAGATCTTGGTGGCTTTTATTTGTTTTAACCCAAGTCTTTTTATTTTGGCAGTTCATGAGTTCCGAAGTGTGAAGGAGGCTGAAAGGGATGTGCCCAAATAATTTTTAAAAACCTATTTTTATGCAAAAGTATATTTTATGTATTTGATTGACAGCCTGACTTTCATTCAGGAGATCAAGGTGGCATGCATGTACATAGGCTCTTCTTCTCTTTCTCCAGAACATCCCTCTGAGGTGGCAGGGGTGGGAGAGAGGAACTGGCCCATGTGCACATTTTGGCTCAAAAAGGGCAAAATTAAATTTGCATTCAGATGAATCATAGGCAAATTTCTCCCATCTACCTAATGGCTGGAAAGGGTGAGAGAAATTGTGAAAACAGTAAGGACTTATCTCTTTTTGGAGATGCATTGGCACAAGAAAAAAGAAGATAGAAGCAAGACAGTAGATAGCAACTAAACATATTGTTTCAGACAAACATTGATTAGCGGCAGGAAGACTATTCAACTCCTGTTTTTGGAAGAAGAGGGTGCCTTGGAGTCAGATTTTTGACTCCTGGCAACTGCCTAAATAAGCCCCTTAAATTTTCTTGGCAAGATTTCAGAAGTAGATTACCATTGCCTTTTTCCTAGGGTAGAGAGGAAGGGCCTGGCTGAAAATCACCCAGCTAATTTTGTGTCTAAAGCATTTTGTGTCTAGAATTCACAATATGTTGCTTTCCAGCTAGATGCCTTCATTACTGTACCAAACCGGCTCTCCCTTAACTATCTAGAACTACCTAGAACTACCTAGAACTACCTAGAACTACCTAGAACTAAGGAAAAATTTCCTGCCAGTTAGAACAATTGATCAGTGGAACAATCTGCCTCCAGAAGTTGTGGATGTTCCAACACTACTACTACTACTACTACTACTACTACTACTACTACTACTACTACTACTACTACTACTACTACTACTATTATTATTATTATTATTATTATTATTATTATTATTATTATTATTATTATTATTATTATTATTATTATTATTATTATTATTATTATTATTATTATTATTTGTTATTCATTAGACATGAACCTCAGTCAACTGAACATTCAAATTGGCTGGCGCTGATGGTTGACACGGGTTGCTACCAGCATCCTAGGTGTCAACCAGGTACCTCCTTAAAATATAAGATGTTCCGAGTAGTGCAGTTTTTTGTAACATTGCTGGAGTTATTGCAGGAAGCTGCAGTTTCTTGATGTATTTTGCAAAGTTTTTGGACATAGTTCCAAGTGCCACGATGACAATGGGTATCACTGTTACACGTTTCATCCATAATCGTGCAGTTTCGATGGCCAGGTTGCGATATTTCATAATTTTTCCCAGTTCTTTTTCTTTGACTCTGGCATCTCCTGGTACAGCGATATCAATCAGCTGTACTCTTCGGTTCTCTACAACCGCGATATCTGGCATGTTGTGTTCCAAGTGGCGATCTGTCTGTATTCGAAAGTCCCACAAGATCTTCACCCTTTCATTCTCAACAACTTTTTCCACCCTATGTTCCCACAACTTTTCGGACACAGGCAAGTAGTATTTTTTACACAATGCCCAGTGGATTAATTTAGCAACTCGGTCATGTCTAGCTTTGTAGTCAGTTTGTGCGATAATGCTGCACTCACAGATTAGATGTGAAACAGTTTCAACTTTGCCATTGCAAAGTCAGCAATTTGGATTGTCAGTAGATTTTTGTATCTTCGCTTTCATGGCATTAGTTTGTAGTGCTTGTTCTTGAGCAGCCAGTATTAATCCTTCCGTTTCTTTCTTGATGGTTCCCATCTTAAGCCATGCCCATGTCAAGTTGTTATCACATTTTCCTTCAATGTTTTTCAAATGCTGTCTGTGCAAAGCTTTGGTTTTCCATCTATTTAATCTGTCATCCAGCCATTTTTTCTTATATTCTGCCTTTGTTTCTGTTATTTTTATAGTGCTCTCTGTTTTCACAGCCTGCAGCAGTTTTTCTGTACTTTGATTCACATAGTCATTCAAACTTCGTTTTTCTTCTTCTACAGTTTGGTGGATTTGCAATAGTCCTCTGACCCCTATTTTTCTTGGCAGGTACAACCTGTCAATGTCACTTCGTGGATGTAGAGCGTGGTGCATATTCAAACATTTACGTGTTTTCCGGTCTAGGTTTTCCAGTTCAGCCAAAGTCCAGTTGATAATTCCAGCTGGGTAGCGTATCACTGGGACTGCCCATGTATTAATGGCTTTAATTATGTTTCCAGCATTCAGCTTTGATTTTAAAATTTTGCGGACTCTCCTGATGTATTCCTTTTGCGTTGACTCTTTGACTTTTCCATTCAAGATGTTATCTGCTTCCAATATGCCTAGGTATTTGTAACCGTCATCCTTTGCTAGTGCTTTCACAATACTTCCATTTCCCAGTTCTATTCCTTCTATTTTTGCCATTTTTCCTCGTTGCATGGATAGTACAGCACATTTTCCAAGTCCAAAGTTCATTCTGATGTCACTGCTAAATAGTTGGACTGTGTTGAGTATTGATTCAAGTTCAGTGTGGCTTTTCGCGTACAGTTTTAAGTCATCCATGTTCAGCAGATGGTTTATCTTGCCATGCTGGCTTGAGATGTAGTATCCCTGTTTTGTGTTTCGTAAGATTATTGTCAATGGAATTAATGCGATGTTGAACAGTAGTGGTGAAAGTGAGTCCCCTTGGAAAATTCCTCGTCTGATGTTAATTTCATCAATGTTCTCCCCATTTGCTGTTAGGACTGTTTTCCATTTTTGCATATTTGCTTTCAAAAATGTACAGATATTTTTGCTGATTCCAAAGTTTTCCAAAGACCCCTTAATCCAACTGTGAGGTAATGAGTCGAATGCCTTCTTGTAATCGATCCACGCCATATTTAAATTCGTTTTCTGTCATTTTGCATTTTTAAGTACCATTTTGTCAATGAGCAGCTGATCTTTTGTTTCTCTTGATTTTTTATAATTTCCTTTTTGTTCTACCGGATACAGACTGTTTTCCATCAGATGACTGAATACTGAATTTGCCAGTATTCTTGTAAAAAGTTTGAACGTTGTTGGCAGACAGGTAATTGGGCGGTAGTTGCTTGGTTCTGTGCTCTTTTCTGGGTCCTTCATTATCAAGTATGTTCGACCAGCTGTGGCATTTTGAAGCATTTCATCAAACTGAGTGGTCATGCGGTGATGGAGGCTGGTGAGGTGTTTCAACCAGTATCCATGCAGCTCGTCCAGGCCAGGTGCACTCCAGTTCTTGGCCTTCTTTACTTGTTTTGCAACTGGAAGTTTTTAAGAAGAGACTGGACAGCCATTTGTCCGAAATGGTATAGGGTTTCCTGTCTGAGCAGGGGATTGGACTAGATGACCTCCAAGGTCCCTTCCAACTTTTATTATTATTATTATTATTATTATTATTATTATTATTATTATTATTATTATTATTATTATTATTATTATTATTATTATTATTATTATTATTATTATTATTATTATTATTATTATTATTATTATTATTATTATTATTACCTATATGTACATAAGAACATAGGAACAGTCACAACTGATCAAAGTCCAGCATTATGGCCAACCAGATATCTCTGACTCCAACCCAGAGTTAATATTTGAGCCTTTAAGATTGATAGTCATGAATCAATCAGTCCTTCTTTAATTAATTTAAGGCATCCAAGCTTGTTTTTGCAGCAGAAGATACTTGCATCAGTCTCAGACATTCTGAGGGAAATATATATTGGGGATAAGTTTGGAGAAAAAAAAATTGTGATTGAATATTTGTTTCCTGTAGAATATGCCACCCTTTCCTAAACTGGCACCTTCTCAATATGTTTGGTTCAGTTTTCAACCTTTCCTTGCTGTTGCTGAAAATTCTGAAGTTTTAATTGGAGCATGTCCATATTGAGTAGACACGAGTGGGTTGGAAAAGCAAGTGGTCCAGTCTACAAAAGGCAAATCCAAAGTATAGAGAGATATTTCCAGATCTAGTCTTCAATAGAGAGAAGAGCTTATCCTATTGACACATAAAAGTAAGATTATAAAACTGAGTTCGCCAAATCAAACCCATTGCTGGAGACATAGAACATGGAGTAGGGCCATTTGTTGCTCAACATGTTCCAGAAGTGCAGCCCTTGTCTTCATGTTTGTGTGGACCAGGCCTTCAATTAAGTCACAGCGTGGCTTATTTCTTCATGAATGTCAGAATGGGGAAACTCAACCTAGGAAAAATCCCTCCTGTATCTAAGGCAGAATATTGATGCCAAACAATGCAGCTCCACAACTAGGAGTTCTCCTGATCTTCTCTCCTGGTGTGGAAGTACTCTTCCCATCTGGGATCTGAGCTGGTGCTACAAAAGGGGCAATTCAGCAAAACAAATTCTACCAAGGGATACAGGAAGAAACGACGGGTAAGTAAGGCATGTTTGTTGAGATAAGCCCAAAGAATTCAATTACATTTTTTGACAACATATTTTAATATACAAGCAGGATTTGGTGCATTGGTGTTTCTCAATTATAACCTTTGTCCTTTCAGGTGCTGTTCTTGAGGACCATCAGAAAAAGTCGGAGAACCAAAGCATTTCTGAATTCATCCTCATGGGTTTTTCCATTGGCCGTCAAATTGAGCTCCTGCTAGCCTTCCTTTTTTTAACCATGTACATTGCAAGCTTGGGGGCCAATATGGTCATCCTCTGCATTGTATTGGTAGATAACCGCCTCCATAACCCGATGTACTTCTTTCTTGGCAATGTCTCCATTCTGGACATCTTCTTCACCACTGTCACCAGCCCGCAATTGCTCTGGAACCTCCTCTCTGGTGACAAGTCTATTTCTTTTGCTGGCTGCATGACACAATCTTATTTCTATTTCTTCTTAGGGACAGTACAGTTTCTTTTGTTTACCTCCATGTCCTATGACCGCTATGCCGCCATATGCAGGCCATTGCAATATCATGCGATCATGAATAGCCAGGTCTGCATCCAGATGGTTTTGGCTTGCTGGCTGGGTGGGTTCCTTTCAGTTCTTATTCCCACTATTATGATCTCCAGACTATCCTACTGCAAGTCTAACGTCATCAACCATTTCTTTTGTGACAGTGGCCCTCTGCTGAATCTGTCCTGCAGTGACACCCGAGTGATAGAGTTGATGGACTTTGTACTGTCTTCTGTCGTTATCCTCTGCTCTTTGGTCTTAACCTTAGTTTCTTACATGTGTATCATCTCAGCAATAGTCCGCATCTCTACCCCTTCAGGTCAGGCAAAAGCCTTCAATACTTGTGCTTCACATCTGACCATCATCTCCATCTCCTGTGGCATCAGCATCTTCATCTATGTCACACCATCCCAAAAGGAGACTCTTGAAGTCCATAAGGTCCCTGCCCTACTCACCACAATTGTCTGTCCTTTCCTGAACCCTTTCTTCTTCACCCTGCAAAATAACATAGTGAAACTGGTACTAAGAAACATGATGAGTCAGGTTACAGAGCGGATTGCTCATAAGGTTTGTGGTGTGTTGGGAAAGAATGGACATACTAAGTGGGGAGACCAGGCAAAAGCATAAGAAGGGAAAGACAGCCAGCTGGAATTTTTTCAACTTTGATGATAATAAGATGGAAAAACAATAAAGCGGCTTGAAAAGAGAGATTTCTCTTCATCAAGTTATATTACTTTTTGTTTTTGGTAACAACACTATAAGATATTAATGATGCATGGCTGAAAGTGGACGTTCATGTAGAATATCCTAGGGAACAATTTCATTTCTGAGCAATCTTTCTGAAAACTAAAGCAATAGATTTCTTTTTTAATTGTAAAGTATCTGTTGAAGAGTTAACAGGTTCCATCTCTCCCCACTCTACAATATTGGGAATATTTCCTTTTAATAAAGAGAAACTAGAGATAGTCATTTTTCTAATTATTCACAATCATACTGTATAATGGCCTTTTTGCTGAATGCAATTAATTATATATGAAAATTGTTGCTATTATTTCTAACTGATCTTTTAGGGCTTGCCAAGATTTGAATGGAAGGTTCAACCCAGGTTGGTTATGAAAGTTCTTTATGTCCCTTGGTAACAAATAGTTATGTCCATTTGTTACTAATGGACCTATAGAAAGCACACCCACACCTGGAATGCCAGTTGCAGCCTCTTATCAACCTTTGCCTAACCACATACTTTCAATTTGATGGGCAAACATATCAACAAATCAAAGGAATACCTATGGGATCCCCATTTTCAGAACTCATGGCAGAGGTCGTAATGGAATCAATAGCAGTCCCACACATTGAACCCAAAATATGGATCCGGTATGCAGATGATGCCGTGACCATAATAAAAAGGGACCAATTAAAGATCACACACTAAAACATCAACATCTCCAAAGGAATCAATTTCACAAGGGAAGAAAAAAACAATACAGTACTCTTCCTAGATATCCTCATTAGCAGAGACTATGATGGCAAAGTAGAAAGACAAATCTACTGAAACACCACCTACACCAACCAAGTGCTCCACTAAGTGAGTAACAGCAATAGCAATAAGAATAGCACTTAGACTTATATACAGCCCTCTCTAAGCAGTTTACAGAGTCAGCACATTGCCCCCAACAATCTGGGTCCTCATTTTACCGACCTTGGAAGGATGGAAGGCTGAGTCAACCTTGAGCCGGTCAGGATCGAACTGCCAAACTGCTGGCAGCCGGCAGTCAGCAGAAGTAGCTTGCAGTACTGCATTCTAACCATTGTGCCACCATGGCTAATAACCCAACCTCTCTCACAAGAGAAGCTGTGTAAAAAAGCTAATTCTAGTGTTCCTCATCCTACTTTTCTTCCTATGAGTTGGAATTCAATTCTTAACATTCCAGATTGAGGACCATGGACAATGTTCTTTAACATCTGGAAAGTAGAACTAGATTGAGAAAAACACCTTAAAATCGCTTAATCAGTCTTCCCTGGTCCTTCCCAGTCAGTGCAGTGTGGTTCTTTGGACCATTCCTGCATCTACAAGACACTTTTAGATTGTTACTGAATTAAGATATTCAAATGCTAAGAATTGACTTTAGGGAAAGTATGAAAAAAGCTAGACATAAACACAAAATCATAGGGCTGAAAGGAACTTTGGAGGTCTTCTAGTCCAACCCCCTAGCCAAGTCAAGAGACCTTATACCATCTCAAACAAAGAGTTGTCCAATCTGAAAACATCCAGCAATGGAGCACCCACAACTCTGGGTGGCAAAATGTTTCATTGATTAAGTGTTTTCACTGGAGCTTTGGAGAATAAGTCAATAAGGTTTAGATTTAACATGTTGATTTTTTGATTCCTTGTCATCACCTTTTCTTACAAATGAACAACTATAGAGGAGCAACTATTATCTCAGCCTGCAAATGAGCCAGTTTCTCCATGATCTATACGTGCAAGTCTGTTGGGAAACAGGTTGAAAGGCATGGTTGGTAATAATGTTCAAAGTCACTCAAGCATTTCATTACTATTTTCACACTTCAGAATTGAGGGAGCAGTTTCTGACCAATCAGTACGCATTGTATCAATATGCAGTTAGGTTAGGTAAAGACATTTTAGTGCATTGCCTTATGGTTTTTTTAGCTGGGTTTTAATCACTTCAACTTTTTTTTATGTGTCCTTGGGCATTATGTGTCCTTGACAGGAAAGTGGAATACCATGCCAAAATAAAACAAATGCAACGAATCAACCCTTCCGTGAAAACCTTGTGTGTTTCACTGAAAAATGTGAATATAGAAGAATGTAGAAGAAGCTGAAGTTAATGTGGTGATTTATTATAATCCTACAATGTAATCCAGAGTTAGTAATGCTGCATAAAAAGGTACTTAGACAGTAACAGAGTGAGTGATATGGCTGGATCCTTCTGCGGATGCCCAGAAAAACTCATGGCGTTTACTGAATTACTTTCCATAAATATTATGGAATGGAGAAAGCATGTACAGAATGTATTAGCAATGAAACTGAATTTCTGCAACAGATCCTCTTAAGTTAGGATGGCATGGCATACACTGGTTTTTTCCAAGCATTTTGGCCTTTTGGTGGCCTGCTGGACACTGTGCCTCAAAGACCATTGGGTGGAGATAAAGCAGATATGAAATTTAATTTCCTTACCATTTTAAATTAAAATAAAATAAATTATGGCGATTCTTCTTCAGCAGTGAATTTAATGATTTCCCCCCTCTGCCATAGAGGTTGACCAACTGGTAATTTTGAAGGTCCCTGGGAATTATACCCAAGGTTTCCTACAGCTGTAGAGCCCCTGCAGCTGTAGATCCCCTGAATGGGAGTGGTATTGTCTGTGAAGCAAAGCAGCATTTTTCTCAAAGGGTGTAAATAATTACTTGGTTCAGAACCAGTTGCATTAGAAAGTACAAATTTTAGAATCAAATACTCTTGTTATTTGCAATTTGCAGTCATCTAGTTTATTCAGAGAAATCAGCAGGCATAGTTTAAGCTGCAGCAGCTTATTTAGGGTTGGAACAAATGGACATGTAGAAAATAACAACCTCTGTGTTGGCATTGTACACCACAGCAATCTTTGGTTAATTGGATGGGACACAAAAATTATTGTAAGAAGACATTACATTAAAGTACAGAACAAAGTAGACACCCTCCCCCAAATAATCTTTTTGACAAGTATGCCACAAATGAGGTAAACTTAATAAAAGCTGGAAATCTTTATCCAAAGATAGCTGTAATTGTTCTTTTTGTGCTCACTGTCATCTCCAGGACTTCAGCAGAGACCATTTAGACTCCACATGCTATGGAATGTTTATAAGGATTCCTGTTCCTCAAGAATTAATCATTTTAAAATCCTATCAACTCTCAGAGCTAGTCAGAGAAAGGAGATGCAAAGCTATGTGATGATGGTGGTGGTAATGGGAGGAAGATGCTTTTTTGAGCACCCAGGAGTGTTCATGTATCATCTATTTTGCATTTCTGAAAGTAGTTTCCAGGACCAGCTCTTTCTGCATCTAGAGAGTGATCCTGGGAAAACATGCCTTTGGTTGAAAAGCCTGTAGATAGGTACTACATGTGCTTCTCCCCACCTCATTCTGAAACCCATTTTCCCCTCCAAACCCAAGGAACCACACATCTCTAATGCTGCGTACATGTCTGATTGTTCAACACTTTTCTGTATTGGTTTACAGGCAAGTGGGGCTGACTCACAAGTTCACGGTCCTGATATGATGGCTGTCTCTTCACTATTGATAGATCTCCAAGCCACGCCCAGAACATGATTTTGCAAGGGAAATGCTAAGGGTAGGCTGAAATGATCTGCCCAGGCAACAATCTCTAGCTAGCTCATATCCTAATGAAGAGGGAAGTCAAGCTATTCTCCAAGGCGCCTGAGGGCAGGACAAGAAGTAATGGATGGAAACTAGTCAAGGAAAGAAGCAACCTGGAACTGAGGAGAAACTTCCTGACAGTTAGAACAATTAACCAGTGGAACAACCTGCCTCCAGAAGCGGTGAATGCTCCAACACTGGAAGTTTTTAAGAAGAGACTGGACAGCCATTTGTCTGAAATGGTACAGGGTTTCCTGCCTGAGCAGGGGGTTGGACTCGATGACCTCCAAGGTCCCTTCCAACTTTATTATTATTATTATTATATAAGTAGATCTTTAATCTATGATGTGAGTAAATTCATCTAAAAACCCAGGAGAAGAGCAGGGAAAGAGTAAAGAAATAGTTGAGATGGGGATCTGTAGTTCCTCAACTTGGTCCTATGATCTGTTGACTTTGCTGCGGGGGGGGGGGGGGGGGAGGAAGTATTGCTAAGCTGCTGGAGATGCACTAACTAAGAGGTTCGCGGCAGAAAGAGCAGTAGCAAGGGAGCATTCGCATGCTGTGAGCAGCGCATCCTTGGACTTCTGCAGGTGTGTTGTTATACACCACCTGTTACAAAAGTTTCGCAAAGTGAACAGGCGACCTGCGGACACAGCCCAGGCGGACCCTCTTGTTCATAGTACGCCCATTGTAATTGCAGTTTGGGAATCTTCCGGTGTTACTACAATGGGTCACTGGGAAACTCGTCCTGCTATCGTACAAATTCCTTCGATAGCGAGTTCCGGCGCCTCGGCAGACTGCTTGGATACTGTTGGGAGCGGCATTGATAAAGGTGTTGCTGGGTTTGCACCTCCGTCGAGTCAACCCCCTTCGCCGCATCATCAGGTTACAGTAGGCGTTTGGGTTATTGGCTCCGGTTTTGGGAAAATCAATGTGGCTGTTTGCAAAACTTCGGTAAGTTGCGGCTTCTCCGTAGTGCACCAGCAAAACCCCAAGAAGAACAAGCAGCTGGAGGAGCAGCCTGGAGACGGCCATGATGGGAAATCGGGATCTGCAGAAGAGGACCAGAGAGGAGAAAAGAAAGGGAAGAGGAAGAAAGGGAAAAAAAGAGGGAAAAAAAGAAAGAACTAAGAAACTATAAGCATAAAAGTGAGAGTACATCTATCCACTTCATGGAATTATATCATTTCAATGAGGCATTAAAACATTATGTTTTTTGATGTAAAATATTCCCCGTGTAAAGGAACGAACCACTCTGTTAAATTTATACTGGATATTCCTAGTCTTATTTTGCCATACTTTAAAAATTAAGAAAAATAGAAAAGACTATCTGCAGCTCAGGGCTGAAGTGTGAAATTCTGGGTGCTTCCTAAGCTTGGCTGTGTGCATGCAAATGTTTCATTACCCAACTAGATTACATCATCAGTGCAAGGGAGTGTGGGGCTTGTTCCCTGTTTATATGCAGTAGCTTGCCCTGCCAATGCTGGTGTGTGTGTGGGGGCGGTGGTAGGGGGGTGGTTTCCAAGTATGGAGAAACCCCATTAAAACATGCAGGGAAAGCTACTATATATATAAGCAGGCAGCAAACCCCACACTGACTTGCAGCCAAAAATCCAAACTCAGACAGCACCAAGAATAAAGATACAGGTAAGAATAAAGACTCAAATCAAGTACAGTTAGATTCCTGGGGAGTTTTATGACTTTTTTTGGGGGGGGGAAATAATATGTAAGTGATTTGCTACTGCCTTTTGGGGATGGGGAGCTGCAATATTTACTTATGAACGTCTAAGTTATCTCCATGCTGCAATTTGCAATTCTAAGCAGCTTGCAACAATTTGGAATACACAAAACATCAAGATCAAAATATCAGAAAGAGTATAATCACAGATCCCATACTGAATAATCAATATTGTTTAATTTCTCACTGTAAATTTGTAAAGTAAGTAAGAGGACTTAGTAAAGGCCATTACAAAATTATGCAGACATGCCAAGGAAGCAAAACTCACAATTTCCAGCCTAGACAATAGGTTTGAGAATTCCTTGTAGTCTCCCTCACAAATATCAACCTGGTCCAAGTCAATTTAGATTTGGAGCAAGTGTTTCAGGAAGCATTAACAAATGAATTTAATAATATGGACATATCATTGGCTGAAAAAAATGAAGCATACGAGAATGAGAAAAATCTGTCTTTCTGCAACATTTCAGTGATGCCACCAAGTACCATCTTGCATAGAGAAAGTACTGGGTAGAGCTGGGACATACTTTCACCCATTTTTTTTTTTAAAAAAAATGCATTTTAACGTCTTTTCAGTTATGTTTGTGTTTGGATTTTCCATGTTTAGAATTACCACATCTGGGTGTAAAAAACTGGATGATACTAAATAACTTCAAAGAGATATTCTGTAACTCTCTGCTGACATCTAGTGGTCATCTGCAATTAAGATGGAGTACAGGTAGTTCTCAACTTATAACAGTTTGTTTGGTGACCGTTCGAAGTTACAACAGCACTAAAAAAAAGTGACTTGTGACTGTTTTTCACACTTACAACCATTGCAGCATTCCCATGGTCATGTGACCAAAATTTGGACACTTGGCAACTGATTCATATTTATGACGGTTGCAGTGTCCTGGGGTCATATGATCCCCATTTATGACCTTCTGACAAGCAAAGTCAATGGGGAAGCCAGATTCACTCAACAACCGTGTTACTGCAATGATTCACTTAACAACGGTGGCAAGAAAGGTCATAAAATGGGGCAAAACTCATTAACAAATGTCTCACTTAACAACATAAAGTTTGGGCTCAGTTGTGGTTAAGGACCACCTGTAATTTATCTGTGGTGAAATTAATTTCAGTTTCCTGAGAGAATAAGTAAATAGTTACAGGCTGGGGACTCTGAGGTTAAAAGTAATCTTTAACTTACCTAAAATTGTATTCCTGTGTTGAGTGATAGTTACCAATTTCTTCAGAAATAGCTTCTGACTTACGAGGTGCCATTGAAATGATTATATAGAGCTCAGTTGATTTGGGGGTGGGATTAAAGAGGAAAAAAAGAAATAGTCCTATACCAAATATGGTACACAGATGTCTTGTGAAACTGGGATGGTTAGGTTTCAACTGTAACTGTGGGGCCCCAAAACCACAGTGAAGAAATAACATTGATTGCAGAAATAGATAGAATTAACGTGAGCAAATACCTGCAGGTGCTACAAAGGCATCACAAGAGTGATAACAGTCACAATGTAATATTAAAAGGGCATATTGACTTAGGAGATAAGGAAAGGAATAAAAAGAACTAGAATGAAAATAATATGACTTGTCGGGGAAAATATTGTATAAAATATTCAAAGCTAGATTAATAAAAAAATAATAGAGTTGGAAGGGACCTTGGAGGTCCCTGCTCAAGCAGGAGATCCTATACCATTTCACACAAATGGTTATCAAATCTCCTCTAAAAAAGCCCCCAGTGTTGGAGTAGCCACAACTTCTGGAGGCAAGTCCTTCCACTGATTAATTGTTCTAAGTGTCAGGAAATTTCTCCTTAGTACAACAGAAGGAATGGAAAGTGAATATAAGGAAAAGGGCCATTTGGAAGAAAGTGGAAAGATTTCTGTTCTAAAACGGTGTGGAGTTACATCAAAGGGAGCCAAGAAACATGTTGCTTGATGGAACTATGAAGCAAAACTGGTTCTCTCCTGGATCCTTTCTCGTTCACAACCTATCTAGTGCAAAGGAGAAATGTCCTGACAGAACAATTAATCAGTGGAATGACTTTCCTCTAGAAGTTGTGAATGTTCCAACACTGGAAGTTTTTAAGAAGAGATTGGACAACCATTTGTCTAAAATGATATAGGATTTCCTGCTTGAGCAAGAGTTGGACTAGAAGACCTCCAAGGTCCCTTCCAACTCTTGTTATTCTGTTAGGATGAGAAAAAATGCAGCTGAAGATATGTTTGAAATTTAATTGAAAACTCATTATGCAGCAGTTTCACTGAATGTAAATTTACTGAAAACCCATTATGGATAGCCAGAACAAATATTGATTGATTGATTGATTGATTGATTATGTGTCATAAAGTCAGTGCTGCAATCACACAGATAAACTTTCTCTAGAATAATCTATCCCCGGCCTGGCCCTTCATGGCTGGGTGTACCACCACCACTATTAATTTAGACTGCCTATCTTGTTCCTGGTCCTCCCTTTTCTCTTTGCTTCCAACATTCCTGGTTCCATAGACTAGCCAAGAGAGATAGGATTTTGCATAATGTGTCCAAATTATGTTAATTTGAGCCTATTCATTTAGGCCTTGTGTGAGAGCACTGCTATTTACCTAATAAGCTAAAGGCCAGAATGCTATTCTAGAATCATGTGGAGAATTAAGATAAAAAATAGGGAAGGTGGTGTCTCTTTTTACAGGGTACAGAGAAAGCCACTATATTTTAGGGTAGAGATTTCAAAAATTTTAGTTTAGAATTCATTAGCTTTAGGAGTAGCATAAGCTACACATTCTTACACATGTGTAAATCACTCAAGGTTCAGCTCAAGAGATGTCCTTTGTGCATTCTTTGTGATCTTGGCAAGGCCTCAGTACAGTTCTCTCTTCCTGCCTATGTTTCTATCTCATAAGAGAAAACAAATGAAAACATTTGCTTTTTTTTTTTAATTTAGACAATGCTTGTTTCCTAAAAAGAAGGCAAAAGGGAGGGCTGAAATGGGTACTGGGGCTTCAGAATATAAAGGCAACTTACTAAAAGAGTTCATATGAAGAGAGAGGAATTTATAAAGTGTAGGAAATTTAAACTTTGTGTATTCTGTCATTTCTATGTCAGGTGTTTGCTGTGATTATTTTTTGTAATATGGGCAGCCAGACTTACCACAACTGAGCCCAAATTTTCTGTTGCTAAGTGAGACATTTGTTAAGTGAGTTTTGCCCCATTTTATGACTTTTGTTGGCACAGTTATTAAGTGAATCACTGCAGTTGTTACGTTAGTAACACGGTTGTTAAGTGAGTCTGGCTTCCCCATTGACTTTGCTTGTCAGGAGGTTACAAAACATGATCACATGACCCCAGGACACTGCAACTATCATATTTATGAGTCAGTTGCCAAGTGTCTGAATTTTGATCATGTGACCATGGGGATGCTGCAAAGGTCGTAAATGTGAAAAATGGTCATAAGCAGTGGTGGGATTTTCCACAATTATCTCCACAAATGATCACTGAAAAGGATGGAGGAAAGCTTATGTGTAATGTATATATGGAGGAAAAATATGCCAGCATGGGGTTAAAGAGAGGAAGTTTGGGTTACTATTAAATGAGACATAAAATGCAAGGCCATTTTGATAGAAAATATTGTTTGGGAAGCAGGTACAAGCAGTCTCCAAGTAGAGTGAATGGGATTAAAAATTCAAGTGATGAAAGTATTTGGTATGAAACTAAAGAGAGGGAATGTTGGAAGAAATACCCAAAGGTGCTTTTTCAAAAGGCAATTGGGCTTGCTTTTTCTTGAAGACATTTCGCTTCTCATCCAAGAAGCTTCTTCAGTTCTTTTTGTGGGTTAAGGTTTTCAGTGGGTTTTCAGTCCTTCAGAACTGAAGAAGCTTCTCGGACGAGAAATGCAACGTCTTCAAGGAAAAGCAAAGTCCAGTTGCCCTTTGAAAAAAGTACCTTTGGAATAACCATGACCTGGATGACTCTATAGACATTTAGCTATGCACATTGGAAGGAATATTTGTATGAAAATAACCATAATTTGTTGAAAGTGGAATTGAAATATATGTTATAAAATGTAATGACAAGGATGTCTTGCCTGCTGTGAGAGCTTTGGAAAATGGTAAAGCCAAGATGTAGATAAGGTAAGTGGAGAAAGGTTAAAATATGTACATATACATTGTATATATGATTATGTATGTACCTGTGTGACTGCATGTGGCTCACTTTTCTTTTGTTCTGAAAAATGCAGAAATCAAACTTTTTATATAAAATGGTTAACTTTTGAGAAAACTGAACATATGAATATATCTCTGCTGTTCCTATGCTTTACCCACCATTCCATTGCTGTAGTTAGCCAGGTTATATATGCAAGCAACTGGCGTGTCAATGCTGCTAACATTGGATGTTCTTGCTTTGACAACAGATGGAAATGTAGTCATCTTTTCTCTTTCGCTTTTAGAGTTAAATGATGCTGGGAGGGGGGATGTGGATAGGAGTCCAGTTAGTCATCACAACAATAACTCAGCCGTGGGAATCAAGGTTATTGTGCCCAGACCTGATAAAGATTTGGCGGTTGGAGAGCTGAGGAGAAAGCCCCCCCCCCTTCAAACTAATTGGGGAATGTGATTTATGATTGTTAATTGGAGGAGGGAATTGTGCTTTGCTACTTTGTGCCCAGGGGAGGGGAATTCAGTTTTTGGTTTTAACTATGTAGTGCTGATACCTTGTTTCTCGAATAAAAGATTCTTTAAGGTAAACAATGCCTCAAAGTTCTTTTAAAGAGTTTCATCTGTCAGAACCATGACATGGCGTAGGATACACCAATGCATTAACTTTGAACAATGAAATAAAATTAGTTCTTCATTGAAGTGAGGAATATTCCCCAACATTCTGCTAATTTTAAGGGTCTCTTCTGAAATGGTGATGTCCCAATTCTTCAACCACTGAAGCTTTGATTGTTGGTTTCTTTCCATATATTTCTGGGAGATGGTGAAGAAACAGCTTTGAAATCGACTTTTACAGGAGATAAAGCAACCATATTCTTACACAAGTATTTAAAACTACTCAGGGTAGGCTTTTGCAATAAGACCAGGTAAGAACAACGGAAAGAAAATAATCTTACACCAGACAGTTCTTCAGTTATATGTACCCTATTTTTAAATTTTATTTTATATTTTAAAGTTATATTTTTTTTCTTTCAAGGATTTAAGATGGCATAGGCAGGTTCCTAAATTCCTAACCTGGTAATGACAAAATTAATGAAATGTAAATTATCATGCCATGATACTTGTTTGTTACTTAGCCCCTGTTGGATACTGATGGGCCAAGAATTGTCCAGTGCTTTAGAAATAAAATTGAACTTTTTTCTAATTGGAGATATGAAACTCCTGAGAAATGAAATGGTAAAAACAACCCCAAAAAAGAAAAAAAATGAGAAAAAGGATCCTACCCCTCTTTTCCCATTTCCCCCCCTCTAGGGGTAGATTTTAATTGACTTAATTCCCTTTAGAGATGGATCTTAATTGACTGCTTGATCCGCTACACCACTCAATAAAACTGTAGGCAAAAAGTAGGCAGTTTTGGAGGGTGGACATATTCTATTCATACTGCAGGAGTTTTGAAAAATTTCCCTGAGAGGGTTTGGTCATTCACAAAATAGCTTTTGTGGTAAGTGTGTTTAATCCTTAAACATCCATTTAATGGAAGACAGGCAAGATGGCTTTTTATCACCTCTGAAAATTCTTCCACATTTTCTACCACCAAACGGAGTCCAAAAACTTCCATCCATCCATCCATCGGAAATCCTCGACTTACAACAGTTCATTTAGTGACCAAGGTTGGAACGGCACTGAAAAAAGTGACTTATGACTCTTTTTCATACTTATGACCGTTGCAGCATCCCCATGATCATGTGACCAAAATTCAGATATTTGGCAACTGGTTCATATTTATGATGGTTACAGTGTCTCAGAGGCATGTGATCACCTTTTGCAACCTTCTGACAAGCAAAGTCAATGGATAAGCCAAATTCACTTAATAACTGTGTTACTAACTTAACTACTGCATGGATTCACTTAACAACTGTGGCAAGAAAGGTCGTAAAATGGGGTAAAACTCACTTAACAAATTTCTCACTTAACAACAAAAGTTTTGGGCTCAGTTGTGGTTGTACATCAAGGACTATCTGTATTTATTTTTCAGTTTGTATACCTTCTCATCTCAAACCAGTGACCCTGGATGTCAGAAAATCATAAGAAAAATTAAAATAATAGAAAAAAAAAAAGAAATTAAATACAAATACAAACCAAGAGCTATTATAATCTGGTGGGACCTGGAATATGTCCATCCTGCTGGATTGGATTGAACAGGTAGAAACAACTGGGAGAAGACAGTCCCTCAGGTAACTCAGCCCCAAGCCATGAAGGGCTTTAAAATTGACAACAGCACCTTGAATTACACCTGTAAACACTGCCAACTGATACAGACCTTGGAGCAATGGTGTTACCACATGGTTCAGGTAGCCGACACCATTTATAACCCAGCCAGCTGAATTCTGTACCAGCTGAAGCTTCTGATGGGAGCTCAGATGGACATGAGTGACCAGGAATGTGTTAGCCAGATGAGCTGACTAACCTCAATCACCATCAAACTTCCCAAAGGCAACTGGCCATTCTTGGTTTTTTTCCTTAAAAATGTTTCAAAAGAAGCTTCTTCAATTCTCCAAGAGATTCTTCAGCTTTTGCATGAGAAGCGAAACATTTTCAAGGGGAAAAAACAGGAAAGTCCAGTTGCCTTTTGGAAAAGCATATTTAGGACAACCATGACCTGGATGATTGAGAATCTCCATAAACACCATCAAACTTCCTTTCAAGCATGGCATGGCCCATGTTGGATGCTCAGTGGGGCCACATTATCAACTTGTTTCATAGGCTTCAAACATAGGACTAGCTTATGGGCCCAATAACATCTGCTCAGGCTTCCAGTCTGCTCAATAACTTCTTCCACCAGTTCCCTTCAATTCCCTTCTGATTATATTATGCCTGAAACTCTGTGGGGGTAAGAGTTGAGGAGGAATGAATGGAAGCCAGCAAGTAAATATTTGCCCCTTTTTCTATCTGCAGAAAAAAACAAACAAATGATTGCTCTCTTTTTTTTTTTTTTTGTAAAAACAACAACAACCATGGTGGAAGTTGGAAACTAGTCTTCATTGCCATTTCTGGTAAGAATACTGAAAGGGTATTTTCAAGGAGCCATGATTGAAACCATGACTAGCCATTTTGCCATTTTTACCTCACAGATTGGAGCTGGCATTGAACATGGCATGCAAAGAGAATAGGGACAAAAGAGAGTCATGTACATCCTGAGAGAAATGGAACAGTAAACCAGAGAAAATAAATAAAAGGATATTGATGTTAGACATCAGTGTAAATATCTGGGTTTTATTCTTTATTATATAAATAATATTCAGTTCATTAGTCCTTCTAGGTTTCTATCAACAGAGAGCATCATTTTGATTGGCTATTTGCAGTTAGCTGAGTAGGCTTTATCTGATTTTATGAGATGTCGGTTTTGAGTTTTCCTTCATGACTTGATTGGTTTTTCAACTGATGGCTTCCATTTTAACCTGGCAGCTGTCTTAGTTTTAATTTTATCACAGGAATGCAACAAAAGAGCCTCTGGTAAAGATAAAAGAAGAAAAGACCACCATTTCATTGTCTGTTTGTCCTAGGTCCTAGGAGAAAGAGGAGGCCTTCATTACTATTTAGTCCATTGCTGTGGTAATAAGAACTACACAATTTTAGCTGCAAAATTTTAATTGATGAGAACTCAAAATGTATGTCTCACTTTCCTGTTATCCATTGTTGGCTAGACTTTTGCAACTCAGTTCTGGGGCCCTACTTTTAACACATCTAGGGAGAACTTCCCCTTCCACCTGTCTTAATGAAAGCTAATGTGGTTTCTGTGTTCAAACAGAAGAAAATTACAACACTAATTGAGGTGAAGTCGGCTTTGGAAGAAACTGGAAGAGAAATGATGGCAATTTAGACATTTCCTTTGGTGGTTCATACTTGTGATAGCCTTGGCCTTTGTTCTGCAGTTGACACATATTAGATGAGATGTGTTTGCACAATCTATTTTTCTTAATAGGTTCATTGCCAAACCATTTCTTATATGACTTCATTTGCAGTTTAAAAATCCAGGCATTAAAGAAAAGAAAATAACTTTATGAAAGGAATGCAGATCACAACTGGCCTCTGGCTGGCATATCAAATTGAGTCAGGATAAAAATGAATTAAAATGAAATGAATTTAATATAATATATTCATATGCTTTTCAGAGTGCTTAAACATGCTGTGCTGTAAATCCAGATTTAAAGGGAAAAGAGGGTTTGTAATATATAGGGGCAGAGCTGAAACACTTATTAAGAATTTATTAAACTGGAGTTAAGGAGGTGCTGATGGAAGTTATATAGACCCTTCAACCATCATTTCCCTTTTAAATCCAAATCCAGCACAGCCCTAAAGATTAATAATATTCTTATTCTGGTTGGTTAAAATTTTACTTTGGCAGCAGCTTTTAAAGGGTTCTCAGGCACATAAGATATTGGCGTTTGATTTCTGGGAATGGGAAGCAGTAACCTGATCTAATTCATGCCCACATATCTTGGCACTTGCCCAAGGTGTTGCTGTGAGTAGGATGTTGGGTGCAGATTAATGGGCAAGGCAACCTGAATGTTGAGCGAACATATATGTGCAAAATTTTAACATTGGCTAATTGAAATTGGTCAGCTCTCTGCTTTCAAAATAACTCCTTATTGCTGGAGAAGCCCAGACAATATGATTCCATATATGGGTATAGTTTTAAAGTTGATTCTTATAGAGTAAATTAAAGAGATTTGCATAGTCATGACATTTCAGTTCCTAATATTGTAAAAAAAGTAAAGATTGTACCATTGTTTTCTTTTCTACTTTTGGCAATGAAATTAATATTTTACTTTTAAATGCTATTTGTGCTTTTTAAAAAATGCAAAATGAATTGTGCATATGTATATATGTACATATATCTCTCAGCCCAACACACACACACACACACACACACACACACACATGTGTGTGTGTTTCTGCGTGCGTGCATGCGTGGAATCCTATTCTCTTGCTTAATGCTTTTTTAAAAAAAACTCCTGATATTTTTCCCCTCCATAATTGCTATGGAACAAAATGATGCTAATGTCGCAATGTTAAATATGAGCCTTTGTTATAACATAATTGACATGAAAGCAATATGAGGACATAGAACGTGAATATTTTGTATTCTGTCGGTGAGGAATGATTTGGTTTTCTATTTTTTGGTGGTTTTACTTTTGGTGAAGGGATCAGCCTATTTCTTAAGGATAGTAAGCTTCTGAGAAAGCAGAAGACTTATTTTGCATGCTGTTTATTCATTAATTTAGACGGTTTATATGATTGCTCATCTCAGCACTGTTGACTCTGGGTGGCATGAAGGATTAAAAACAACAGTTGCAAAGAATGTCACCCAAGGTAACAATATTAGTCCAATAATAAAAACCACATCTCACCTTTATCTCCTGGTCCAAACACCCAAGAAAACAGCTAGGTCTCTAAAGCCTTATGAAAGGATAAGGGCTGTATCTCTGGAGGGATGATGTAGCCTATTTTATTTCGGTGGAATTTGATTCAGCCTTCCCTTATCTGGTATCCTTCACATATTCCAGCCTGGAACTTCAAGATTTCCAGAGGCCTTGGAATTTCAGGAAGCTGATCTCTAACACATTTAAGGGGTCCCATCAGTGAAGGTTGTTCTACATTTTGATAGGTTCAGCCAATAGAAAAATAACAGAATAACAGAGTTAGAAGGGACCTTGTAAATCTTTTAGTTCAACCTCCTGCTCAGGCAGGAAACCCTATACCATTTCAGACAAACGGTTGTCCAATCTCTTCTTAAAATCCTCTGGTATAGTTCAGCAGATATTTTCCTCGAGAAGGTTGCTACACCCAAGGTTACAAAACTAGGGAACATCTAAAAAGGATGTAGAAACCTCTTCATACAACCACAGTTTTGCAGTTTGTAACAGTCAGTTTGACAACAGAAAAGGGCTGCAAGTGTCATCTTCCATTCTCTGGACCTTGGATTCTTCCTGAAGCGAGCCTGAAGAGGGGAAAATTGAAAAATTGGGTGAGTTTAGACCTGGAACAGTTCTAGAGAGGTTGCACTATTACAGAAATAGACAGCTTATGAAAGCAATGAATGTAACTTCATCAGAGATTTAACCAAATAGCTAGCCTCTGTTAATAAATAATACTTGGAGGTGTATTCACATAGGGCAGGCACGTCAAACTCGCGACGTCGCGTGACATCGCGCGACGTATCGCGACTTTTCCCCCATTGCCGGCAATGGGGTGGGCACGGTTTTGGCGTGACGCATCCGGTCTATGGGCTGGCAGTTTGATATGACTGGCATATGGTAACTGAAAGCAAGTTATGGAGATATGATGTTAAATAATGTATGATCCACAGTTCAGCTAGAGGAGCTTTTTAGATCCTATTCAACTTGAAGATCCTATTCAACTTGAAGAATTTTAGCTTCAAGGTGCTGATTATTGCCTATAAAGCCTTTTATGGCACAGGGTCTGAATATCTGAGAGATATCTTTTCTTCAGTCATTTGCAGTTTGGTCTAGTGGTTAAAGAATCAGGTTAGAAAGCAGGAGACCGTGAGTTCAAGTCCTTCCTTAGGATGAAAGCCAGCTGGGTGACATTGGGCCTGTCACTCTCTCTCAGCCCAACTCACCTCACAGGGTTGTTGTTTTGGGGACAATAGCAGGAGGAAGGAGTATCAGGTATGTTCCAGAGTGGGTGCATTCTAGGTCTCCTCTATTAAATATTGTCATATTCTGGGATTGAGGAAGTGTGCCTTCTCTGTTGCAGCCCCCAACCTCTGGAACAGCATCCCTTCACAGATATGGATGGTGCCTTCTATTCTAGGATTCTGGAAAGCTCTTAAAATCTGATTTGGGTCCCAGGCCTGGAGTTGTTGCATTGTTGCTGTTGGGTTCTTTTTTGCTTGATTTGTAGATCTAGTCCTCGACCTGCGACTACAATTGAGCCCAATATTTCTGGTGCTAAGTGAGATAGTTGTTAAGTAAATTTTGCCTCATTTAACAACCTTCCTTGCCACAGTTATTAAGTGAATCGCTGCAGTTGTTAACAATGACATGGTTATTAAGTGAAACTGGCTTCCCCAGCGACTTTGCTTGTCAGCTCACAAAAGGGGATCACATGACCCTCAGGACATTGCGACTGTCATAAATATGAGTCAGTTGCCAAGTGTCTGAATTTTGATCATATGACCATGGAGATGCCAAAACAGTCGGTAAGTGTGAAAAATGGCCATAAGTCACTTTTCCCAGTGTCATTGTAACTTCAAATGGTCACTAAGTGAACTATTGTAAGCTGAGGATTACCTATATCGTTCTTAGATTGTTTTAGCTGGGACTGTCTGTGTGGTTTTAGGTTTTATTATTTATTTATTTTTTAGTTTTATACATCAAGAGAATCCAGTAGGCTTGGGAGGTTATAATAAATAATGATAAATACATACTGATTCCTTCACCTTCTTTCAGCTGGCTCAAATTCCATCTTTTGGCATAGCAAGCCAGCTAGCTTTTCAACTTTTGTTTATCCTTGATTCTTCAAAAAACCAATCAAACTAATCTTTAGGTTTGCAATAGTGGCGAATATCTGTAGCTCGGGTGTAGGATGAGGGTGAAGATTCTTTCTCCGAGCTTGAGGGTTGGTTTCTGAACATTTCATTACCAGGCTAGGTAACACCTTCAGTGGCGTTTAGGCATCCCCTAAACACAGCTGAAGATGTTACCTAGCCTGGTAACGAAACATTCAGAAACCAACCCACAAGTTCGGAGAACAAACCTTCACCCTAATCTTTAGGTCTAAAAGATCTGGATTGCCAGCTTCCAAGTAGCCACTAAATGAACACTGCAGAGTTTTGCCATCACCTCCTGATTGTTTGAAAGTTGGCTGTCCAGATCTGATAGCTCTTCCTTTTCCTTTTCTGACTACTGTCCTATTACTTCAAAAATGATAAGCCAAAGGCAGGAAATTTGGGAAGGAGGACTCCCATATATTAATTTAGAGTGTGCTAAACAGACTGAGATGTGTAGTCACTTCAAAACCAATGTTTGCAGTAATCCTTGGAAGCTTTGTATCGTAGATCCACCTGTGCTTAGCAGTTTCTATAGCAAATTAAGGTTACGTAGCAAAATTAGCTTGGTATTTACAGCTGATGGAAGAGAAGGACGGACAGGTTTGGAAGAGCATTTGTGAATGGGGTAAACCGGAAACAAAAGTTTGTAGAGCTAAAGAAGGGAACTTAGAGGCCCATAGATAAAATATGCTTTGGTCCATATGAGTTTCTGAACTGGTTTAGGTTGGCTTGTATTAAGACAAAGCTATTTCTAGATTATTATTATTTTTTGCAAAAGAAGTAAACTTTAGCATGGGTCAGAAGGAAGGCTAAGAAAATATCACAGATACCTCACATCCAAGACATAAACTGTTTCAATTCCTTCCCTTGGGATGCCACTAGAGGGCATCGCATGCCAAAACAACTAGACACAAGGACAATTTTTTCCCCATGCCATCATTCTGCTAAACAACTAATTCTCACAACACTGTCTTATGTCTAAGTATATTTACCCATGTAGAAGGCTATAGTGCTATTATCCCTCTCATCTTCTCTACTACCTTAGTGGTATCATTATTATTGATTATTATTACTCGGTTGTTTTGCATGTACACTGAGAGCTTCTGCACCGGAGATAAATTCCTTGTGTGTCTAATCACACTTGGCTAAATAAAGTATTCTACTTTCTATTCTATTCTATTTAGTAATTACAAACATCATAATTTGAACTTTTATGACAACCCTTCATTTGTGGCTTTCTAGTTTTCATTTAGGTTGGCCAGTCCTATTTCTGGCAAAGGTGCTATTGGCAACTGTCTGTGTGGCAAAAATCTAGCAACTGAAATTCACCCCAGAATTTCGTTCCAGCCCTGTACTTCCCTCTCCAGCAAAGTGATGCCTGCAACATTTCTTTTATTAAAGACACAGAAGCTTTGTCAGGAATAAAGACGGTCACTGTTCATTATCAGATCTTCCAGTTGGGTGAAGTACCACCCACCAAGATCCAGAAAGCTTCTTCAGTCATGATCTGGAAGACAGAGAATCTCCGTAGACATTTAGCTATGCAGAACTGAAGAACTTTCTTGGGTTCTATTGGCAGGACACCCAAAGGTGCTTTTTTCAAAAGGCAGCTGAACTTCCTTTGTTTTTCCTTGACGACATTTCACTTCTCATCCAAGAAGGTTCTTCAGTTCTGCGTAGCTAAATGTCTATGGAGATTCTCTGTCTTCCAGATCATGACTGAAGAAGCTTTCTGGATGAGGAGTGACACCTCTTCAAGTTAAGTGATATCTTCTCAACACAGCTACATACTTCTGTGCATACAATATGAAACTTGCTTTCTGAGTAAGAGGTATATTTTACCTGGGGATTACCAACAACAATAACATTTAGAGTTATATACCACTCCATAGTACTTTACAACACTCTCTGGGCAGTTTACAATGTCAGCATGTTGCCCCCCAAAATCTGGGTCCTCATTTTACCAACCTCGGAAGGATGGAAGGATAAGTCAACCTTGAGCCAGTCAGTATCAAACTCCAGGGTATGGGGAGAGTTTGCCTGCAGTACTCCATTCTAAGCCACTGCGCCATCACGGCTCTATATTATTTCTTATTGTATTGTATTATTTCATATTTTGCAGCTACTGTCTCAGGACTGAGCCATGGTTCTTAAGGCCTTCTGCTTTTGGGCTCTCCTCCTCCTGCTCTGCCTCCCAGCTACTTCCTTCTTCCTCTGCAGTGAAGCTTCATCCTATAGAGACTTTCTCAGGAGGCACGTGGACAACCCCAAATCGGACCTTCAGAATGACCACAACTACTGCAACCGAATGATGCGCCGCAAGGGCTTGAAATGTCAACGGAGCAACACTTTCATCCATGCCAGCAGCAAACAACTGATCGCCATCTGCAGCTCCGAAGGAAAGAAACTGGACAGCAACCAGACCAGCAAAACCCTGTTCCCGATCACCATCTGCATCAAGAGTAACCACCGCACAACCATTTTTTGCAAGTACCAAGGGAGGAGTGAGATCAGGAAGATCCGAGTCACTTGCTCTAAGGGCCTTCCAGTCCATTACATTACCCACGCTTGAAAGAAGGGAAGAAATATGGTGGAACCAAGGATCCTTTTCTACATTGCCTTGGCCAGCCTTCCCTCATGTGTTCTGCTCTCCCTCATCTGCACATGCTCAGACTGAGCTGCCTTCATTGCTTGGCAATATCAGTTTTCTCCAAGTCAGTCTATAGCCTTCCTGATTGATCTGATTCTCCTTTACCACCAAGTACAGCTTGGTGATCTCATCAGTCTTTAAAACCTCAGCTGGGATAGCCTTGGTAGTTTCTTTAAACTCCACATGTGTCCATGCAAATAAAGCTGCAGTGTCTTCTGTTATAATTTTCTGGTGTTTGACTCCCTCCTTGTGCCTTTTCTGCAGCATGACAAACCCAGTAACACTGGATTCATCCTATTGACCATTGAGCTGAACCTCCAGATCAGCCAATCTCAACCTATCATATTGTGGGACAGCTAATCCTCTAATCTTCAACCTGTATCGGCCACCACACAATTTATAGAGAATGGCCTTAATTATGGCCTAGTTTGTAATGGATGTGAGGGTGAGGATCTTTATTGCTTCTCTTGTCATTATGTTTCAGCAAAATTATCCGCCAGGGATTTGAGAAGATTGTTATCTGCATCAGAGGTTGTCCTTTGCGATCACTTGGAGTTGCAAAAATGGGGTGAGAGGGCTTAGACCCAGATTGCTGTCCTTTGGGGCAAATTGGAGCACTGTTATTTTTTCCCATCCTTTCAGCTGTTGTCTGCTACCTATACCTTTAGTTTTGAAAGTAGAACAAAACCTTTCCTGAGTAAGCACGTCAAATGGATTTCCTCAAAACAAGCTGTATATTGTGGAATGTAGATAACTTTTTCCAGGGGTTTCATGTAAGAATGAGATGGGAATTTCATGGCTCCTACTGATAAAGGCTGATTGAATCCAGGTTGTGTTATTTTCTACCCAGAGATCTTTCTGGCAGTATCTGAACAGATTTTAAAATGAAGAGAAGGCTTTAATTCTTAACCTTGTTAGTCCTAAATAGACAGCATCATGGAAGGTTATGTGCCAAGCGTTCTCAAGATCAGCAGTCCCAACCTTTTGGGCACCAGGGACCAGTTCCGTGGAGAGAGGTTTTTCCATGGACCGGAAGGGGTGTTGTTTCACATGCTGGCTGCATCCCGCAGATAATCCCGCTTCACTTGTTTGTGTGATCTGGTTTCTGGCATGGCATGGCCTGGTGCCGGTCCACCGACCAAGGGTTGGGGACCCCTGCTCAAGATGTTAGTGAGAAATCAGAAGAGAGAGATCATCATGACTTCATTTTTTGAATGCAAAGTGTTTTCCTATATGAGTAGTGGGCTTTATTCCAGCAAATGAATGTAGTAGGATTGTGGTAAGCAGAAAACTCGGGGGAATTTTCTGAGTATTCAAAATTTTGCTTGAGACCAAGGGCCAAATGGTTTGAAGGTAGGAAAGTCCTCAGGGAAGGGATACTCCATTTGGGTTTAAACCAGAGCTACTAACTCCACATTTAGAGTGGACTCTATAACATTTGTGAGTGGTAAAAAATATGGTACGTTCATTACAGGAAGGGAACCAATCCCTCTTCATGATGACGAGGCCCAAGATTTGTCTGAACAAAATATAATAGGATGCTTAAAGAAAGATTTATTGTATTTTAGTCAGGGGACTATTTCCATTACCCTTCAATAAAGAATCAATCACATTACATGAACCAGATAATAAAGAACATGTTAAAAGTCCACAAGCTAAAATATTAAAGAATTAAGAAAACTGGTCTAACTATTAGGGCTGATAGATCTCTCTCCAAAATGGCAATAGCAATAGCATTTAGACTTATATACCGTTTCACAGTGCTTCACAGCCCTCTGTAAGCGGTTTATAAAGTCAGCATATTGCCCTCAACAATCTGGGTGCTCATTCTACCGACCTTGGAAGGATGGAAGGCTGAGTCAACCTTGAGCCGGTGAGAATTGAACTGCCGAACTGCTGGCAGCCAGCAGTCAGCAGAAGTAGCCTGCAGTACTGCATTCTAACCACTCTTTAGTGCCACCTTGGCTGTATAGGGCAATTGTGAGGGCATTAAACATAAGAGGAAGAGAGCCAGGAACAAAGAAGACATAAAGAAAGCCAAAAGAATGGAGGGGGAATGTGACCCTCTGAAAACTATGAGGTGGGATCTGAGACAGTGATCAACAAAGCGTAATTCCCAGTCTACCTCTCTTTCTGTTACAGAATATTAATGTGAGAAAGGACTTTATCAAATCAATATCTGGTTCTATTGAAAACTGAATCCTCTAAATTCAATGGGCAATCCATCCTGAGAAAACATGTGAATCGTTTAAGTTTCACTAAAGACAATATCTCCACCAAAAATTGAACAATAAGTAAGTGGAAGGGGATAAAAAGATGTAAATGCAGAAGTATATTTTTTAGGCAAAAGGTTTTTAAACTTTTCCCCCCGAGGGATGGATAAATGCAGTAGTTTTCTCATGAGTCAATTTTCTGGACTTCATCATGAATTCACAGTAGTTGCCATCATTTGGAGAGATGGTTTTTGGATAATCCATATGCTTCGTTTTGAACTCTTCAAAACTGTCAGCTTCTGTCTCCAAGACTATCCAAGCAAATGAAAAGAGAATACATAGCAGGTGGATTCCCTTCACAGCCATGGCTTCTCTCTCCCTTGTGGCTCCTAGGAAAAGATGGGAAGAAAGGAAATATGAAAAAGTGAAGAGGGCCAAGGTGCTGTCCCAAAGCTTGGAGGGGATGGGATGGGACACCTTTATCTTATAGGATGAATTCCAGAGTCATTTCACATCATCCCAAGTAGGTGACTTTTTATGTTATTTATTAATTAAAGGAAATAATGTGATTTAATAATCAGAAAATGTGATAAAAAATAAAGGGGTTGAGCATTCCCAATAGGGTGCGACCACAGAAGCTTGAAATAGAGGGAACATACCTGGACAGAGTGATATTTTTGACAGAATTAGTTGTAGAAATCGTGGATAGCAGATATTCCCTAATAAGACAAAGCAAAATTTAAATTAAGATTCAGTGAGACATTCAGGCCCGGAATAAAACAAATCTGAAAGTGATTGTCCTGTTAAAATGACTCTGAAATATTTGAAACCCCCTCCTTTCATTATCTTCATTTGGAGGATTTTGCCGTTTTCTACATAACTATCTTCTTTTACTTTCATCTGTTCTCTACAATCCTGCTTTAGTGCATGAATCAAACAAGACTCAGAATGTTCCAAGACAATTCCTTCCGTTATCAAGTTTCACAGATGTAAGATTATTTTTGAACATTAAATTAAAGCTTATTTTAAAATGCCCTAATGCAGGGCTTTTCAACCTTTTTACTGATTGTACCACTTTTAGGATATGACAATATTCGAGTACCACCTAGCAAGGTGTCAAAAACTTGGTGACAAAAAAAAAACCTGTTCAAAGTTGCAATTGCACTGAAATGACTTATGACCATTTTTCACACTTATGACCATTGCAGCAACAGGGTCAGGTGATTTATATTTGGATGCTTGGCAACTGATTCATATTGATGATGGTCACAGTGTCCCAGGGTCATGTGATCCCCTTCTGCAACCTTTTGACAAGCAAAGTCAATGGCAGAGCTGCTGGTGGCCAACTGCTAAGGCGGGACTTCCTTCCCTCCCTCCCTTCCCTGCCTCCCTTTTTCTCATTCCCATTTCCTTCTGAAGGAAGAATTTGAACCCCACCCCCCTATATTTTCCCTCTTCCATATATTGATCAAACAAGGAAAGGCCTCCAGAGACAGAAAAGACAAGCTGCTGAGTGAACTAGCTTAAAAAGGCACTTCCCCTTTAAGAATTAGCTACTGGCTAGAAAGGAAAGTAAGGAGCCCAAGTGGCACTTAAAGAAGAAAAGAAAATGTAAGTACTGGCTGCCAGCTAAGGCAGCCTCCCAAAATGGCTCCATTCATAAGTAAAATCTGCAGCTCCAGAGGACTCTCTCACTGTAAGTCTTTGCCTGTGCTGGCCCTTTCCCTCCCCCACTAGACTTGGCTAGGCAGGGCTGCGTACCACCTGCCACTCATTAATGTACCACAAGTGGTACACGTACCACAGGTTGAAAAGCCCTGCCCTAATGCCATTGTTTCCTATCTTCCTACCTGGATCATAAAGACCCTCCTCTCCTGAAACAATACAATCTTGTTCTTCTGAAGCTTCTCTTCTTGACCTCCCCCCCTCCCTCCCTCCCTCCCCCCTCCCCCCCTCTCCATAGAACTTCATTTCTGATCTTCTCAATATCATTTTTGCTAAACACTGAATCTCTTCCCCTTTTTCTGAGTTCTTCTGTTTAAGCTAGAACTGAACAAAATCACATCGACCTTAAATGATGGATCTGGAAATCAAATACAGAGTGTGAAACATGTAATTTGATATTATAATACATCATTTAGGAATGAAGTTACCCAGGTTCCCTAAGAAATTTAGAAAATGAAATGCATAACGGTTTTCTTTTTTTTTCTTTTTTCCCATAACAAGTTTTATTAGTTTTTGTTTGTTTTACAGCCAAGTGCTTGCAACACATCGTGGAGATAGGGCACTCCATAGAACACAACAAAAAATACAGTCATACATATACAATTTAAACTACTACTTTAAAAGTTCCCTCTTATGGTATACAATTCGAGCATCCCTAAAATATAAATTGTTTCTCACCTCTATCTATTATTCCAATTTCAATTTATGCTTCTCAATCAAATTATATCTCTTATTCTATTTCACATACATATTATGTAAATAAACATGAATTTATATATTTTAAAACTATTGCATTAGACATAGTAATATAATAACATTATAATAATAATAATAGGACAATAATTATTTCTATCATAAACAAGTAATATAACTATTATATCTTAATATTTCTCAACTTTATTCTATTTCATATATTCTATCCAATATTTTCATAGATCAGTCCACGTCCCTAAAAGATTCCTCAATTGTTTCAATTTAATCCATTTAATACCTCACTAATTACCATTCAATTCTTATAAATAAAAATATCAATAATATTTCACCAGTCTCAATCTCAATCTAACTCCTTTAATTATAAATTTTCCAATTTTTCTTATTGCAATTCCAAATCATAATCAAATCCATAATTTAAATCTAGTGTTGACTCATACCAAAGTAACCTTAAAGATCTCAAAAATATTAGTTCAATCAACGTCCAGAAGCCCTTTTTACCCATCAAATAAAATTTTAACTCTTATTTTTAAATCTAATTCTAGCTTTCTTTTTGTGCCAGGTAGGTTTCCACAACAGGGCCTCTAAGTCCTCCCATCTTAGTAACTGGCTAAAAGCCTTTTCCCACCATTGAGTCCAATCATATTCTTTTTCTCTTTTATCCATTGTTGTCTGTACTGTCATGTTGTCAACGTTTTTTGTTCCTCGTATTTGGAAGTCCAATCCTGTTGCTTTTAAAGTTGTAAATGTTTTAGTTGAGTTCTGCCTTTGATCATCAAAGAAATCCATCATGTAGGATGTGTCCTCTTCCTCTTCAATAAATTCAGTAGATTCAATAGATTGTAAATGTATTCCATCCATCTCATTAAGTTGTAGATCTGATTGTGTATCATAGTCAATCAAAGGTTGAGCTTCAATTTTTAATTCTGAGTCCTCCTTGAAACTAAGCGATCTAAAATGTTCTTTAAGTTCCAGTCTCGCTTCCAAGATTTTTTCTAATATAAGTTCATAATTAATCTGTGAGTAGGATTCCATCTTCTTCTTTTTTTTAAAGAAGTTCAGCTTAAAAAATAGATTGCAGCGTTATAAAATATAAAATGCAGACAGAGATATATTTCCAAAGAAAGATAGAGAAAAAAAAAACCAATAGTCAAAACCAGCACAGAGATAAAAACTGGCAGTCAGTTGTTATGTTGTAATCCAGTCTGGGCATCACGCCAAAATCAGGAAGTGGGAGTTCAAATGGAGCAATTTACATTGTATCAGTCAAAGTTTCTGGGCTTCATGCCAAGTCCCAGGATGCATTGTATCCAAAAGAATCTACATAAGTCCGCCCAGAGAGCAAAAAGTTTTTTAGGCAGTACTGTTCAGGAGGGGGGGGGAGAAAAAAAGAACATTCCACCCCCTCCCTAAGGATTTTCACCTAAACTGAAGATAAACAAGCCAAAAGAGAAAGTCACAATAATCCGGATGCTCGAGTTCCAACTGCTTATGTAGACAAAATAAAATAGTAAAAAAAACAATAATTGTTTTTCCAAAGCCCGTTTTCCCCAGTAATCAAACGCTGCTTTCTCCAAATAGGGAAATAGTTTTTAAAGCTGTTAGCAGGGAAATAGGTAAATTAACAAGAGGGAAGGAAAGGTCTCACCCGGATCTTCCACGATGGTTCTTTTCGCTTAGATGTTGCTGTGACTTTCGGCTGGAGCAGCTGAGTGATCGGCCATGTTACTGGCTGATCTTTTCCCCGTCGGCCCAAAGGTGGTTTTCTCGGACCGCAGAGGGAGCCGCCGCTCCCTCCGCGATCAACGAGTGCCCTCCTCTACAGTGGTCGCCCCTACAGGGCGACTTTCGACCCTATCCAGGGTCTACCGGCGGGGGGAAACCGGACAGCCAAGAGAACGAGTTCTCTGCACGTCCGCGGGCGCTGCGACCGGAACCGGAAGTCGCATAACGGTTTTCTTCATGACCTGAAAAGTTGTTATGGCAAAACAAGATTTGTGCTCCACAAATGCCCCTTTGGGTGTTCAAAACATAATTTTTAATGGTTTCTAAGAAAAATGGGATCAATTTTTATTTGGAGTTGTGTTTCTCCAAGTAACAGATGTAGCTAGTAGTGTTATTCTAATGTTTGCTATAGATATAGCCTGCATTTGAGTAAAGTTAAATAGAGCTACACCAAGCAATCCTTTTGGCAATAAAACCAGAACAATATGGATAGTGTGGAGTCTTGCATCAGTAAATTAAAATTCCAACTTTTGCCCTAAACTCCCAAAGTCAAATAATTGCATCTGCCTCTTTCCCTTTCTGACTTCTCTACACCTGTTATTCTCTGCCAGCCTTACAACGTAGACCAGACAGGAAACACAACCAGATATGCCAATTCTACTTTATTGTAAAATTACCTTAACACAGGGGTGTCAAACTGCCGGCCCGTGGGCCGGATGTGTCATGCCAAAACTGCACCCACCCCATTGCCAGCAATGGGGAAAAAGTCACGATACGTCGCGACAAGTCACGTGACATTGCGAGTTTGACACACCTGCCTTAACAGAATCTTCCAAGTATGACAGTACCTTTCTTCCCCCATCCCCTTTTAACTCCAAAACTAGGCAGAGTTTCTTCTGAACCTCTTATCCCAGGCCTATTCCTACTGCCAGTTAAACTGCCTTTTATCTGACTGCTTCCTTCATTGCATCTCATTATCCTATCCTCCAATATCATTCCTACATCTTCCGTTTCCCATTCAGAATAGAATTCCCATAATAGAAGGTGAAGGTGGCATCTATGGTAGTAAAATAATCACTGATTCCTGCCTTGTAATGGCTCTTCAAGCACACCCAATGCAGCTGTATCCTCTCTTTCCAATTAAGTTCCCTTCTGATTCTGGAGTTGTGTATCTCCAACACACAGATGCCACTAGTTGCCTTGTTCTTTCTTTAAGCTAATGGCCTACTATTTAACTGTCCTCCCTCTGGAATTCCATTTGGCAACCTTTGCAGTATTCTTATCTTGTACTAGCTGAAACCATTCCTACCTTCACATGAACGATGGAAAAGGCCTTACCCATGAACACAAAGAAAGTTTCTTACCTATTGCAAGATACAAAAGATACCTTCTGACCTACAGGATGAAAACTCTCTTCTGCTTGAGAGTTTTCAATGGTGGCTTACATAGGAGAGTCTCAACATGCATCATGGGAAATAAATTGAGAGTGAAAGGTCGTCATTATTCTCTCTTGGAATGTTGGGTAGAACATGTTCTCTACATGGTGCAATCCATGTATCTTCATTTTTCATCTGCCAGATTTTAACTTTCTTTGCTATGCCTTCACAGGGCCAGGAGCCCTGTCCCTAAACCATTGTCAGTCCATGCTGACAATATATTATATTCTTTGATAATCTTTAACAATTTCAAACTTTGATACAAAATATGCAACGATTTCTAAATATGAATAACATGAAATAAATAAGTACATGTTATTTAATTATGCAAGTTACATGTGCCTCTGGAGGAAGATTATCATACAAGATTTCTGTAAAGGAAACTGCCATTATTGCTGTCCTGTGACCAATTATTTTTGAATGGGATTTTTTGTATCTCTCTTCTTCAAGGGGCACAAAGTCTGGCAGATGAACTGATTCTGAAAAAGCATTTTGGGGTAGTAGAAACCCCTAATTATGAGTCATCTAGTTCTTTCATTTTTGAAGGCTTATTCTAAGTGGCAGGTCTATCTCTACAAGCACTCCCAGGCACTATTGTAGTTGCTAGTTATGCAATGAAATATGTTTATGGAGAGTCTCCCCAAAGACTCAGGTTCTTTTCATTTGGAGGCTGGAAAGGAATTTTATCACTTTTAGGAACATCAATACTGTAGAAAGATCTTCAAAGCACTCTTATATGTGCCTCTTAAGAAGGGAGCTAATTAATCTGCCTCAGTGGTGCTCAGCACTGTAGCAGATTGAAGGGAACAAATGCATGCATGGGCAGACACACTGCGGAGAGAAAGGAGGAAGATCTTGAGAGAGAGATGCAAGTTCTGTACTTTATGCCAGAGTTCCCCCACATTTCTGGCTTTAGGGACATGATGCATGTAGGGAGAGGGGATGATTCTGTGTGAGTGGCGGGTAAGTGTGGGCCCGCAGCCCCATTTATGTGAGAGGCAGGCACGTGCATGCACCACTTATGCAATTGGAACAACCGCACATATGCTCGCCCCTTGCTTGCACAAGTGGATGCGTGGATGTGTCTGCTCCCCATCCACCTCGGCGGCCCAGTTCTGTATGGCTCAAAGCCCAGTAGTGGGCTGCGGCCTGGGAGTCGGTGACCCCTGCACAGGCAATAGGAGTGGGTTTTTTTTTTAAAGTTCAAAACTATGATAACTTAGTAAACTTGAGCCTCTTCAGATGTTGAACTCTCCAGAAAGACTGGGAAATGGAAGGGAGGCTCTTAATCCCTTAGTTGAAATTAAAACTGAACAGAAATGTGGTGTTTTGACTACAGCCGGAGAGATGATGCTTTTCAAGGTTGAGTAGGAGTAGGAGTAACTAAATTTCATTATTTTATGTGTGCCATTGTGCCCACAATATAAAAAATGACAATAAAGGTTATTTATTTATTTATTTTATTTGATGCACAGTGGTTGCTTAGATGTCCACCTTCTTTTAAGGGGAGATGTCTTACAACTCTGATAGAACAAATTGTAGGGTCCCAGGCTATAATCTACCTTTTTTGGGATAGAAATAACTTTTAATTTGACCTAAGAGATGAGCAGTCTGCTTTTCCTCTCTTAGTCTGTTTGAAAAATCCAACACCTGTTAAAACTCAAAGCCGAATTGAACCCGATGGAATGACTATGTTGGCTTACACATGGGGTTAGGGATAATACTTCAGACAGTATGTACGCATAGGAAATAACTTGCTGAAGTTTGACAGTATCAAGGTTGCTGCTTTATTGGGAACTCTGCCAGGTGTATAGTGGGAGAAAGACTCAAAGGAAGGGAAGAAGGTAGCACAGCTGCATGTAATTTTCCTGAACAGCTGGTTCTTCCATAGCAGAGGTGTCAAACTGCTGGCATGCAGGCCGGTTGTATCATGCGGAGGCTACCCCAGCTCTGGCAATGCAAAAAAAGTTGCAATACGTCGCAGCACGTGGCAAGTTTGACACCCATGTTCCATAGCCTCTATGACCCAATTCTACAACAGTGATAACTGTTCCTCCTTCAGCCACTGGAGAGAGAAAAATGATACAAAAAATAATAAAAGAGTTGCCTCTGGCTGCCAAAATATATTCTACCTGTCACACATCCCTCTTTACTCAAGGCCTTTTAATGTTATTTCTTTTCTTTTCCGTTAATTAAATATAAGCCATCCTGCATGGCTGCAATACCTTTTTGCCAATTGATTCAATCTACTCTGAAGTCTACTTGTTTCTCACCCCACATCTTCCCTTATGCCACCTATTCAGTAAATTTCATATAGTGATGTCTAGCATGTAAATTTGTTAGTAGTGCTCAATAGACCAATTGTAAGATTAGATTATGTTAAGTTTATGAAATTCCACCAGTCTCCAGAATTCTCCTGTTGTTACTTTTGTGGTGTTTTTTTTTTTTTGTCTTCAAAAATCATGCTAACTAGAGCTCTGAAAGATTTCTTCCTTGAATTAGTTAGCAACCATGATGCCAGATACACCAAATAAATGGCAGGCATCACAACACTGGAGGCAAAGAATCAGATGCGTCCAGAACAATGCAAATAAGCCGATGTACTTTCAGAGAGCTGCAAATATTTGCTTAATTACTAATTTATTTATGGACTCCTCGATCTCCTCTAATCCCTTTTGTCAAGAACGTGAAGTGCAGGGCCAGGATAAACAATAAGTTAATGCAATGCTCATCCATGAGGCTACATTTCAGCACAATTCAGACACTCAAGGAAATAAATATCGCTGGAATTATATTTATAACTATTTTATATATCCTGAAAAAGTTCAGTATGGCAAATATACTAGATTTTTTCATGCGTCAATCCCATTGTCAAATGCTAACTTGCATTTACTTAAGCCTTGAACCAAATATTCACTTTCAGGATGAATAACCTTAAACTGTTTCTTTACATTAGATCTCCAAGGCAATTCTGAACTTTAAACTTCGGGCTTTCAGGGGTCCTTGGTGTTCTCTGAGCTTGCTTGTTTTCTTGCAGACATTTCATTACCTTAACTGTTGACCCGGAATTAGGAGACAGCATAAGAAGTATCAATTGTGAATATGTGCAGATGGCCCTGCTGTCTTTGGGCACTTGCAGAGTCATGGATGCAGGGTCATGAAAGGACAGCAAGGAAAACACCCAATGTCCTAACCCACCCGGGAACGTACAAGACTGTGGGTTGTGGTGACCTTCCACGGCACCACCTTTTCCTGCTTTAGCTTCTGCTCCACCAACCTATAAGGGGATCTACTCCCTTACAGGGCAGGTAGCCATTGGAAGGGGGGACACTAATAAGGTGCTGGTTCATACCCGCTTCTCCACATCTAACTTTTATGCATGGGAGGACTGATTGGGTTCTTACACTGAAACTCCACACAAATTTTCTGAATTGGTTCTGTCCATTATTCGAATTTATACCACTAACTGGGCAGACCTCCAAGCCATGCTGGATGTCTTTTTAATAACAGAGGAAAGGCGTCCAGTAGGAAATGCTGCTAAAGAGAAAGGAAGGTCCTTTGTCCTGCAACTTAAAAGGTTTCCAAGACATTATTGTCTCTGCATTGCAGATTGCCCCCCCCTAGACAGAACAATTTGGGCAAAATTTATGATGCTCATCAGTTGCCAGCTGAAAGTCCCAGTGACTCCCTTGGGCGCCCCAGATCTTAAGTGCAAATTACAGAAGATGGAGGGGACTTCAGCTGACGATAGAAAATTGTTGGAAGGAGCTTATAAAGCCTACATGACATGACCAGAAGTGATAACCAGGAGGGCTAAAAAGGATGAAAAACAAAGTATTGTCTTGCTGGCTTAAGAGGTGCCCCTAGTGGAAGGGGGAAGAAGTGGGACTTGCGGAAGAGGATGGCGAGGAGTGGTAGGGCCCCCTCAACAGAGAAATGGGACAATGTGACCTAGATTCCAGGCACACACACCCAGACCACCCACTGCAGTCTTTTGCCCTAAGACAGGACCAGCGTTGTATATGCATGACATTTGGCCACTGGAGCAGGGAATGTCTTTTATGTTCCCTTTCTAACTGTCCTATAGGGTGCTGTTCCACAACCATGCTCCAGATATAAGGGGGGCTGGGGGGCTGGGGGGCTGGGGGACTTTTTCTCCCTGCCCTTATGGATGATTCTTCCTCTTCACCCCTGGTAAAGTTCAAAGTCAGAGGAAAACAATACCCTTTTTGATTGATACAGGAGCATCACATTCAGTATTAAATAAGCCCCTTGGAAAAACCTTCCTCACAAACGTTCCAGGTCTTTGGGGCCAATGGCCATTCTGTGTCAGCTGCAATACTCAACCCTTTGGAATGCTTTATGGGTAGTATTCACCTTACTCATCAATTTCTTTACCTTCCAGACTGCCCTATGCCCCTTTTAGGATGTGATTTGCTTGCTAAGTTACAAGCCACCATCTTTGCTCTAATGGCTAAGCCCTTGTATGTGGCTGAAAGCAACGGGGTAGCTGCTGGAGTCGTAGTCAGACTCTTGGTACTTGGTCTCACCCAGTGGCCTGTTTCTCCAAATAACGTGATCTTATTGCTTCAAAGATGGCTGGCATGCCTTTGGGCTGCTGCAGCAGCTGCTGTTCTCCTTCTGGAGGCTGCTGAACAATTAACTTTTGGGTCTCCTATCCCAGTGGAAACACCTCATTCCATCCAGGACTTGTTAGCATCCAAGGGGGGCCATTGGCTTACAGCCTCCCATCTGGAGCAGTATCTGATTGCTCCCCTTGACAACCCACAAGTTCATATCAAGTGCAGTGGCAGGTTCAATCCAGCAACCTTTCTTCCCCAACTGGAACAGGATGGTGATCATGATTGTGTGCAAACTATTACTGTAGTGTTTACTGGCCAGCTGGATTTAACTGACCAGCCACTAGAGGGACCTGTTTACAGACGGCAGCAGTTTTATGAGACAGGGAGAAAGGCTAGCTGGCTATGCCATGGTCACATTGGATCAGGTAGTGGAAGCAGCAGGTCTCCCTGTAGGTACTTCAGCTCAGAAAGCTGAACTCATTGTCTTGATGAGGGCTTTGGAAAAGTCAGATGGTGTGGTTAATATATTTACAGACAGTAAAAAATTTTTGGGGGGGGTTGTGTTATACATGCACATGGGGCATTGTGGATAGAGTGTGGTTTGCTCACCGCTCCTATTAAATATGGACAGGATATTTTAAGGCTATTGGATGCTGTTTTGCTCCCGCATAAGGTGGCTGTCATGCATGTGAGGGCCCATGTTAGGGTTGATACTAAACATGGAAGGGGAAATGCCTTGGCCATGTGCACCGCAAATTCTGCCGCTTCAGGTCCCCTGTTCCCTTGGTATATGGGTGTGCTTGTACCCTCGCATTTGCCTGTGCTGGCTCCAACATATATTTCACAGGATGGGCGCAGAGCTTATAGGCTGGGTGCTGTTTATAGTGGACGTAGGCTGGAGAAGGATGGGAAATGCTTCCTCCCAAAGCATGAATTATGAGCCATCTTACAAAAATTGCATGCCAGCACTCATTGGGGTTAACAAGGCCATGGCTGGGTTTCTTATAAAGGACTATATTTGTCCTAGTATCTATAACAAGGACCTCACAATGATCAAGCAATGTGTGATTTGTCGATGTAATGATCCTGTGGAAATTATTAAGTTCCCCTTGGGGAGGCTTGGGGCTGGCCAGGATCGTGCTAGTTTTGGGAGGTTGATTTTACTGAGTTGCCATGGACACAGGGTTTTAGGTACTTGCACGTTTTTGTGGGTGCTTTCTCTGGATAGAATGAGGCCTTTCCCTGTCATACTAACAAGGCATGTGAGGTGGTTGAGGCCCTCCTGAAGGACATTATTCCACTTTTTTCCTTCCCATAACAAGGCTTTGGCTCTGACGATGGCCCCACTTTATCTCTGACATTACCCCGCAGGTGTCTCAGACTCTGGGTATTGTTTGGCAGCTTCATTTGGCCTACAGGCCCCAGTCTTCAGCACACGTGGAAAAGGCCTGTCCCCCTTTGAGATCATGTATGGTCGGCCCTTTCTTTACTATTCTTCCTTATCCACATCCCTCCCTGGGTTTTTTTTTTTTTTTTTTTTTTTTGGGGGGGGGGGGAAACCAGGCCCTCAGGGAATATATGCACTCTCTTGCTTATGATGTTTCTTCCATTTCTCGAGCTATTCAGGCCCTCCATTATCCAGTATTGGATCATCCACTCCATCGTTCCCTTCCTGGTGGTTTTCGGTGCTTGTCACGTCTGATTCTGGCCCTTTGGCTGAATGCTGAAGAGGCTCCTTCGTTGTTCTTCTTGCTACTCACACAGCGGTCGAGATTACTGGGCTTCGTACCGAGATTCATCACGCCCGCCTTCGCTCTTCTTCCCCACCGCCCAGTGCTGAGGACCACTAAGTTGCTTGGACTGTTGCCCCTGGTACTGAGGGTGACCTTGGACTGGAGCATTTGTTTCACAGACTACGTTGACCTGGATGCCTGGGCATTTTGGTCACTGCGATCCCTGTGCCTTCGGGGCTTCTTCTCCGGCTATTTTCTCTCACCAGCTCCCTGTTTACGTATGTTGTGGATGTTGCTCCTCTCTGCCTTGGTTTCCATCTTGTACTTTGTTTGAATTGTTCATGTCTTTTCTTTTGCTCTGTGTTATTTTCCTCTTCATAATCCCGGGTTTCTCTTTCTTCCTTCTTTCGTCTGTGGAGCTTGCTCTGCCCTTCCGGGGGGATTATGGGAAGGGTGGACATGACTATGGGGACAGCTGCTGTGGACTGGGATGGGTCAAATTGTACAATCTGACACACCCTCCAAGCATGAACTCTCCTGTTGCTTTGCCATAACCGGTGGCCTCCCCCAATATCTCAGCAAAGATGGTTTCTTCTTACCCATGGTTGATTGAGTCCGAACACTGGACAGGAAAACCCAAAAGCCCCTTCTCGACTATCCCAACCTGAAAAGATAGCTCTAGGATTTCAGCCAGATGCTCCCCAAAACACTGATGCTGGACCTAATTTCGTGCCTGAAAAGCCTAAGGAGCTACAGACATCCTTCCCCATCTTTCCTAGTACCATGGAGGGGCAGAGTAGTTCCCAATTCTCAGCCCCTCTTTAGGAATTTAAGGTTCCAACACCCATATGCAGAATGTGCTGGCTTGGGTTAAACCTTTGAATGTAATGGACTGTTGGATTTCCACCCACATACCCTCAACTGGTACCCGTGGATTGGTTATGTCAGCTACACCTCTGGGAGCCTCTTTGTTCAGCATGATCATTGTCACAAGGGGCTAGGCACTCCCTGGGTTTGGGGGCAGGAAAGCTGCAGATTGCTCAACTATACAGCACCCTGCAGCAGCTTGCCTTAGTCATTTTAATTCTTCTTCCAGATAAGTTAGGGATTTATGCACCTTGCATGGTCACATGGAAGATGAGTACTAGCATATCACATGGAAGGTGAGTACTAGCAAGTACTAGCATGGGATGGATGGCATAAATGTTATCAGACCTTTGGTCTTGATTACAAAAAGGACCCCTCTGCTGTTTGTAGCCTGTTTGCAGCAATGGGACTCATAGCTTATATGTCTGGTGTTCGAACTTCTATGCCTGAGGGGTTAGAAGGCAAACAAGGCATTTATCTGGCTAACCACATGGACTGGTGGTTCCTTTGTGGTCTGTTTGCCTACAAGTCTTTGCCAGCTTACTGGTCAGGTACATGTACTGTAGGAACGATATTTTCCTCAGTTTGTATCATCTGACATAATGACTGGAACTGCCGCATCCACAATCGATGGGACGAGGACCACCTTGAGCATAAAGAACGTATTGAACACCATCCTGTACCTCATGGCCTAGGAAATGCCATTGCATGAGCAGTAATCCCAGCTATGGAGGATGGTTTGAATTGTAAATCTTTTATAGAATTCGGTGACTGGACAGAGAAAATGTTTAACCACACCATACAGCCATTTACACAATTCAATAAAGAGCAGGGAGAAATAAGGGAAGTAGTGTTACAGAATCGCCAAATACTAGATATGGTACTAGCAGCAAAGGAGCGGTGTGTGCTTTGGTCCACTCAGATTTTTTTCACTGATTATCAAGTTAATATTAGTCACACCATCCATCTCATGGAAGGAAGAATCAAGAATCGCCCTGAGGATCTGGAGATTTTCACTGATGCCGAACGGGAGTCTTTAGTAGTAGTAAATTCTCATTCCTTACAGGCTGGATCCCGGGATAGGGGTGGTTTAGGGAACTATTTATTGGTCTTCATTTTGTGGTGTTCCTTGTTATCTTTTTCTGTTATATCTTTCACTACTTGCCCCTATTCACCTCTGCCTATCCTCAACAATGTGGCCCACATACTGCAGAAGCTTATCCTGTGTCTCTCCAGTTTGATGATCATACTTCTGCGCACTGCTCAAAGTATGAAAGGGGGGATTATGTTGACCCGGAATTAGGAGACAACATAAGAAGTATTAATTGTGAATATGTGCAGATGGCCCTGCTGTCTTTGGGCACTTGCAGAGTCATGGATGCAGGGTCATGAAAGGACAGCAAGGAAAACACCCAATGTCCTAACCCATCCGGGAATATACAGTACAATGTCTTTAGGGAAACAAAAGGAAACATTTTTAGCTACTTCTGCTTTCTCCCTTCTTATCTACAGTGTGCCAGAGTTACTAGGTGAAATCTTTATCTTATGTGTGTCAGCTTTGCTGGGTGGATTGCTTATGTAATCAGAAAGAATAAATACAAGGATTTCTTGTCATTCGTGGCTTCTCTCTTTTAGAGGAGCCCGTCTTAGTTCAGCTAAATAAAAATGTAAAGCTTAAAGGAAACTTCTGGTTTTCTGTAGTTTTTATCAAGCAAAACCTCAGAACCTGCACAGCACAACACTGGAGGCAAAGAATCAGATGCATCCAGAACAAGGCAAAGAAGCAGATGTACTTTCAGAGCGCTGCAAATATTTGCACCTGTGACTATAGATATTTCATGTGTTTTAGTATTTTGTGAAAAAATGCTCAGAGATTTCACAGTAGTGGTCCCTCGTTTTCACCAGACTCTTAAAGGGATGCTGACACACACAAAAATGTTAAGAACTCCTGGCCTTAATGTAATAGGTTTGGAGGCATCTGATTCAACTAGAGGATTCAAATAGAATTGAGGCTTCAACTTGTAGATTAAATTGAGCTGCGTTTAGATTAAATTTCAAAGTCAATGTTTTTTACTTTTAATTTGGGGAACAAAAGTTTTTTGGGGAAAAAATCTATGGATCTTTTTGCTACTTTTAAATTTCATTTTACTACTGCTTTAGGTAACAGTAGTTACACCATTCACTCGTAATGCCTCTTGGGCAAATACTTCCATGTGATACATTTTTAGGGAAATTGATGCTGTTTAGTTAGCAGCTCTGTGTATAGTTAAAGACATAGAGATGGATGAGGTGGGATATGTCTTTCTCCATGTAATGCTCATGGAATCCCTTCATTTCCTCAGTTAAAGCAATATTTATGAAATAAAACTGCAGACAGTAAAATCTTATGCAACATTTATTTCTTTGGCTTGCATAGCAGTTGGTAGGGCATACATTGCGAGCTTAAATGGTGCATTTGGTGGTGCTTGCTTTTTTATTAAGGAAATTGCAAGACTATTCAACAAATGCAGAAGAAGAAAACAATAGCCACAAATCTGCACAAAAACATAAGGACTGGGGGATCCATATTCAATGGAAATGCAAGGGCTATCCTAAAGAGCTGAGCCTTGTGAGTGAGCTGCTTCATATCTCAGCTCAGATCTGGCTCTCGTCAAAGTGCACAGGTCTTCCACCTGCACAACGCACAACAATCAATCTTGATGAAATGTTGTCACTATATCTGCAAGGCGGACGGTTGGAGCCCCCTCTGTGCTTGCAGGTGGTGACTGAAAATCGGTTACGGCTACGCCGAAGCCCATTACCATAAGGCTGACCTCCGGAACCACACACATTATTGATGTTTCTCTTGGTGCCATGAACGAAGGAATTTTTATCCTTGCAGTTTGGCCTGGTCATCCCCCGTCTTTGCATCATGGTGTCACAGTAGCGGTTTCCAACGTTGCTCTTTGGATTATCATAGTGCTGTCTCAAGAAGGTCCCATAATCAGGAGCATAGGCACCTGGTAACAGCACCACGGCCAGAACTAAGAAGAGGACCAATTCAAAACCTTTAAGAGGCATTCTCATGTTGGCAGTTCAAAAGGGACACCTGAAAAAAGTAGAGAAGATAGTTCAATGCTTTGGTGGACTATCAGAGGCAATACTGTGTTTGGAAGAAATGGAAAGTAAAATGAAGTTGTCCTCTTTGGTATCTTTTGTGCAAATATTTTAGGAGTCAATTTCATGAATTCTCATATTAAAATTACATGCAGCTGTCAACATTTAATAATATGTGATCACTTTTTTGAAGCTTCTCATCAGTGATAATTTCCAGAATGGAGAATTCTTGGTAGTTGTTGAGCTTTGCTACTCACTAGTTGACACTTCATTACCCAACAGGATGACATAGTTGAGTCGCGAAAAATTGGCCAGCAAACAACCAAGTTCAAAAACCATCAAGGCCTGCACAGTTCAACCCCAAACTACAGATATTCTCTTTGATTGGAATATCCAGACTTTATTTACTATTAAGCTTCATATTAATTAATTAACTAATCAATTAATTAATATAACTCATATATTAAACATAAAGCTATGTTTACTGTGCATGGTTCACAACCACTTAAGACAATGTGGCATAGAGATTACATGGTAGAGTAGGACTGGGAATTCTGAGCTTCAAGCTTTTGCAGCCCAACCTACCTCTGATGGTTATTGTGCTGAAATCTCTATCTATCTATCTATCTATCTATCTATCTATCTATCTATCTATCTATCTATCTATCTATCTATCTATCTATCTATCTATCTATCTATCTATCTATCTATCTATCTATCTATCTATCTATCATCTATCTATCTATCTATCTATCTATCTATCTAATCTATCATATATACCTATCATCTATCTATTATCTATTATCTATCATATATATCTATTATCTATCTATCTATCTATCTATCTATCTATCTATCTATCTATCTATCTATCTATCTATCTATCTATCTATCTATCTATCTATCTATCTATCTATCTATCTATCTATCTATCTATCTATCTCCTGGAAGAAAGCAATTGCAAACCAATTCTCTATTGCTTCTCACAAAACCACGTGAATATGTCTGTGTAATTAATAGAATTCAGGCTCATGTTGAAGGGAAATTTACTTTTAGCCCCTAAAAAGAGACATGGGAACTACAAACATAAATTTTACTTGGTTAGTAGAGAATGCATGTTAAAAATAATTAAGGGACTAGAACAATTTTCCTATGAGGAAAGTCTAAACATTTTGAGGCTTTTTAGCTAAGAATGAAAGTAAGCAGAAATATACTGTCACAGACACAATTATGCAATGCCTGGTAAATTGTTGAAAAACAGTTTGTCATTGCCTTCATCAAATTTTGTCAAGTTCCCTGTTGAGCAAACAGGCAGTTTATTTTCTGGCGGTTTCCTTTCCAAATATTAAACAGACTAAATTGGTTTAGTTGCATGGAAATGTTTGGGTATCTCTGTGCTTGTGTGGTGTTTGTAGGCGTGGGTGTATCCATACATCCACACACATAGACATAGACAAATAGACAAACATCTATTTGTATGTACAGACAGAGAGACTTATATTTTTTCCTGTATTTATCACTTGCTATAGGTGATTCAGAACAGAAATGAAATTTCTAACCTGCTGTAAGACAAGATAGAACTACTATCACAGTGCATGCAAGAAAACAGAATCCTAAAGGAAGAACGCCTTCAGTTGTCCAAAAGGACAGCAAGTTAAACAGAAAAGCCCATCCTCAGATCAAGGGACTGAAACAATTTGCTCTGATCAATATCCGGTAATGAATAAAAAATGTCCTTAGAAGCTCAGATGAGAAGACGATGAATTGAAGTATTACAGACACAACATGCCAAGGAAAAAAATTATTAGGGAGATATGTACTTGGTAAGGTTGAACGAAGACACCGAGCAGTGAAGCTGGCAGTACAGCTGATTGTTATATAACAACAACCATGGATGCCACTTTAACAACACTCAGCAGCAGTTTGACTGAAGGAGGAGCACAATTCTAGACAAATATCCAGTCAACATAGCCATGTGGCAGCCAACAATGATAATACAGATGATTCATGGCAAATGAATGTATAATTGGCAAATTGTACATGCGTGCAAAACTCTATTGACAATAGGCAGTTGGAATATTATACTCAGTGCTTTTTTTGTAAAAAAAAAACAAAAGGTGCCGGAATTCACACACGTCATACAACCCGCCTTGCCTACCCACAAGGTTCCATCCAAAAAAGGTGCCGGAACTCCGTTCTGGGTGTTGTATGACAAAAAAAGCCCTGATTATACTGTATAATATTATTGGATTAAAATATCTTATTTTTAGACAGAATGACTCAGTCTTATATAAGTGAGATGTTATAAACCAAAACTATTGCTCAGGTATCCAATTTTTCAATCTTTATCCATTCAGGGAACACTTTAATTTTGATTTCTTACTTACTTACTCTTTATTTCTGTGCTTACTGTCATAAATATATTTTCAGTATTTCCTGTTGGAAATCACTATTTTTTTTCATCCTTTCTCAGAACATTTTCTTTCCCTTTTTTACCTTTCTTGGTGGGGATACCATGATGCCCTTTTAGATATTGATAGATATAGATGATAGATATAGATATAGATATAGATGATATAGATGATATAGATATAGATATAGATGATATAGATGATATAGATGATAGATATAGATATAGATATAGATGATATAGATGATATAGATGATATAGATTAGATATAGATATAGATGATATAGATGATATAGATGATATAGATATATAGATGATATAGATGATATAATAGATGATATAGATATAGATGATATAGATGATATAGATGATATAGATATAGATGATATAAATGATATAGATGATATAGATATAGATGATATAGATATAGATATAGATATAGATATAGACATACATATACATATACATATACATATACATATACATATACATTGTTTTTCTCTAGCTGTGCTCTATTTAATTTTATTCATTTATTAGACTTATATTCCATCTTTTGTTCTGGTGCTAAGATGGTCTGTCTAGTACTTCCTCCTCTTATTTTTTTCCTCAACAATGTCTGTGTGGCGTTATTTGGAACAAGAGAGAATGAATGCTACTGCACCACACTGCTTCATGAAACAAGGGGCAACTTTTGTAAAAGCTTCATTTACATTTTTGTAACTAATTTAATTTCAGTTTCCTCAGAACAATTCTTGGGGAGCATTTCAAAGATAAAGACATCTCCAACTTACCCAACCTCAGTCTGGTCTTGAGCGATAGGGACTTCCTATTCTATTCTAGAAATACCTTCTGCCTTTCAAGTGCCTTCAGAATTAATATAAAAGGCTCCAATGGAACGCGGGTAGGATTAAAGAGGAAGAAGGTGTAACTGTCTACTAAATATGGTATATTCACATATCTGATGAAATTGGCGTGGTTAGGTTTCAACGGCAAATGTCCTAAGAGCTCTGTGGTCCCAAAGCCACAGTGAAGAAATTACTGTATGTGGTGGACTGAACTTAATATGAAGAAAGATCTGGAGGGGCTACAAAGGCATCAGAGATGTTGAGAGTGTCTGAATGTGGGATGATTTTTGTTGTTGTTTTATTAAATAGGGTTTGGGAGAAAGAGAGACACGGGAAAGACATGAGAGAAAAGGAAAGGAATGAAAAAAAAAAGAGTGGAAATAGAATGCAGGTAGGGAAAGTATTGATCTTGTAAGAAAAATGTTCAAGGCTAGATGAATGTCCCTTCATCTACTACATCTTGGCTGTGAAGTCACTATTCCTCTCTGAACATAGCTTGTTGTTTAACAAAGTTTACCAAAGCAATTTTAATCCTGGAAGCCATCCTCATTTGCTACAAGATAAGTGGCAAATGATAGATAGATGATAGATAGAAAGAGAGAGAGAGAGATTAGACAGATGATAGATAGATAGATAGATAGATAGATAGATAGATAGATAGATAGATAGATAGATAGATAGATAGATAGATAGATAGATAGATAGATAGATAGATAGATAGATAGATAGGTAGGTAGGTAGGTAGGTAGGTAGGTAGGTAGGTAGGTAGGTAGGTAGGTAGATGATAGATAGATAGATAGATAGATAGATAGATAGATAGATAGATAGATAGATAGATAGATAGATAGATAGATAGATAGATAGATAGATAGATAGATAGATAGATAGATAGATAGATAGATAGATTGATTTCAGGTCCAGAGGTTTAGAGCAGTTGTGTCCAAGTGTCACTGACATCTGTAAAAGGTTGAAACATGATAGTTTAGAAGCTTGAGTATCAGCCTGACTAGGTAGACCAGGCAGGAAACATTATCAGACAATCTCATTCTACTTTATTGTAAGGCTACATTAACAGAATCTTGCAGGTCTGAAAGTACTTTTTTCCTCCCATCCCCTTTACAGCCCAAGAAAGTAGTGAAGGTCTCTTCTGAGACTCTTGCCTGACCCACATTCCTGCTGTGGGCTAATCTGTCACTTATCTGACTATTCCCTTGGCTGTCTCTTGTTGCCCAGCCTTGCAAGGCCGTTCATGGAACCTCCAAATTTTTACCTTTGTTCCGCATGGGAATGACTGCAGGAATGGAAAGAATGAATGCTGTATGACACATATCAGAAGCTAGAATGAGTAGAAAGGGAATATGAGGAAAGAGGCTGCTTGAAATAAAGAGGAATGAATTATGTTACAAAATGTCATAAAAGTTTGTGGAATTATACTCCAGGGAATTAGAAGGCCTGGTACTTTTTTTTTTTTTTTTGAATGAGGAAATTAATCATCCTTCTTCAACAGCTTCCTGACCATATCCCAAACCTTCAACCAGAAGTTTTGATCTTTGACTTGTTTTCCAAGTATTTCTGGGAGATTGATTATGGAACATTAATGGGAATTCAGAAAAAAAAAGGATGCTTGTTTCTCTTCATGGTGAGGAATTTGAGATCCTCCTCTAGTTTTCTTTTATCAAGTTTTGATGGCCTCATCAGAAATGATGATGTCTCAATTCTTCTACTTCTCTAGCTTTGATCATTGACCATTCCCATCTGTTTCTGGAGGATGGTAAAGAAACAGTTTTGAAATCCGCTTTTACTGTGGGAAGTTCCTGGAGGGAGAAGGAGGAGGAGGAGGAGGAGGAGGAGGAGGAGGAGGAGGAGGAGGAGGTGGTGGAGAAAAAAGACAGTGAACAACTTTTTATATTGAGTTGAATTTTAGATCTTCTCACTACGGTACCTACTCATTCACCAAAATTTCTCTTTCAGAACAGTGAACATTTGGCTATAAGTTGTCCTCATTTACCTACTGCAATTGAGACCAGCAACTCCATTTCTAAGCAGATTGGTCATAAAGTGAAACATCATGTGATTGCACCCAACTTACCATGTCAGTTCCTGCTATGGTCATTAAGTGAGTCACCCAAGCTGTTTAGAACATCACGTGACTACTACTTGCAAGTTCTTGCCAGCTTCTCCATTGACTTCGCTTGGTAGAAGTGGGCTGTGATAGTTGCAAATGGCAGTCATGCAGGACACTGTGACCATTGTAAATGCACACCAGTTACTAAGTACCAAAATTGTGATCATGTGACTGCAGGAATGCTGCGATGGCTGCAAGTTTGAGAACCAGTTGTAAGTGTTCACGTGAATAGTGAATATGAATAAGTTCGCCAGGAACCAGTGAACGTATTCCATTATTCCACCAATTTTTTGCGGTGTCACATGCTTCTTTGTTTCTCTTTTGCTTCAGACTCTTAAACAGCTCTCTCCAAAGTCAACAGCCATCTCTGCCTTTGAAAGACGGTTGAATGGTTAAACATTTGAGCTTTGAGCCTAATGCATCACTGAAAATTTCTAATGTATTGAAATCATTATCACCATCCAAATTCTGGTCACATAACACTTTTCTGCTGTTATATTGCTTTCTTCCTGGGCGATTCAACATAGTCAGAAACCAAACTGTCTAACACTCAATCATTGTTGGTGGTTGGTGACATTGTTTCTTTTTGGTTACTAAATTCTGCTGGAAAGGAAATGCAAATTGTCAACTTATGAGGACTAAGAGGCCATATGCATTAATGGACTTGCTAACAATAAGATGTAATTTTATAAGGATACCTTTTAAATTATTTTTTTTAAAGAATGAAATAATGATTAAAAGAACTCTATCATTTTGAGATGATGAAATTGGTTTGGAGGAGGAGGAGGCCGAAGAAGAAGAAGAAGAAGAAGAAGAAGAAGAAGAAGAAGAAGAAGAAGAAGAAGAAGAAGAAGAAGAAGAAGAAGAAGAAGAAGAAGAAGAAGAAGAAGAAGAAGAAGAAGAAGAAGAAGAAGATGATGATGATGATTCTCTTATTACATGTGGGAAAACTAAAGGTGATACCCATAATGTATATTATTTTCCTTTCCAGTGGAGTCTATCTATGCTTTGAAGATTATCTATGTTTTAGAACTTGAAGGGTTTGTTTGTACTATTGTGATTTATTGTTATTTTGTGTCAGTTCTGTTTGTTTTATTTATTATATATTATAGTCTTTCCTGTGTAGGCTTTCAAAAAAAACAATTTATCCTGTTTTTCCATTCCTTGAATACTTTATAATATATCGTAACTGATTGTACACAGTCCAAAGGGCCAGTATAAATGTCAATAAGCAAGCAAATAAGTCGTAAGCCTCCCTCAACTGATATGAAGGATAAATAAAACCAGGATAAAGCCTAACAATATCAAGGATCAGTTGTTTCTTTAATACAGAAAGTCAGCAACTTCTCCCTGTTCCCCTTTCCTTGCCACTCTATATGCTTATATTCAACTTTTATGTGACCACACTATAACCACCATTTCCTTCTTCTCTGCAGTTTGACAGACATCAGGTTCCCCTATCTTTAGAGAAGCACCTTTTCATCAAATTAACCCCTAGTTAAACTGTCCAAAAAGCTTGAAAGAAATGGTATTTCCCAATTTCTCTATGTGTTCTTGTGAAAGATCTTATGAGGTACCAAGGCCTTTCTTCCTTGCTTTCTCAGTCAGATTTTGAGAGTGAGACACAATAACAGAACAACAGAATTGGAAGGGATCTTGGAGGTCTTCTAGTCAAACTCCCTGCTATACTATTTCAGACAAATGATTGTCCAATCACTTCTTAAAAACTTCCGGTGATGGAGCACCCACAAATTCTGAAGGCAGGTCATTCCACTGATTAATTGGTCTATCAGGAAATTTATTTCTGAGGAAGGAAGGAAGGAAGGAAGGAAGGAAGGAAGGAAGGAAGGAAGGAAGGAAGGAAGGAAGGAAGGAAGGAAGGAAGGAAGGAAGGAAGGAAGGACAGAAAGTTTACAAAAGTACTTTTTACATCATGTTTAAATAGGAAAAATATATTGGGCAGGTTAAAGCTGATTCATGGACAAAACTTTAGGAAAATTTACCAGAACCTTATAAAATAAATTAGTATTATTATTCCATATTTGAGATTGGAAAGATGAGGCTTAGGAAAGGAATGTGCAAAGCATTTGTAAGTTCACAGCTAAGATGCAGTTTAAATTCAGGTGTTGATGTTATCATAGGGTACAACTAGAACATCCAATCTGTCCCCAAAACTCCTGGGATAGGTTGGGATGGAGTGAGGTGAAGAGATCTAATAGGAATAAGAAATATTCTATTGATCTTATTATTTCGTGAGATTAGAACATTCGTTCTTCAACTGTTTACATTGTGTGAGAAAAGCCAATTGAATAGAATAGAATAACAGAGTTGAAAGGGACCTTGCAGGTCATCTAGTCCAACCCCCTGCCCAAGCAAGAGACCCTACACTATTTCTGACAGATGATGATGATGATGATTATTATATATTATTATTATTATTATTATTATTATTATTATTATTATTATTATTATTATTATTATTATTATTATTATTATTATTATTATTATTATTATTATTATTATTATTATTATTATTATTATTATTGTTGTTGTTGTTGTTGTTGTTACTGTTACTGTTACTGTTACTGTTACTGTTACTGTTGTCGTTGTCGTTGTCGTTGTCGTTATCGATCATCGCACAGTCAACCAGATGTTCAGACTGGATTTGGCATTTTTGTCTACCTATCGAGTCCTTACCAAGGACCTGGGATAGGAAGATGTGGATGTTTGAATTGATGGTATTACAGATCTCATCGCAGGATGGAAGCTGTTCCTTGTAAGGCCGCCTTTTGCAATTGACTGATGGTGAATTTGTCAATGCTGATGGTGTCCAAACGGTGCTCCAGTTGTTTTGGGATTGTACACAAGGTGCCTATTACTAATGGTACTACCCTTGCTTGCCTTTCCCACAGTCGTTCTATTTCTATTTGTAGGTCTTTGTATTATTATTATTATTATTATTATTATTATTATTATTATTATTATTATTATTATTATTATTATTATTATTATTATTATTATTATTATTATTATTATTATTATTATTATTATTATTATTATTAATGGCAGTCCAATTGTGGCTGATGACACAAATATGCACCTTTTTACCAGTGTATGCTGATATCTGTAACATGGACAAAGATAGCCTTGCATTACAAGCTGGACTGCCTTCGAAAATGATCCTGAAACTTCAAATTAGGTCAAATAAGGAAGATAGCCAGCTAACTATAGTTGGTCAAACATGTTAAATCAGTGGTCTGCCATTGGAACTGGCTGCCAATCCATTTCTAGGAAAAGCTCAAATCACCGGTATTAAGGGCTACTGTACCATTAATGTATGTACTAAGTCTCAACAATCTTCACCTGGAGACCATCTCCAAGCATTCAGACATACAAAGCAGGGGATCCCTTGATAAAGGTCCACTTCAGTTGTAGCCTCCATATTCATCCTGGGCACCTATATTAAGTAAAAAAATCTTAATTAATTTATAAATTCTTCCAGTGTGAGACTTCCTCATTTCTCCAAGCACTTTGGTGCTGTACAATGCCAGCATTCTGCTAATTCTATTGAGCTTATTAGCTGTATTTCTTAACACTCCTTATTTTTCCCTTATTATATGCTGCTCTATTGCTGGGCTTTTAGTACTGCATTTCTGTTGCTTTTATATTCCAGGAATGTGAGGTGATGCTGTTCAGGTCCCTTGAAAGATAGGATGATACCAGCCTTGTAATGAAGACGCTTGAACTATAGGGAAGAAATGTAAATGAGTGTCATTACCACTAGGCAGAGCTGTTTATTAAGGAAATTCACATTTGTAAATGTGGTGGTGGATATTTCCAATGTGGAAGCCAAAGTGCAATATTAAGAAATATTTAGCATCTCAACTGCACAGAGAGTGTTGTAAAGCACTGTGGGGTAATATATAAGTCTAAGTGCTATTGCTATCTGCTGTTTAACATCATCTCTTCCTTCTTTCCTTTCTTCCTTCCTTCCTTCCTTCCTTCCTTTACCCCTCCTCCCCCTCCTCCTCTTTTCCATCTTTAAACAAGCTATGGAATCATACATGCCTTTCCTCCCTCCCCATATTAAGCTTCAGGATAATCTTGTGAAGTAAGACAAGTTTGACAGATTAATAGATTAGACAGATTGACATAGATTAATTTGTTAAAGAGTCAATAGGGATAAACATTTTCCACCAATTCCCTAAACAATCAAACACTCGTATCTTCCCCAGTACACCAAACTAAACAGAGTTCTACCACATTTTCCACATCCCCAAATAGGACATTGCTTATTGCAGAGAAATAAAAATCCAATTTTAGTTTGATCCTAGAGAAATGATTCAATATTTTATTTTCAGCCTCGGATATTCAAGTATATTTGAGTTGAGGGTAGCCATAAAAAGAGAAGTAGGCTGAGTTGTGTCCCTGTAGCAACTTTTTGGTCTAATGCAGACAGATTCAATTAGATAACTTGCCTTTGTTCATGTAGGAAATCAGTTCCCTGGACCTTAGACAGAATTATGTTATGGCTGAAAGTGGGAGAGTCTAGAAGCTGGATTTCATTCTTGTTTTAGAACCACTGTTGTATCCTTTGCTCTTCCTTCTTTTTTTCCTTCTCCTTCCTGCTATCTGTTTAATGTTTTTGCAGCTTGATTTTACATTAACCCCAACTCTATTCACACAAGAGATTTCTCCAGCCATCTAGTTTAATGAAAAGAAGGACTAGGGGTGTGGGGGGTTGACATGATAGCTGTCTTCCAATATTTGAGGAGCTGCCACAAACAAGAAGGAGTCAACCTATTTTCCAAAGCACCTGAAGGCAGGACAAAAGCAATGGATGGAAACTAATCAAGGAGAGAATCAACCTAGAACTGACTGTTCTGACAGTTAGAACAATTAATCAGTGGAATGACTTGCCTCCAGAATTTGTGGGTGCTCCAACACTGGAGGTTTTTAAGAGATTGGACAGCCATTTGTCTGAAATGGTATAGGGCAGGGGTGTCAAACTGCCGGCCTGCGGGCCGGATGCATCATAGCGAAACCATGCCCACCCATTGCTGGCAATGGCAAAAAAGTCACGATACGTCACGACACATCACGTGACGTTGCAAGTTTGACACCCCTGGTGTAGGGTTTCCTGCCTGAGCCAGGGGGTTGGACTAGAAGACCTCCAAGGTCCCTTCCAACTCTGTTATTCTATTATCTTCTTTCCAACTTTTTAGTTGGCCACAAGAACACCATATTGTGTGTTCACTCTTGTGAGACACCTTTAACTCAGGCAGAGAAAAGGAGAGAAGTCCTGCATGAAATGATAACTAAGTAATGAAAAAGATATTCCAAGATATTCAGAATAACTTTATTGAATATGAACCACTTCCTTGAAAAAACAACACCATTTATCTTCCAATATACTATATATGTAACTATAGGATAGATCACTTTCGGGAGCTCTTGAAGTTTTTAGTGAAATATTATTTATTTCCATGTAATAAGTCAGGACCAATAGCTGGTACTGAGCAGTGTTATTTAGCCTTGTCACTAAGAGATGAACTTTGGAAACCGCAAGAACAAATTGTATGTACTGTTATATGATTCGCTTTCCCACTCTAAATATTATTCCCCAATTTGGTTCAAGGTTTCAACAAACTTAACATTGTGGTCAAGCCAAGAGGTCAACAAGTCTGTTTGCAGGCAGCAATTCCCCTTTTTGAGCCAAAAATGGATACTCTTATGTGTTAGGTAGAGTTTGTAGGCTCTACCTAACACATAAGTAGAAGGAGTCAACCTATTCTCCAAAGCACCTGAAGGCAGGACAAAAGCAATGGATGGAAACTAATCAAGGAGAGAATCAGCCTAGAACTGACTGTTCTGACAGTCAGAATTGGGGGGGGGGAAGACCTCAGAGTGAAGAATAGTCTCTTTTTCTCTCCAATCCAGAATCTTTCTATTTTTTTTTCTCCATTAAATGATCGCTAGGACTTTGAGGTATGGTTGTTGGTGCTGATGACCAGATGAATATAAATGTAAATATAAATCCTTTCATTCTCCACCAGTCAGTTAGAACTGAAGAAGCTTCTTGGATGAAAAACTAAATATTTTCAAGGAAAAAGAAAGAAAGTCCAGTTGCCTTTTGGAAAATCACCTTTAGGTCAACCATGACCTAGATGACTGAGAATTTCCATAGACATCTGGAAGTTTGAAGTCCACATATCACATAGTTGTCCAGCTTGAGATAAAGGGGGTTGGACTAGAAGACCTCCAAGGTCCCTTCCAACTCTGTTACTCTGTTATTCTGTTACATGGGATCCTGTCCTGGGAAGGAACTTGGACTAGTTCAGGGGTAGGCAACCTTGGCTCTTTTATGACTCGTGGACTTCAACTCCCAGAATTCCTGAGCCAGCCATGCTGAGGGGAAAGGGAGAGGTTTCCAAGCTGAGCCATGCTGGCTCAGGAATTCTGGGAGTTGAAGTCCACGAGTCATAAAAGAGCCAAGGTTGCCTACCCCTGGACTAGTTGATTCTATGGTCATTTCCAATTCTATGATTCCATAATAAATAAAACCAAATCAGAATTATTTTCCATTCTAACTCCACCTATTACTTTTGAAGCATGCCCCCCCCAACATTCCATTCAAAAGTGAAGGAGAGGAACTACCCATAATAGCCTTTGGAGGTTAATAGAAACAATATAGGCTCTTGCCAGACAGCAATTTGGTGTAGTGGTTGAGACATCAGGCTAGAAATGAGGAGACCATGAGTTCTAGTCCTGCCTTAGGCACCTAGGTGACCTTGGGTCAGCCATTTTCTTTCAGCTCCAGAAAGGAGGCAATGGCAAACTACTTCTGAAAAACATTGCCAGGAAAACTGCAGGGACTTGTCCAGGCTTTTTCCAAAAATCTGACATGATTGAATGGAAAAAAAAGAAAAAAATCTCTCATCTTGTAACTGGAAATTATTCCCTCAGCTTGACACAGCTAGTGCCAGCAACAGGGGACAAGGATGGAAAGATGGAGGCTGCCTTGCCTTGCTTAGGCGAGTAGTGTTTAGGAAAGGCTGGAGACAGGTCCAGATTGATATAGTGCATTCATGTCCTGAACAAACAGTGGGACATTTTCATGCAGGAGAAAACAGGTCATGCAGTTGCCCTGTTTGATTCTTTAGGTTTAAGCTAATTATGGAGAATAATAGCGTTGGAAGGGACCTTGGAGGTCTTCTACTCCAGCCCCCTGGCTCAAGCAGGAAACTCCATTACATGGAGTTACATGTCCAGTCTCTTCTTAAAAACCTCCAGTGATGGAACACCCACAACTTCTGAAGGCAAGGCATTCCACTGGTTTATTGTTCTCACTGTCAGGAAATTTCTCCTTAGTTGCAGGTTGGTTCTCTCCTTGATTAGTTTCCATCCATTGCTTGAGAATAAACTGTTGGGCACCATTTGTAGGCCACATCAGTTCTACAAAGCTGGAGAAGAGAAAAGGGGTTAAGAAATATCTATAAAACGGTGCCTTTGATAAGCCTGAAAGGAAAGAACAAACTGTATACCGAGATCAGAGCACTTTAACCTAGGTATAGATTAAAAAGGAAGGATCAGCCAATTCAGAGCTGACAAAAACACTCTTACTAGAAGAGATCTAGTCTAGGTTTTTGGGGGTGGGGGAAGAGAAACACACACCATCCCATCCAGTAATAAGCTTCACTTCTGAGTAGGGGCATAAAAGGTTGTAGAATAAAAGTGGCATCACTGTGCAGTTTCTCCCACAGTTGGTTTCTCCACAAGGAACTCACCTATTTTATCTTCTTTGCAGGTAAGTAAGATGCTATCCTCCCTTCCTTTCTATTCTTGACTTCTTCATATTGTGGATACTGTTAACTATCTTTTTAATGGTCTGCAATCATGACATGCTTTTTTTTTGAAATGATTTTTTTGAAAACTATCAGAAACTTTGCAGCTCTCCGAAGGCATAATATGCTCAGAAGACCTTTTGAAAGTCCTGATTCATTTTTGACTGTATGATTCCTTTTATTTGATGGCCATTCCTCCCCACTTGTCACGTTGATCATTTTTCATAGCTCACTCAGCTATTGTTGGTGAGACCAAGATATTCTGTGGCTTCAATTATTCTGACACTGTAATGGTTGGTGATTTTAGAAGACAATGTAAGTGGCCACAGAATCTCTCACGACTAGTCTTGCACAATTTACAATTTGTTCACTCTATTCAGGCTGAAATTGAGAATGGATTGATTGATTGATTGATTGATTGATTGATTGAGATACTATCAAGATAGTGTGGTCACATCAATTTTCTCCATGGTGTCTCCCAATATGAGGTTTACTTAATTACTATTTTACTACAACTGATTGAATAATTATGTGCCATCAAGTCATTTTCAACCCTTGCCCACACCAACGTCAGGGATTTCCTCCCCAAAATGTGTTACAATATATCAATGAAGACTCTCAATCATCCAGGCCAAGGTGTCTAAAGTCTAAAGGTTCATTCCTCTGACTGATGAAGCTGCTTGGATGAGTAGCAAAACATCTCAGACTAGCAAAAAATTCATCCAGTTGCCTTGGCCTGGATGCTCTGCTTCTCCTCCTAACAACTGTATTCATCCTGGGATCCTTTGCCTTTAGCTATGAGGACTTTCTCATGAAACACTGGAGCTGGGTGGCCAATAAATTTAAATAAAAAATGGAATGGAGTTGAGTTGAATTGAGTGGAGTGGAGTAGAATACTATTAGAATAGAATAATATTGGAATAGAATAATATTGTGACCCATACCATTTATTATTCTATTAATCATATAAACAGCCACTGGCCCAAAGCACAGCTAACTTCACTCTCTTTGAAGCTAGACATAAATGAAATCAAGACTAGTTAGTTAGTTAGTTAGTTAGTTAGTTAGTTAGTTAGTTAGTTAGTTAGTTAGTTATTAAATGTCTATCCACCCATCTCACTGATACAGCAACTCTGGGTAGCTTACAATATAATAAAAAATTAAAATATATTAGAAAGCAATTAAAATTAGAAAAATTGAATAGAAAAGCTAAAAACCAACATGATGGGTGGCCTGTGAATAGAGATCTTCTCCACCCAGTCAGTCACCCCCAACATAGCCTGGGGTCCAGGCCAACTCTTTAGGCTCTTCTGGAAGGCCAGGATTGTGGAGGAGGGCCTCACATCCGAATGGAGAATATTCCAGAGGGTGGAGCCACAACAGAAAAGACTCTTCTCCTGCACTCTGCCAGCTGATTTTTTTTTTTGGCCAATGGAAGTAGGCCCTTTCCAGTGGAATGAGTGAGGTGGACGTGTCCCATTAGGGTGAGACAATTCCTCAGATATCCTGGACTTTATCAGAGACTCCCAATACTGAGCTTGGTGGTTTTCTGGCAGACATTTCATTACCCAAACTAGGTAACATCATCAGTGCTAAGTAAGAGGTAGGGTTCATCTCAATTTATATTCTAGTGCTTTCTCTGTCACTGTTGGTGGGGGTGGTCCTAGAGGTTCTTTGGCTATGCTGTTTTATTGTCAGCTTGTTTGGCAGTTCCTTGATTGGGATATTGTTTACTTCTTGGTTGTTGGTCCGATGTAAATCTTACTAGCACTGATGATGTGACCTAGTTTGTTACTGAAATGCAAGAAAACAATCAAGCTCAGAGAGCACCAAAACCCCCTCATTTCAAACCTGAGTTATAAATATTCTCCTTTGCTGGTACTCCCAATCTCTGCACACAATAAGTGAATGTCTCTTATAAACGAGGCAACTAAAAAACTGAAGGGGCAAATCTATACTGCCATTCCAAATATCCCAAACTGAACCATTCAACCATTCCTTGTTTCAGCTGACGCAGAGACAATGATGCCTTTCAAAGAATCCTTCCACACTCTGCTTCTCCTCCTAACAACTGAATTCATCCTGGGATCCTTTGCCTTTAGCTATGAGGACTTTCTCATGAAGCACTATGACTTCCCAAGGAGCCTCGTTGGAAACCACTATTGCAATGCCATGATGCAAAACCGGGGAATGACCAAGCCCAAATGCAGGCTAGTCAATACCTTTATACATGACACCAAGGCCTACATCATTGACGTGTGTGGCAGAAAAGGGGTGTCTTATGGGCATGAGCTACGCCATAGCATAAAGATATTTACAGTCACCACCTGCACTTTGAGAGGTTCCAACCCTCGAGCGCCTTGTAGCTACAAAGAAAATCTTTCGCCCAAGAACATAGTCGTTGCATGCTTGGATGGAAAGCCTGTACACTATGAGGAAGGAGATTTCGCATTGGTGCATGAAGATGAATCATCTGATTAGCACGGGGTGTCAACTCTTCTGTCAATTCCTCTGTGTCAACTCCTGAAGGCAGGAAAAGAAGTGACGGATGGAAGCTTATCAAGGAGAGATCCACCTGGAACTAAGGAGAAATTTCCTTACAGTGAGATCAATTAATCAGCAGAATAAAGATAAAGATAAAGATAAATAACCTTTATTGTCATTTTTATATTGTGGGCACAATGGCACACATAAAAAATGAAATTTAGTTGCCCGCTCTCAAAGTGAAACATATACATGACACACACCTAAACATACTATGTACAACATATATATAGACCCATATCCCTACATATGCATAGCAAATAAATATTAAATACTGTCCATCTTGAATATATAATGCAAGGAGGAAGTTTGAGAGTTCGGAAGGTTAATGCTGTATGGAATGAAACTATGGCTGAATCTGGATGTTCTGCTGCGGATACCACGAAGCCTCCTCCCAGAAGGTAACAAGGAAAACAGGTCGTGAAGAGGATGTGTAGTGTCCCAGATAATCCTACGGACCCTGCTCAAGCAACGCTTCTGTGCTATGTCCTGGATGGTAGGGAGGGAACTGCCAATGATCTTTTCGGCCATTTGACTTGCCTTCAGAAATTTTGGGTGGAGGACTTTAAGAAGAGATTGGACAGTCATTTGTCTGGAATGGTATAGGATCTCCTGCTTGGGAAGAGGTTGGACTAAAGGACCTCCAAGCTCTCTTCCAATTCTGTTAACTCCTCTGTGCAAAATGAATCTTTGATTCCTAATTGTGTGACATGTTTTCTCCAGTCTCTGACTTACAACTGCTTCGGTCTTTGGAGCCTCTTCAGAAGTTTGTGTGGCTTGGATGTTCTCTGACCTCACAAAATGAGCAAAACAAGTAACTAAGAATGGAGTTTCATTGAAGGTCTGTTTTTCCCATTACTATTCAATGGAGAACAACAAAGCATCTCAGATGGGTTTGCTTTTTACAAAGCAATGACAAGCAGATTCAGTGTGCATGAAGCTCTCCTTACTTTTTGCTCATGTTAACCTGCTCCCATTTCTGGTCTCTTTATACATAAATGCTTAGATTGCAGAGGTTGCCACTATCAAAACATAAAGTTCAGGTTCTGAAACAATTCTTCAGTAGCTGCAAAATTAGTGTCCATTAAGAGAGGAGTAATGTTCTTATGATTTCAATCCCTACTCTGCAGTGTTAGTAATTTCCTCCCTTTTCACCTACTACCCTCTGAAATCCTCTCATTTTCTAGGTTTCAGAGAAAAAGTTCCTTTTGTAATGATCAGATCAGTATTTTGTCTACCTAGATGTTTTCAAATACATCCCATCAACATTTCTGTATAGTATAGTATACTGTATATAAAATATTTTTTATGTCCAACCAGCTTTCATATTGAAGCCACTTTTACTTAACAAGCCTATCCATGTGCTTCCAACTGTTTCTTCAATGAAAAATTTATTATTACCGTATGTCTTATACAGTAAGTGTGGATATCTGATGAAAAACTAAGTTGGAGTAGAGACAGGCTCCTGAATGATCCAAGTCCTCTTGACCCAGTGGCATTTTTTAATCTGAGCAGCAGTCAATCATGTTTTATATGAGTTGATTTTATTTCATATCAAACAATTTTAACCTTGATCTTAAGATAGTAGACACTTTCCACAGTGTCACTGCTGGGGAATTTTTCTAAAACAACACTATCTAATCCATCATCTATCTATCTATCATTTACATAGAGTATAGTCAAATGTTCAATGCAATGTATTCCTGGATGTCAGTTCAACAGTTAATGCAATATGTCTCCCTATCTAGGAACACAAAATTGCACTCATACATACAGTACATGTGGGGTTGGAGTGAGGGGGGGGAAAAGAAAGATTCAACCTCAGCAAGTTGGTTGATGGAACACTGTGATATGTGACATCTAACCACTACATTATCTTGCCATTGTTGAACACTGACTTCTCTTGCAAATGCTATGAACTGGAATTCTTGACATGGTTGGAGTAGGCACATGTTTATTACAGATAGAAGACAGTTCTAATAATAATGATAGATTAACTCCTAGAGATTAAGAGCCAGCCAGCCTGCATGTGTGCCTACCTGTATGTATGCATCTATCTATCTATCTATCTATCTATCTATCTATCTATCTATCTATCTATCTATCTATCTATCTATCTATCTATCTATCTATCTATCTATCTATCTATCTATCTATCTATCTATCTATCATCTATCTATCTATCTATCTATCTATCTATCTATCTATCTATCTGTCTATCTATCTATCTATCTATCTATCCATCCATCCATCCATCCATATCTATCTATCTATCTATCTATCTATCTATCTATCTATCTATCTATCTATCTATTTATCTATCTATCTATCTATCATCCATCCCTCCATCATTTATCTATCTATCTAGCTTGCTAGCTATCATCTATTCAGTTTTAAATCCTGAGTTTCTTTCTTCTGTCTTTTCACCATAACAGTCCTTCTTTCTGTCAGGGATCATGACAGCTTCATTTATTTACAAAGCAGTCTTATCTTTCCCCAGGTATCCACTTGCCACTCTGCCAGCTATAAATTCATGCACCTAACCTGTATGGCTTATCTCTGAACTGCCTTCTCCACATGCAATAGTTTATTAATTACCAACTTCAATAAGGCTACTTTTAGTGATTTGTTTACAAATATAAGAATCATGTTAATGTTCACCCAACTGATGAGTGTCTAGAAAATATTACCATGAGACTTTGAAAGGAGTATAAATAACATTTTTAACAGCATCAAATTAAAGTCAGGCATCTCCAGAGTTTGTTGCAACCTTATTTTTCATGTCTGTTGTAGGGTTTTGTACATGCACGGCACAGCACAGCACTGATTTCTTCACCTCAACATGATTCCTCCGTTCCCCTGGATTTTAAAGTTATGAAAAAGCACGCATGTGGTCATAACGGTTTCCAAGAATTGACCAGCATGTTATTAGCTAACCAGAAGGATGTTGAGAAAATTCCAGTGAACCCCAATCACCAACAAGTTGTTTTTTAGACATCAGTTGGTCTGGTTTAATGAGGAAAGTAGAATCATGCATACAAAGAGAATCACAAAACCAACCAACCAGTCCCACAACACAGTCACAAGAGGTTCATTACAGAAACACATTTTCTGGGTAAACTCTGATGGAGATGAGGAAACATTCATACCATATAGGAAGTAATTTAAACAGGGAGGTTTAGGTTTAGGTATGATTAACTAGGTTACAGGGGGTGTTAGGTAGCTTTAGGTAGGTTTACACTAACGAGACAAATTTGGGAAAGCTAGATTTAATTAGACAATTCTATGGTGCACATTAGGGCAACATCCTAACTTCTTTCACATCTGGGTTGAGAAGGAATTTCAGGCTAAAGGCACAAAAAGTGTTTCTGTTGTGCCCCAAATTCTTACTCCTGTTCCCACCATCTTTTTCTTACCTAGTTTTGCTCAGAAGGTTAGAACATTAAGATGTAACATCATTTTATATGCATTCTGGAGAAATGCAGATGGTGGTAGTGCCTAATCTGGGTCCTGGTGATCTTTTCACCCCTCTGATCCAAACTGATGCCAACTTTGCCTCTGTCCTGCCACAGCTGATGGTAATGGAATAAATATAATCTGGAGAAGTAGACCTAGCTTTGCCCTTTTGTCAGAGTAGATATAAAAGATGTATTTTCTCCATCATCTATCATTAAGAATTAAGGTTATTTTCTATAGATAAACAACTATTTTGTTATTGGAACTAGCAACCAAATGACTGTTTGGAAAACTGAATTATTTTTTTCCTTAGATTCTTTATTTCTCAATCATTTTCCTATCCAGAAATCTAGTATAAATGTTAATGATATATATCTATAACATGATATGAATGTATTCAAAGTTAAGAGTTGTCCATGGGGGTAGGGGGCAAACAGTGAAAGCAGCATTGCCTTGTCCTGTTTGAAACTCCACCCTTTTGTGTTCTCTTATCTTTCTCTTTCTCCTCTTCATATAAAATAAATAATTACCAATCACATTGGAAATCCAGATGTGCATGTATTTATTGTAAGCCACTTGTACTTCGAAATAAAGATGAAGGTCAAGAAAGCAAAACCCTTTTTGAAGAGCACTCCAAAATGTCCAGATATGAGAGAGAGAGAGAGAGAGAGAGAGAGAGAGAGAGAGAGAGAGAGAGAGAGAGAGAGAGAGAGAGAGAGAGAGAGAGAGAGAGAGAGAGAGAGAGAGACCATTCTAAGAAAAAAAAATATTGTTCTATAATGTTACTTTTTTCCATTGTTCAATTGGTTCAATTGTGTCTAATTCTTACAGGCTGCCTGGGCAAATCCATTCAGTTTTCTTGGCAACTTTTTCAGAAGTGGTTTGCCATTGCCTCTTTCCTAGGGTCACTACCTGCAAGATGAAAGGATCATCCACCAATCCTCCTTGTGATTACAGGGAAAACACTTCGCCCAGATATATTGTCATTGCTTGCTCCACCCTCACCCCATTTCATTTAAAGGAGAAAGGTGGTAAGAATTTTGTGGCACTATCTGAAGATTTCTGTAGGATCACAATCTTCACCCCTATCCCAAAGGTGCTTTTTCAAGAGGCAATTGGATTTTCTTTGTTTCTTTCCTTGAAGATGTTTCGCTTCTCATCTGAGAAACGTCTTCAGTTCTGACTGAATGATGGAGAATGGAAGGATTTATATTCCTTGCAGTCATCTGGTCATTAGTAATCCCTCTGAGAGTCGTTGAGGCCACTTGGAGGTTATCTGTGTCCTAAGGGTCACCTGAATAGTGCAAATGAATGTGGAATCTTCTTCGAACAGCTGAAAGGACTGTGTTGTAGGAGATAGGTGATGTTGTATCCCTCCCCCTCTGTTGAGAGAGGGCTGCTCAATTTTAACATAGATGGCCTGTTTGACCCCTCTTTCAAACCAGCGATCCTCTCTGTCCAGAAGATGGACTCAGATGAGAAGCGAAATGATTTCAAGAAAAAAAAAAGTCCAGTTGCCTCTTGAAAAAGCACCTTTGAGACAACCTTTGGGACCTAGATGACTGAGAATATACATAGACATTCTTTATTAATAGTTTATCCAAGAATGATTCTCAGAGACATTATATGATTGCCAACATGCTGGTTGTGGAATTTTAGGAATTGAATTCCACATATGTTAATATTGTCAGCTACAAAAAACAGTGGTGTGTGACAGACTGCAGAAAGATCATCTAATGGTAAAGGTTTTTCATATGTTCTGTGCTTGGCCATCTGAGAAAGTTCCTATACTTTTCTGTTTTTACAAAATTCCCCTTGACAATTTGCCTCTTTAAAAACACTTATGAATATAAAAGTGTGGTTCATTACACACAAATATAACTGTGCAGACTAGCTATATTTGTTTTTAACACAAGAACAATGCTGGAAATTGCATCTTCCTTCTTGCTAACACTTCAGATGTGTACAAGTGATCAGAAGGTCTTTACTTTCTTCAGACACTTTACGTAATGGGTTAAAAAGATTTTTTATGGATATAGATTGAATAATAGAATTTATATTTAAAATAAAGTAGAAATGTGTTTTTTGAGTAATATTTTTATTTTAGGCAGGATAATTATTTTGTAATGGAAGGAGGATAAGAGATTTATGATAAGAGGAGAAATGGTATCAATAAGATTAAGAAATAGAGTATATGGGGGAAATATAAGAATGTTACTGTTGGAATAATATACGCATTTTAGATATATCTATTACGTTAGGGGGGAAAAAGGGAAACGAGGGATACCCGAAGTGTTAATAAGATGTTTATTTAAGGCTAATTGGAATATGGTAATTATAAATTGGTAAAGCCTAAAAACAGGACTTGGTTTTTAATAGATGAAATAATATTGATGAATGTTTTGATTGATTGAATTTCGTTCAGGATTGTATTAAATTTGAATATGTCATATTATATGTGGGAAATAGAGGGGGAACCTTTAATGAATTAACCTGAGTTATATATGTATGATTTTATTTGGATGACTGACTTCCCCACCACCACGTTGTTTCTCAAGCACTTTGAGGTAAAAATTAAGAAAAACCAATAAAACTTTTTTTTTTAAAAAAAAGAAGGTCCTGTTTCCTGAAGGACTTCCACATTGCCCTTCCTCAGCGCCACTCTGCTCCTTGAGAAGCTTCAGCACTGATCTCTCTTTCAGTTGTTGTTTCGCCATTGATCATAAGCCAACAGCATTGCTCAGATCCAACTGTGAAATATGTTCATGCAGAAACACGCTCTCTTCCAAAATGTCCTTGCACACGTGAACTTTTTTTCCTGTTTTGAAATTAACGTCTGTCCATGCTCACTTCCTCTTTTTTGGGAGGTGGGCTAACTTGCTGGCCTTTCCTGCTCCACCTCTCCCTTGCGGGTGGACCATTTATATAATGGGACCATTGAAGAAGAAGGACAGAGGAAGACGAAAGGTTGAGAACCCATCTCTTCTTCAAGATCATTTTCAGGTGAGTCTAAGACCAGAGAAGGCTAAGATGAGATGATGATCTTCTTATGGGAGATTTTGTTCATCACTGAACTGGATTAGGCTTGTCAATACTTAGTTCGGCTGCATTTTAAGCTACTTTCTTTGTAGGGCTTGTACAACTGCCCCACCTTTCTCACAATTTGGACCTCAGCTCCTTCCAAGCTCATGATTGAGATAGACTAAAGTTGTTTTTGAAGTACTAAAATTAAAGGAGTATTTTCCCCTTAATTCTCACTCTATATAAGGATAGGGGATATAAAGATTTTGGGGGGGAGAGAACTCAGAGGAATGCAGTGATTATAGACAACAAAGAGGCAGTAAAGGTTGGGTAAAGGTTCCCAAGGAATAGAGCCAATAGTTTTCTGCCTGGTGTGGTAGTCCAGACAAGAGGCACGCCCAGGAGTAGTAGCTCAATCCGTATTGTAAGTTTGTCTTAACGGTACCTTGCAATTCTGAAAGTACATCTTCCCACCTCCGTTACCTTTACAGTCCAGGGAACTTTCTAAGAAGTTTGCCTTGAATTCATTCTTTCTGCTGGTCAGATGCCACTTATCTGACCATTGCCTAGCCTGTGGCTGTTCCTTCTGTCTCCCAAGGTCAGTGCCATACACCTTTACAATATTGCATTGGTAGAACTTCCAATTCAAGGATGTTTGAAGAGCCCTTTAATTCAGCACTAAGGAAAGTCAGCTTGGTAACTAATATAGTTCTTGTCTGATTATGAGAGTCTGGAAAATTGTAATGGTTTGCTTTCACTGGATGAGATGTAGCCTCCTTAAAAATTCCGTGGAGGAGCTTCTGAGGAAAATCCCCTAATTTTGACAATACGGAAAGTCAAATATTTTCCACAGTAGCCAAAATAGAAAGGTCCGTTTCAGTGGTAGATATTTCAAATGGAGATATTCATGTATCTTCTCCCTTTCTTTTTTGGCAGAGCTGATCATGCTGTTCAAGGGATTTGGCCTTGGGCTCTTCATAGTCGTGGCTGCTGTCACGATCCTGGGCACCTTTGGTCAGACCTATGAGGACTTCTTGACTAAGCACTATGATAACCCCAAAAGCAATGTTGGAGATCATTACTGTAATAAAATGATGCAAAGACGTGGAATGACCAAGCCCAAATGTAAGGAGGTGAACAGCTTCATCCATACCACAAAGAACAACATCATTGCTGTGTGCGGGACTGGTGGAGAAGCTGTTGATGACAGATTGCGACGCAGCAAGAAGCAGTTCCAGGTCACCAGCTGCAAGATGAAAGGATCGTCCACCAAACCTCCTTGTGATTACAGGGAAAACACTTCGCTCAGATATATTGTCATTGCTTGTGAGAACGGATTGCCTGTGCATTACGAGGAAGGTCAGATTTAACAATATTTGAAGATGATATGAATTGATCTGACTGAGTCTCCCTCAAGATGGCTTCTCTTCCATGGAAAAGATCTCATTTTCTGCTGATCCTGTGGCTCATTTCCTGCCCTCTTTTTCATGATCTGTGCTCAATTTCTACCATTGTAACCTACCTAGATATTTGCACTGCTTTCCTTTTTTTTTCTTTATCCTTCAGCCAGCACAAAACCAAAACTCTGAATATCTTAAATTTTAGGATAATTCCTAAAATTCCTCTACCACATGCTTTAAATTGAATGATTAAAAAATAAACAAAAAGTTGCATTACATTTCTGTAGTTTGTGTGGCTTCATTTTCATTTTAAATATTTTTGCTTTTTTCAAAGACGGGATGACCAGATTCATCCTGCATTAAGCTGAGGAAAATCTTGCTCTTCTTAAATTGTTCTTGATTCATTCTCTCTGAACACGTCGGGTCCCCTTTGTGATGGCCACCAAGTCTTATTGTTTTTCTTTAAAATATGACTGGCTCTTCTGAAACAACCCATCAGCCTGATTTAGCTCTAGATACTTTAGTTGGAAGGGATGCAAAGCCAACCATCAGAAGGAGAATGTGCAGTACAATTATGAACTGCACCTCACGATAACAGAAAAAAATGTACTTGGAAAAAGACTGGCCCAACTCATTAGTAGGGCTATAAACTAAAATTGAGGGGGGAGGGTGACCAATCATTAGAATCTTTAGAACACAAAACCAACCATAAATCCCAAGAAAAAAAATCAAACAAAGAGGTAGGGAGTGATGAGAAAAAGAAAAAAAATCAAACAACAATCAGGAGATCCAGGAAACATACCCACGAACAGACATAAAACTCTTAAATGTTTATATACTAATGTTCAAAGCTTGGGGAACAAACAGGGTGACCTAGAAACAATAGTACACAAGGGTGGGTATGACATAGTTGGTATTACAGAAACCTGGTGGGACGAAACCCATGACTGAAGTAGACTGATGGATGGATACAAATTGTTCAAAAAAACAGAACTACAAAAAGAGGAGGGGGAGTTGCACTATATGTAAGAGAATACTACATATCTATAGAAATGCACATGATCAAAGATAAAAGCCCTCCAGAATCTATGTGGGTCAGTATAAAAGGGAAAAAAGTGACATTGCCATAGGGGTATACTACAGGCCACCCAACCAATCAGAAGAAATAGATCAACTCTTTGCCAACCAGTTACCAAACGTATGTAAGAAACATACCACAGTAATAATGGGAGACTTCAACTATCCAGATATCAGCTGGGAGAAAAACTCTGCAGCGAGCAAGAGATCAAACAGATTTCTAACCAACCTAGCTGACAACTTTGTCATCCAAAAGGTAGAGGAGGGAACTAGAGGTAAAGCTATATTGGACCTAATTCTTACTATTAGAAAAGAAGTGATAGAGTGAGTTGAAGTTGCCGGAACCTTGGGGGAAAGTGACCACGTCATACTGCAATTCAATATAATGCAAACACAAGCAATAGAAAATAATTCAACCAATGTCTTAAACTTCAAAAGAGCTGATTTTAACAAACTCAGAGAGAACCTAGGAAAGATTCCATGGATGAAAATCCTAAAGGGGAAAACAACTCAAGAAGCATGGGAAACTCTGAAAAATGCTGTCATAAAAGCCCAGTCCAGCACAATACCACTGAAAAAGAAAAACAAGAAAGTCAAGAAGAAACCAGCATAGCTGCACAAAGATCTCTCAGACAAACTGAAAGACAAAAAGGACAAGTACAAAAAATGGAAAGAGGGACACATAACTAAGGCTGATTATCAGCAGACAGCCAGAACATGCAAAGATGAAGTCAGGAAAGAAAAGACTCAGAATGAACAAAGACTTGCAACAGAAATCAAGGATAATTAAAAAAAATTCTTTCAACATATTAAAAGTCAAAGAAACTGTAGGTCTACTGAAGATGGCAAGGAAGTAGCAAGCAATAGGGAGAAGCATCATTCTTTGCATCCGTCTTCACACAAAAAGAAATTATAGCACAACATACTAAAAAAAATACTGTGAAAGTCAAACTAGAAATAAAAATCAAAATAAGCAAAAAAATGGTAAGAGAACACCTATCCAACCTTGACAAATATAAATCACCATGATCCGACAGATTACATCCCAGAGTTCTGAAGGAGCTGGCAGATGTTATTTCAGAGCCATTGCACCATATCTTTCAAAAATCCTGAAGCACCAGGGAAGTACCCGAGGATTGGAAAAGGGCTGATGTGGTTCCATCTTCAAGAAAGGAAAAAAACCAGACCCAGGAAACTATAGACCAATCAATCTAACACCAATAACTGGGAAGATACTGAAAAAGATAATAAAAAAACAGATCTGCGAACAACTAGAAGCAAACAAAGTTATAACTGGTAGCCAGCATGGGTTTGTTAAAAACAGATCATGCCAAAACAATCTTATTTCATTCTTTGATAAAGTGACCAAATTAGTAGACCAGTGAAACGCTGTGGACATAGTATACTTAGATTTCAGTAAGGCATTCAACAAAGTAGACCATAATCTACTGCTTGGTAAGCTAGAAAAAGGTGGAATAGACAACATCACTACCAGATGGATTTGTAGCTGGCTGACAAACCATATTCAATGAGTAGTCCTCAATGGTACTACATCCACATGGAGAGAAGTAAGCAGTGGGATACCACAGGGTTCCGTCTTTGGCCCAGTACTCTTCAATATCTTCATCAATGATTTAGTTGAGGGAATAGAAGGGGAACTCATCAAATTTGCAGATGACACTAACTGGCAGGAATAGCCAACACCCCAGAAGACAAGCTCAGGATTCAAAAAGATCTTGACAAACTTGAACAATGGACCCTATCCAACAAAATGAGTTTTAATGTGGAGAAAAGCAAAGTTTTACATTTAGGCAGGAAAAATCAAAGATATAAGTACAGATTAGGTGAGACCTGGCTCAAAAATAGTAACTGTAAGAGGGACCTTGGAGTCCTAGTGGACGATCACTTGACTATGAGCCAGCAATGTGCAGCAGCCAAAAAAGCTAATACAATCCTGGGTTGCATAAACAGAGACATAAAATCAAGATCACGTGAAGTATTAGTACTGCTTTATAAAACTCTAGTGAAACCACACCTGGAATACTGCAACCAATTTTGGTCACTATACTACAAAAAAGATGTTGAGACTATGGAAAAAGTTCAGAGAAGAACAACTAAGATGATTGAAGGCCTGGAGACTAAAACATATGAAGAACAGCTGCAGGACTTGGGTTTGGCTAGTCTAAAGAAAAGAAGAAATAGGGATGACATGATAGCAGTATTCCAGTATTTGAGGGGCTGCCACAAAGAAGAGGGGGTCAAATTATTCTCCAAAGAACCAGAGGGCAGGACAAGAAACAACAGTTGGAAACTGATCAAAGAGAGAAGCAACCTGGAATTAAGGAGAAAGTTCCTAACAGTGAGGACAATTAACCAGTGGAACAGAAGTTGCCTTCAGAAATCATGGGTGCTCCATCACTGGATGTTTTTAAGAAGAGACTGGACAGTCACTTGTCTGAGATGGTATAGGTTCTCCCGCTTGAGTAGGGGGATGGACTAGAAGACCTCCAATGTCCCTTCCAGCTCTGCTCTGCTCTGCTCTACTCTATTCTAGTTGTATTCACACAAGACCTGGTGAACCAGTGTCAGGGAATCCTAGATCTAATGTCTATCTTAGAAGGACACTCTGCTCTCACAACGGCTGACATTATTGCAAACTGAACTGAAAGATCTACCCATCTCCACTCCTTTCTTTCCCTGTATCATCTCTGTGGTATAGCTGCAGCTGAAGGGGCTGGAATTCTGGGAGTTGAAGTCTAAACACCTTAAAGTTGTCAAGGTTGAGAAACACAGCCTTAGACCATCTCAATTAGACCTGAGATGTCTGTCTTTATCCCATTTTTTCTAACCCAACACAATGAAGAGACTCATCCGGTCACAATCATAAAATGGCCAGACCATAAATCATTTCATGTATCGTGGGATGCAGCAATGGTTGTAAGTGTGAAAAATGGTCATAAATCACTTTTTTCAGTGATGTTGTAACTTTGAATGGTCACTAAATGAACTGTTGTAAGTTGAGGACTATCTGTTGAAAGAGCATCCAAGTAGACAGTGCTATGTACCAACACTATGTCAAAAGCCCTCTTCAATAGATCACTGTTTAATATTTTCCTGAAATAATGAAGTAGAGACCATCCTGATTTCAAGGCACAGAAACTTCCACAACATTGGTACTACCACATTAAAAAGACCATTTCCAGAGCTTATCAACCATCACCACCACCCATCATCAAACAGAAAACAGGAATAATTAATAGATTTTGGGGGAACTCTGACTTAAATGGGTTGAAATAAAAGACAAGGTCCTGGAGACATTTAAGAAAAAGTCAACCTGTGACAGGTTCTCTAGTTCTTACTGTCTTCAAAAAGATTCATTTTGCTCTTTACTTAATAAATTTTATTTAATTGTGTTAGGACTGTCAGCCCAGAATAATAGTATAAGAAATATTTACAAATATTATCTTGGTAACCAGCATCCATAACTAAACTGAAATAGTCAAAGCGGATTAAGGTTAGATTTAAAAAAAAATAGAGAATTCCAGATGTCTATTTTATTGTGACTTAAGTCAATGGCCATCTAGCAGTAAATGAATTTTTCTCTTGCACCTGCTGCCCTTTTCACAAACTGTGGTAAAAGTGACTAGACTAGAATAAATTGGTGATTGGGGAACTGTGGGGCTGATAAAACCTAAACTGACATGCTTTACTTAACCTTTTCTCCTATTTTTTTTCCTGCATTGTATTTTTTTAGGGATTAGCCACACCTGAAAAGAAAACTATAATTTGACAAAACCTATCTGCAGTGGTGATCCTGCTTTATTGACCCAGGCTTGGGAAAAATAAACTTCAAAAGCAATCAGTTCTAATGATAGCTGGTTTGAACAGAACACGTTCAGGGTATTCTAACCTATATCTGAATTTAAAAAGAGGGATTAGCAAATTCGGACATGGCACAAAGTTCATCTCTGCTGGAAGAGATCCCATCTGATATCAGGAAAACAAGATGCCCATACACAAACACTCTGCAAACCTATCAAAACTGAATTCCGAGACAGGACAATGAACATTTCCAGAATAAATGTTTCCAATATAAACAAAGATTTTTTTTAAAAAATGTATATTTTTGTGTAAGAAATCACAGTTCTGAATTGTAAGTGTTCTTAAAGATGCAAATTGTCAAGGGGAATTTTGTTAAAAGAAAAAAGCATGGAAATAGTTCTACAAGGAAGAAAAACAGGAAAAACTTCTTCATAACACCCTAGTTATCAGTGTGTGCAGTACAGGAAGTATATTATACAGTGCGGGGTTCCAGTACAATGTGTTTCCCTTTGGGTCACCATCTGTAATTTGATTTTCATTCCCATGACCTTGTATCTAAAGACAATTTCATCTCATTTTATCATCAGAGCTTGTGAGGGAAGAAGGCCTGCTATTATGATCATTATATCATTATATAATAATACACATATCATGTATACAGTATATCATTACTAAGTGTTCTTAAAGATGCAAATTGTCAAGGGGAATTTTATTAAAAGAAAAAAGCATGGAAATAGTTCTACAAGGAAGAAAAACAGAAAAACTTCTTCATAACACCCTAGTTATCAGTGTGTGCAGTACAGGAAGTATATTATACAGTGCGGGGTTCCAGTACAATGTGTTTCCCTTTGGGTCACCATCTGTAATTTGATTTTCATTCCCATGACCTTGTATCTAAAGACAGTTTCATCTCATTATATCATCAGAGCTTGTGAGGGAAGAAGGCCTGCTATTATGATCATTATGACCATTATATAATAATATACATATCATGTATACAGTATATCATTACTAAGATGCTGGCTGAGGAATTCTGAAGTCCACATGTCTTAATGTTGCCAACTTCAAAAAACACTGCTTTAGCCTGTGATAGACTGCAGAAATGTCATCTAATGGTTAAAGGGCTCCATATGCTCTGTACATGACCCACCCACATAGTACTTACACTTTTTCTGTTTACAAAATTCCCCTTGAGAATTTGCATTTTCTAAAATACATGTGAATCTAGAAGTGTGATTCATTACAAACAAATATACATGTGCAGATAAGCTATATTTCAAGAACCATGCTGGAAATTGCATCTTTATCCTTGCCACCTATTCAGATGTGTTCATTTACTGAAGGAGTTACTGAAGCTCCTTGAGAAGCTTTGGGTATGCTCCCTTCCAGAATGTCCCTCCATTATGAGAGCCATCCCCCGCCCTTTTTTGTTGTTGTTGTAACCCAATGAGTCTCTTCATTGTGTTGGGTTAAAAAAAAATGGAATAAAGACAGACATTTTTGGTCTAACTAAGATGATCTAAAGGAGTGTTTCTCAACCTTGACAACTCCCAGAATTCCAGCCCCTTCACCTGCCGCTATACCACACAAGTGATACAAAGAAAGAAAGAAAGAAAGAAAGAAAGAAAGAAAGAAAGAAAGAAAGAAAGAAAGAAAGAAAGAAAGAAAGAAAGAAAGAAAGAAAGAAAGAAAGAAAGAAAGAAAGAAAGAAAGAAAGAAAGAAAGAAAGAAAGAGTGGAGGGAGGGAGGGAGGGGGTGGAGATGGGTAGACCTCCAGTTCTGTTTGCAATTATGACAGTCTTTGTGGTAACTGAATGTCCTTCTAAGATAGCCACTAGATCTAGGATTGCCCGACACTGGTTCACCAGGTATTGTGTGAATACAGCTAAAGCATGTTGCTTATAGATATTACATTTTCTCTTTCTGATGGTTGGTTTTGCATCCATTCCAAGTAAAAATCTAGAGCTACATCAGGCTGCTATGTTGTTTCAGAAGAGCCATTCACGTTTAAAAGAAAAAATAAAATTTGGCAGCCATGACAAACAGGACCCTGACATGTTCAGAGAGAATGAATCAAGAACCATTTAATAAGAGCAGAAATTTTGGTCAGGTTTAATGCAGGATGAATCAGATCATCACTTCTTTGAAAAAAAGCAAAAGTATTTAAAATGAAATGAGGCCACACACACAACAGAGATATAATGCAACTTTGTTATTTTTTTTCTTCATTTATTTAAAACCATTTGATATAGGAATTATTTCTGGCTTACATAACATTCAGGATAAGTCAGAGTTTTAGTTTTGTGCTGGCTGAAGGGTAAAGAGACAAAAGGAAAGCAGGGCAAATATCTAGGTAGATTACGATGGTAGCAATTGAGCACAGATCATGAAAAAGAGTACAGGAAATGAGACACAGATTCAGCAGAAAATGAGATCTTTCTCATGGAAGAGCAGCCATCTTGAGGGAGACACTATCTGATCCACTCAGATCAATTTCAGAGACTGGTAGATTTTACCTTCCTCATAGTGCACAGGCAATCCATTGCTACAAGCAATGACAATGTATCTGGGCGAAGTGTCTTCCCTGTAATCACAAGATCTTTCTGAGAATCCTTTCACCTTACTGGTGGGTTTCAACCTTCTATCTTCCTCTGTTTTTCTGCCCCAAAAAGCCTGTTATATAAATGGTTCCCCAGTTAGTGAGAGGGGAGAAGGAAAGAACTGCAAGTGACCCCCTCCTCCAAAAAAAAAAAGAGGAAGTGAGCATGGACAGAGGTTAATTTCAAACAGAAAAGAAGTTCACGTAATGCAAGGACATTCTGGAAGAGAGCATGTTTCTGCATGAGCATATTTCACAGCTGGGTCTGAGCAATGATGTTGCCTTATCATCACTGCCAAAACCGCAACTGAAAGGACATCAATGCCTGAGGAGGAGCAGAGCGCCTCTGAGTAAGTGCAATGTGGAAGTCCTTCAGGAAACAAGTCCTAATGCTCATTTGTACAAATCTGAAGAGTTGGCCAAGAGCAAGATTTGATTTCCTGCATGGTTCTTGAAAACATGGTTCTTTGTTAAAAACAAGCATTGTCAGCGATCAAAGTATTTAGTGACAAAGGTGTGGATTCCAATTATGTTTGCTGAGGATTACCTTTAAACAAAAGGCAAGGTAGATAATAAGTAAATGCGTCACCTTTAATGTGTGTCATCTTATCGTCAATAAGGTGCTGAAGAGTCAGTGCACCGAATTCACTCATAGGCACCTTGCTATTGCATCACTGTCCAGACATTTTTGTCTTTGTTATGGACAGTTGTAAAATCTAGAGTATTACTGTATGTGGCAAGTGCCTGTCCTTTTGAATTCTAAAGTCCCAGAGTATTTTAGCATCTTCATTTTCTATTTGTCTATTTTGTAATCCTACCAGTTCTTACTTGCAGCAAATGATATTTCTTGAAGATCTTCCAATGCACCATTGTTGCTACTTTTCATGCCAATGTTTGTAGTCAGTTCTATGCAATCTTCTTGTAGCAGATTTTTCTCATTATTACTTAACAGACTAACAGGGTTGGAAGGGTCCTTAGAGGTCTTCTAGTCCATACCATTCCAGGCTGTCAGGTCTCTTCTTAAAAGCCTCAAGTAATGGATCATCCATAACTTCGGAAGGCAAGCCCTTCCACTGGTTAATTGTTCTCACTGTTAGATAATTTCTCCTTAGTTCTAGGTTGCTTCTCTTCTTGATTAGTTTCCATACATTGTCTATGGAGAGTCTTCAGTCATCCAGGTCATGGTTGTCCCGAAGATGTTTTTTCAAAAGGCAACTGGACTTTCTTGTTTTTCCTTGAAGACATTTCACTTCTCATCCAAGTTCTGAAGACGCTTCTTGGATGAGAACTGAAATGTCTACAAAGTCCAGTTGCCTTTTGAAAAAGCACTTTGAGATTTCCATCCATTGTTTCTTGCCTTCCTTTCTGGTGCTTTGGAAAATAGGTTGACCCCCCAACAGTCCTCCTAAAATTGGCAGATAACCTGTTTTAAATAACAAGTTGCTAGTGTCTTATTTTTCTCCCCACCAACTTAATCACGTCCAGATTTTTGTTTTGGTTAGGAAAATAAAAGAGTAATGTTACCACATTCTGTATTTTTGTTTGACTTTAACATTGTTTGACTTTAACATCACATGAAGTATTAATACCACTTTACAATGCCTTGGTAAGGCCACACTTGGAATATTGCATCCAGTTTTGGTCACCACGATGTAAAAAAGATGTTGAGACTCTAGAAAGAGTGCAGAGAAGGGCAACAAAGATGATTAGGGGACTGGAGGCTAAAGCATATAAGGAACGGTTGCTGGAATTGGGTATGTCAAGTTTAATGAAAAGAAGGACTAGGGGTGACATGATAGCAGTATTCCAATATCTCAGGGGTTGCCACAAAGAAGAGGGAGTCAAGCTATTCTCCAAGGCGCCTGAGGGCAGGACAAGAAGTAATGGATGGAAACTAGTCAAGGAGAGAAGCAACCTGGAACTGAGGAGAAACTTCCTGACAGTTAGAACAATTAACCAGTGGAACAACCTGCCACCAGAAGCTGTGAATGCTCCAACACTGGACGTTTTTAAGAAGATACTGGACAGCCACATGTCCGAAATGGTATAGGGTTTCCTGCCTGAGCAGGGGGTTGGACTCGATGACCTCCAAGGTCCCTTCCAACTTTATTATTGTTATTATTATTATTATTATTATTATTATTATTATTATTATTATTATTATTATTATTATTATTATTATTATTATTATTATTATTATTATTATTATTATTATTATTATTATTATTATTATTGCTAGATACATAGGCAGGGTATGTATTTTACTACCTAATTTACTACTGCAGAGTTAAAATCTCAATATATGAAGGAAGATTGAATGAACAAAAAAAAGAGTCAGATGCTCTTGTTAACAAGCCGTGTTTTTAGAACCAGCTTATTCTTCTATATCTCTGCACTGTTGATTGTTCATTAAACTTTCCCTTTCGTAGTCCCACCTTTCCCCAAGAGACTAAATTATGAAATATTTTGGCAGCTTAGGATTTAGGGAAAGTTGTTCTCTTACTTTCTGTTTGCCTCCAACCACACATTCTACAGAGGAGGAAAGCCAGCTCTCAGAGAAAGCTGTGCTTGCTTTTTTTCTGCAAAGCAACTGAGAAAAATCAAAAGGTGGATTGATACAGCCCCAGAGTTTCAGGTGAGTTCCTAAAATATCTAAAGATTTTACTTGGGGCATGATGGGTAGCAGGGGAAGTAAAATCAAGAATCAGAAGGGACAGAAAATGTTTTTGAAGGCATCTAGGCCAGCCTCCTAGTCAACCTTGATGGACAATCATAAAACCAAAATTGGAAGGGGCATTAGGATTATTGCATTCAGTCCATTCCATAGGATCCCCAATAGGATCTTTTTAGCTTCCACTTCACTTTTTCTAGAGGAGTTGCTCCTTCCCTATTTTGACATCTAAATGCACTTCCCAGGTTTGGCTCAAATCTACTTCCCTATAATTTCTACCTACTGTTTTGAATTGTTGATCTCTTGGTAGGAGATCTGGGAATTTATCTTCTCTTTTCTTTTCTCTGAAACCCTGAGAGCATGTTCAAACTCAGCCTTTCCATTCTTTTGTCTTCCTATTCATTTGATTCTTCAGAGACCCTCCTAAAAGCTGGGAATTTTTAATTTAAGCAAACTGTGGCTGATGTGAATCATTTTAGAAGTCGATAGGTGAAGATTTTATTTGATTTGTTCCAAAAGGTGCTTTTATTGATTCTTTTTTTCCCTTTGCTGCTTTGATGACTGTTTTATTGCTCTTGCTTTTTGTTATATTCTTGAAGATTGATAAAGAATATTTTATAAAAGAAATCTTGTAAGGCAAGCAATTTTGTGCAGTTTAACCTTAAAGGGTCCACAGAAAGAGATGAAATATTAATAGAATATCCTTACGTGTCCTTATTTTTCCGTCTTTGGCCCTCTTTATCTGTCCATGCTTCCAACTCACAGACTTACACATATACAACATTGTCAGTACATCAGCAAATAGTTAATGAATACATCGCCTTTGTTCTTCTTAATACTCAGTTGACCTTTTTGTCATTGTCCATTTGAGGGAAAATTTAACTCCATTAAACTGACTTTTCATATCCTTCACAGAAGTTCTCCTATTACAACATCCCAACCCTGCTTTTTTTAATGTCCATTTAGGATGCAGGACATCACAGCAGCACAGCCAATGCCTGGAGAACATGGCAGTGGTTTGCATGCAGTCACTTAGGAATAGCCAACCGTCAAAGTTTATCTAAAATACTTTTCATCAATCTAGGTCTCTTCAGAAGACTTAGACATGGGTTTGTGCTGATGGAAAGTTTGAGATGCAAGTGTCAGTCTTATATAGCTTCTAAGATCTGTATTTCTCTTCTTTTCTCTTAGAGGTGTATTTAATATTATATCTCAGATGCTGGCCTAGTCAGCATTAGTCTGAAAGTACATTTCTCCCTTGATATCTCTGCAGTCCAAGAAAGTAGGGCGGATCCCTTCTGAGAAATTTGCCTTGCCCACATTCCTTCTGCCAGCTCAGCTGCCTCTTACCTGACCATTGCCTAGCCTGTGGTTCATTCTTCTGTCTCCCAAGGCCATTCCTACATACCATTACAATATTACATTGGTAGACGTTTTTGACAATTCAAGGATGTGTGAAGAGCCCTTCTATTCATCAGCAAGAGAAGTAGTTTGTCTGAATATGAGAGTCTGGAAAACTTTCAGTTGCTTGTTTCAACTGCAGAGAGTGTAGCCTCCTTAGAAAATCCCTGGGCAAATTCTGAAACAAATCCCCTCCCTGCCTAATATCCCTTAGGAGTTCTTGCAAGGATTTAAATGTATATTTCGCTAAAGATTATCTTTGAACTATACCCAATGTGTTCGAAATTTATTTCAAATGTCAACTACTTGTCAGGTCTACCATTCGTATTCTGGTGTCCTGCCATTGTGCTGAGGGGGAGGGGGGATGGCATGCTTAGGATTTTTTGTTTCTGCTGTTTACTCAGGAATTAGGGAAGGGGACTGTCTTCAGAGATGGGGCGGACTCCTTCTAAGCCAGTTTTTGCCAGGTTCCAAGGCCATTGAGCCCTGAGTGTGGACTGTTATCTGCCTAGCACCTCAGCATTCTCAAAACATCTTCTCGGCTTCACATTAGCTGCCGGTGGACTGGTTAGGGGGTTTGGGATTGGGATTGGGAAACTGAAAGAATTGCTTTTTGTTTTCCATGGGACCTTCAGATTCTTCCTGACTTTACTGCATCCAGTTTCTGTCAGTGAAAACTCTTTTGATTCAACTCAATGGATTCAAGAGTCTTACTTTCCTGAGGGCCAGGCTGGGGCAGGTCTGACACTACTGCTTGTCAGTCTGAGATGCCTTCTAGATGTCAAATATTTTCCATACATGCAAAAATAGAAAGGTCCATTTCACTGCTAGATATTTCAATGACTGTTGTCAGGTGGAGATATTCATGCATCTTCTCCCTTTTTTTCTGTGGCAGAGCTGATCATGCTGTTCAAGGGATTTAGCCTTGGGCTCTTCATAGTCCTGGCTGTTATCATGATGCTGGGCACCTTTGCTGCTGATTATCCAACCTTCCTGAGGCAGCACTACGATAACCCCAAAAGCAATGTGCGCAAAAGTTACTGTAATGCAATGATGCAAAGCCGAGAGATGACCAGCCCCAATTGCAAGCCTTTGAATACTTTTATCCATGACACAAAGAACAGAATCACTGCTGTGTGTGGAAGAGAAGGAACACCTTTTGGAAACAGACTGCGGCGTAGCCTGCGGCAGTTCCGGGTCACTACCTGCAAAATGAGAGGATCCTCTATCCTCCCTCCGTGTGAATACAGGGAAAACACTTCACCTAGGTATATTGTCATCGCATGTGAGAACGGATCACCTGTGCACTATGAGGAAGGTCAGATTTAACAGTATTTTAAGAGGATCTGAGTGGATCAGATAGCGTCTCCTTCAAGATGGACGCTCTTCCATGGAAAATATCTCATTTTCTTCTGATCCTGTGGCTCATTTCCTGCAGGCTTTTTCATGATCTGTGCAACGTGGATGCCATTGTAACCTTCCTAGATATTTTCTCTGCTTTATTGTCTCTTTACCTTTCAGCTAGTACAAAACCATAAATATCCTAAATATCCTAAAGGTTATGTAAGCCTACAATAATCCCTACACTATATGCTTGTAAATAAATGAATAAAAAAACCCAGAAAGTTGCATCATATCTCTGTTGTTTGTATGGCCTCATTTCTTTTTAAATACTTTTGCTTTTTTCAAAGAAGGGATGACCAGATTCATCCTGTATTAAGCTGACTAAAATTTCTGCTCTTCTTAAATAATTCTTGATTCGTTGTTTCTGAACACATCAGGATGCTGTTTGTGGTGGCCACCAAGTTTTATTCTTTTTCTTTTAAATGTGAATGTCTCTTCTGAAACAAGACAGCGGCCTGATGTATCTCTAGATTCTTTACTTGGAAGGGACACAAAACCAAGCATTGGAAGGGAAAAGTGTACAACAATTAATATGCTTTAGCTATATTGACACAAGCCCTGGTGAACCAGTGTCAGGCAATCCTAGATCTGGTAGCTATCTTACAAAGCCACTCAAATATCAAAATGGCTGACACCATTGGAAACAGAACTGGGGAAGATTTACCTATCTTAACTCCTTTTTTCAGTGGTGGGATTCAAATATGTGAACAACTGGTTTTCTGTGTGGATGCCGCTTCTGGAAGTCCATTCTGGGCCTGGGCAACAAAAGATTAGCTACCGGTTCTGCCGAAGTGGTGCGAACTGGCTAAATCCCACCACTGCCTTTTTTCCTTGTATCATGTCAGGTGCAAAGAACCAAGAGCAACACAAGCAGCTCCTTAGAATAATTTCTTTGGTATTGCTGACTTACAGACAGGAATTTTGTCAAATTAAAGCACAAATCTGCACCAGAATTAGATATATCCTGAAAAAGGTTAGAGAACATCCACCCTAGCTCTCTTCCTGCATATCAAGGACTCCAGGCTGAGCTGCCTCTTTGCTCTTTGGGCAGTTACTTCAAGGAGTTACTTCGGGGTAGTTTCTTTATTGTTGCTCAAGATAGGAATCTTGCCAGACAAAAGGATGATCTGCATAAGTATTGGATATACCCTTAAAAAGGTTATGGAGGATCCAGCTCCGTAACATTTCACCAAATATCACCTCTGTGGTGTAGCTGTAGGGGAAGGGGGTAGAACTAAAGAAACAGGGTGTCAACATCCAGCTCGAGAATCCAAATAAAAGTCCAGGTTCATTCCATTTCCGAAAATATTACTGTTTATTGAATACACGGCATGGTGATGTCAAAGCAAAACTAACTCTGAGGTTCCCAGGCATCAGTACACAGAATTAAACAGTATTTTTTCCAGCCAATTTCACTTTGTTGTGGGAACCGTCTGCTTCCTCTCCACACCTCTGCAGTGTCTTTGGAAAGGTTTCAAGCTTTCATGGTCTTCAGCGGAATCATAGAGGTTTCATTTCTCCATCTAACCAATTCTAAAGCAATGCCTCCCCCCCCCCTTATTCTAATGGCAAGTTGAAATGAAGAGGCACATAGCTGCCAAAGTTTCATTCTTGACACAGAGTTTTGAACCATTTTCTAGTTTGCTTCTGTTCCAGCTTGGCTATCCCCACACATAGGCACAGTGTTTACGCAGAGGCTCACCTGTTCCCTAAACCACACAAAATTAAATTAACCCTGTTGCTTTGGGCAAGCACCAAACTAAGGGCTAACCAGCCCAGCTAGGCTTATATAATGTGCTGACTACATATTAGCTCTCTAAGAAGGCTGCTAAGCAGTCTATAGCACATAAACATAATGTCATAATAAAATTATAACATCATCTCTTGTTAACCATTACAGATAGTCCTTGACTTGCAACCATTTGTTTGGTGACCATTCAAAGTTACAATGGCACTGAAAAAGTGACTTATGACTGTTTTCACATTTACGACCATTGAAGCATCCCCATTGTCACATGATCAAAACTGAGATGTTTGGCAGCTGGTTCATATTTATGATAGTTACCATGTCCTGGGGTTATATGATCACCTTTGTCTGCTATGCAGACTTATTTTTATTTTCATCCAAAGATACAGCTGAGACAGATTTTTCTCATTGTTAGCTGTATACAAGCCCCGTTCCCAGCAGTCCTCCTAAAATTGGCACGTAACAACTGTTAAGTAACAAGTTGTTCGAGTTTTATTTTTTCCTTACCCACTGAATCACTTCCAGATGTTTTTTTTCTTCCCATTGTTAAGAGAGGGGAGGAGTTAAATTAACACGTTTTCTTTAACTGGAACTCTGTCAGCTGCAGGACAGGCTAGCTGACTACCTAATTTATTTTATACAGAGTTAAAATCCCAACACATCAAGGAAGATGAAAGAAAGAAAGAAAGAAAGAAAGAAAGAAAGAAAGAAAGAAAGAAAGAAAGAAAGAAAGAAAGAAAGAAAGAAAGAAAGAAAGAAAGAAAGAAAGAAAGAAAGAAAGAAAGAAAGAGATCAGCCTTTTTTAGAACCAGCTTTCCCCTTTGATGGTCTCGCCTTTCCAAAAGAGGCCCAATTGCAAAACATTTTGGCAGTTTAGGATTTTTCTGGAACTTGTTTTCTTCCTTTTCCTTGCCTCCACCCAGCTCTACAAAGGAGAAAACGCAGCTCACAGAGAAAGCCGTGTCTGCTTTTTTTCCCTGCAAAGCAACTGACAAAAATCAAAAGGAGGAGTGATCCAGCTTCAGAGTTTCGGGTGAGCTCCTAAAATGTCTAAAGATTTTCTCTGAGGCATGGTGGGTAAAAGGGGGGAGATAAATCAAGAATCAGGAGGCACAGAAAATGTTTTTGAAGGCATCTAGGCTGACCTCCTGATGAATGATCAGAAAATCAAAGTTGGAAGGGGCATTTGGATTATTGCATCCAATCCATTCCACAGGATCTCCAACAGCATCTTTCTAGTGTTGGAAGTCAGCACCCACCCACCCTCCTAGAGAAGGAAATATTTTGGGGGGAATACTAAAAAAGGCAGAATGTTATATTTCCCCGAAGTAATAATAGAAAAATCCTAGAAACCAGCCCCTAGAAACCTGCCCCAAGTAGAAACCACCTTTTAGAAATGCAGATTCAGTAATCTATGCAGAAAGACTGGGCCACCTATTCATAAGCAAAATGCCTTCAGCCATAGCCCCAGAGAAAGTTTGAGCTGGTGGGATTAGAAAAATAAAGACTCCAAGGAACGTGACCTTCAGGAGGATTAACCCACCACCGTTAGCATACCAAAAGGGCACACAGAACCCCAGGCAGTGGTGGGGTTCAGCCGGTTCGCACCAGTTTGGCAGAACTGGTAGCTAATTTTTTGTTGCCCAGGCCCAGAATGGACTTACAGAAGCGGCATCCACACAGAGAACCGGTTGTTCACATATTTGAATCCCACCACTGACCCCAGGCCAAAGTTCATTGCACAGGAACAGGAAGAGCCTCAAATACAATGCCACAGGAACAGGAACAATTCCAAACACAAAAACCCAAGAAGGTATAAAAATTCACCACTCCCACCACTCCATTTTGTCAGCCACCCCAGAAGCACATGCTGTGTCACTGAAGTTTCTGGCAACTGAAGATTTTTCTTTCAATACTAGCTTCCACTTCAGTTTCTCTAGAGCAGAAGTTGTTTTGTTCCCGATTTTGAAATCTAAATGCATTTCCCAGATTTGGTTCAAATCTACTGTAATTTCTGCATGAAATCTAGAATAATTGGGCTAGAAGATCTGAAAATTTCTTTCTACACTTTGTTTGCTCTGTAACCAGGAGGATGCATTCAAACTCAGTTGTCACATTCTGTTTCTTCCTCCTGTTCATTTGATTCTTCTTCAAATACCCTCCTGAAAGCTTGCAGTTTTTAAGTTCAGCAAACAATGCCTAAGCTGAACTACTTTATAGGTCAATAAATAAAATTTTATTTCTTCTTTTCCAAAGGGTGCTTAATATCTACTTTTATTGACTTTTTTTCCTTTGCTGCTTTGATTAATGTTTTTAATTGCTCCTGCTGTTAGATATATTCTTGAAGATTGATGAAGAATATTTTATAAAGAAATCTTGTAAGACAAGCGATTTTGTGCGGCTTAATCTTAAAGGTTACAGAAAATGGGATGGATATTTAATAAACTATCCTTACACATATCTTTTTAAAAAAAAAATCTTTGGCCTACTTTCTCTTCCCTCCCTTCCAACTCAGAGTTACTTGGATACAAAATTGTCAGCAGTGCATGAGTGAATACTCCATTTATCTTAACAACAAGATCAAAGCCAATAAAAATAAAAATGTTGTTAAACTGGTACTGCAGTGGTAGAGTAGTAAGGAAAATATCACCTCTGTTCTTTTTAATACAGGTAGTCCTTGACCTACGATAACAATTGAGCCCAAAATTTCTGTTGCTAAATGAGGCAACATTTTGCCCCATTTTACAACCTTTCTTGCCACAGTTGTTAAATGAATCACTGCAGTTGTTAAGTTAGTAACACAGTTGTTAAATGAATCTGGTTTCCCCATTGACTTTGCTTGTTAGAAGATCACAAAAGGTGATCACATGACCCTGGGACACTGTAACCGTTATAAATATGAGTCAGTTGTTAAGCGTCTGGATTTTGATCACGTGACTGAAGTGGTGCTGCAATAATCATAAGTGTGAAAACATGACTTTTTTCAGTGCTGTTGTAACTTTGAACGGTCATTAAATGAACTGTTGTAAGTCAAGGACTACCTTAATCAGTTGAATTTTTTGGCAATAGTTTTGTTTTTGCCACTGTGCATTCTAGGAAAAAATATATACTCCACACTTTTCATTTCCTTCACAAAAGCTATTCTCTTGTAACAATCTTTTTCTGAATGTCCATCTAAGATGAAGGATATCAGAACAGCTCAGCCAATGCCTGGAGAACATGGCAATGGTTCGCATCCAACCACTTAGGAATAGACAACTTTCAATCAATCAAACAGAATAGAGCTGGAAGGTACCTTAGAGCTCTTCTAGTCTAACCCCCTACTCAAGCAGGAGATCCTATACCATTTCAGACAAATGGTTGTCCAATCTCTTCTTAAAGTCCTCCAGTGACAAAGCACCCACAACTTCTGGAGGCAAGCCCTTCCACTGATTAATTGTTCCCACTGTTAGGAGGTTTCTCCTTAATTCCAGGTTGCTTCTCTCCTTGATTAGTTTCTATCCATTGTTTCTTGTCCTGCCCTTTGGTGCTTTGGAAAATAAATTGACCCCCCTCTTCTTTTTGGCAGCCCCTTAAATACTGGAATACTGCTATCATGTCACCCCTAGTTTTTCTTTACTCTAGACTGGCCACACCAACACCTTTTGTCAATCTAGATCTCTTCAGAAGTTTCTGAAAATCCAAAACCATCTTGGTTTCTGCCAATGGATAGTTGGGGTGCAATTCTCAGCCCGATATCAATTCTATGATCTGTATTCTTTTCTCTTTTAGGTGGAGTTGACATCATGCCTCAGATGTTGACCTATTCAGCATTGGTACTCTTTGTGACATTGATGCTGGGATCCTTGCCAACTCTTGCCCAGAGAGAAACCCGTCATGAGAAATTCCACCGGCAGCATGTTGCCGCAAAGTCCAATGGACTGGATGCCAGGCTCTATTGCAACCTGATGATGCAACGAAGAAGTATGACGAACGTCAAGTGTAAACCTGTCAACACCTTCATCCATGGGGAAGATACAGCAGTGGATGCCATCTGCAACAATGGGGGGACTCACTCAAGTGAAAATTACTACAACAGCAATAGCTTGTTTGAGCTCACCCGTTGCCGTTCAACAGGGAGAGGAACTGAGCCTCCCTGTTACTACCGGGGCTGGCTTAGCACCCAGCGGGTCCGAGTTGCCTGCGTGAATGGCCTGCCAGTGCATTTCCAACAAGCTCTTTAGAAATAGCGATGACCACCATTAGAAATATCATTGACCGTGGTGGCTAGTTAGGGATTATATATCTTCAGCTATTTTAGAAGCCAAGAGGATTTCAAGTCCTAATTTTAGTGCAATGCTGTATTTCAGTTACAATTTGCTCTTGACAATATTTTTTTTTTTCATTTCTTTTTACCTGCCTTCCCCTCTTTAGAATAGAATAGAGATGGAAGGGACCTTGGAGGTCTTCAAGTCCAGCCCCCTGCTCAAGCAGGATAACCTGTGCCATTTCAGACAAGTGACTGTCCAGTCTCTTCTTAAAAACCTCCAGTGATGGAGCGCCCACAATTTCTGAAGGCAAACTGTTCCACTGGTTAATTGTCCTCACTGTTAGGAACTTTCTCCTTAATTCCAGATTGCTTCTCTCTTTGGTCAGTTTCTAACCATTGCTTCTTGTCCTGCCCTTTGGTGCTTTGGAGAATAATTTGAACCCCTCTTCTTTGTGGCAGCCCCTCAAACTCTTCTTTCAGTTTTCTTCTCCAACTGTTTTAAGACAAGCTGGGGACCTCCAAATAGATTGGGGCTGTGATTTCCCAGGACTCCCAGTCAGCATGGCTGACAAGAACTCTGGGAGATGTAGTCCCAATGCAATTGTGGGGATCTGAGCTGTGGAAGGCCTGCATTTGTTCACCCTAGCTGGACTGGGTGACCACAAGATGGCTGCAAAGTGAAACACAAAATCTGCTGGAGAATTCTAAGTGTTGTAGTTTACACATCTGAAAGTTGCCAGGTCTGAAAAATAGCAATCTGAAGTTTTTGCTGCCACCTAATAAGACACTCAACCCAAATATTGCAACAATATATTTTAGTCTCTCTCTTTTTGTTCTGTATCGCCTTCTAGTGGCTTTGAATCAAAATTTTACTGTTGTACCCATCAAAATCCTAACATAGCTTCTCTAACCTCATACTTTCAGTTATTCTGCTTTCTGAGGAAAATTAGGACTAACAATTCTGCACAGAAAACTGGGAAAACTTCTCACATGACATGTGAGAAGTCATGATATTAAAGTCTTATGTGCTCAAATTATCTTTATAGGGTCACATTTTTTTTTTTTGCTAGGAAATATTTTCCATGGCCATCTTTCATTTTAAAAGAGGCCACCATTTGCTTTCCTTCCTAGGGATATGTATTTTGAAGCATAATGCTGGTCTGTGACCATAATAAAAATTGATTGATTGAATTGAAGCATAATTTTAGGCACTTGGAGAAACAGAAGTGGTCTGAATTTCTTTTATTAAATATAAAATATAAAAAGTATAAATTAAATTAGAATTAAATTAATTAATTCAATTAAAATATATTAAGTAAATAAAATTTTGATTAATTTTAAGGTTCAAATTAAATTAAAATTTACAGCAGTTTTCTTTCAAAAATAAATAATTTTCTTTAAAAAAAATGTTTTTTTAAAAAAGAGAATTGAATTTCTGAGCCATTTCTTGCTCAGATAGATTCCTGATCACCGAAAGTTTCTGTAAGCTGTTATGTCCTGGGAGTTTTCACCTCCATCACAAATCGTTTGATGGAAAAATCAAGAATGAAACTGTATGTTATTATTTCTGAGATTGATGGAATGTGGAAAATATCTATTTTATAGCTTATGCCTGAATGTCTTTAGTAGCTTCATGCAATAAAGTCATTATTTACATACAGAATGGCATTATATTATGTCTATTATTATTACTGTTGTTATTTTAAAATGAATGACATTTTTCATCTGCTGCTCCTTTATTATGTTGCCAGCCCCAAAAGTTTTAGAAGTGCCTCTTGTATTGGGCAATGGACATGACACTTATTAGCAATATTGTTAGTTTAATGCATTTTAATATTCTCTTCAAATGACTTAGGACAGCTTATTCACTATGATTGCCATAGTGATACCCATTCCTTTAGGGGGGGGAAACCCCTTAGATTTAGACTTCAGAAATGAGCTGACTGTTTGCAAAGAGCGTAATGGGGAAATCATGTGATTATTTAAAAGTAGAGCTACAGATCTGAGCTGCAAAAATACTAGAGTGTCACTAGAGGGCGCCACTATTTTTGAAATCCCATAAACCAGCAGGAAAAACAGATATTCACTTAATATCTACCCAGGTTAACCCAAGAATGCCTGGAGAGAGGAATGGTATCTTCTTCTGGACTGCCCATCACCTGGTTTTAACCTGCCTTGCTCTGTCTGGTTGAAATTGAACAGAATTAGGTGTGTGATACTGGAAGAAGTGCCTCTACCCTGTATTGGTGGGGATGGAAAGATTCCCCTTGTTGCAACTGTGGTGCTGATATGCAAACTGTTAAACATATTGTGCAAGATTGCCTAACACATGCATTTTCTGATTCTCTAGAAGATCTGCACAAAGCAACTGCCATAAGCGATCACCTAGATAGTTGAATTGAACATCCAGTTATGAGGCCACTGCCATATTCCCGTAGACGTTTCATATATAAATATGAGGATTGTGTATATATGTTTACTTCTCTTTTGTCATGTTCTCACCACATGCCAAATAAAGAGGGCATCCCACTGCATTACTATCTTCTATTTCACTTTCCTGACATCTGGTGAAGCTCAGGAACATTGCAATCCAGTTATGTAGCCCTAACACAAGGCTGTAGTGGGGAGAATTCCAGTAGGGTTCATACTACAACATAACATGGACTAAAGAAAGCAGTGTTGCTTACCTTAAACCAAGAGGAGATAAATATTAGTGACTATTTTTGAGTAAGTATCATGCAGATTGGGTGAATCCCATCCAAATTGCTTTCCACCGTGGATTGAGCATACATAATGTATTTGTATGTGTGCACGCACACACAAACACACACACATGTTTCTGTGTAAAAGAAAAAGCTAATTGTCCTGCCACAGCATAAGCATCCACTGGAGGGAAGGGTCAAAAAAGACAAGAAGCCAACACAATGCTAGGCTGCATTAACAGAGGGATAGAATCAAGATCACGTGAAGTATTAATACCACTTTACAATGCCTTGGTAAGGCCACACTTGGAATACTGCATCCAGTTTTGGTCACCACGATGTAAAAATGATGTTGAGACTCTAGAAAGAGTACAGAGAAGAGCAACAAAGATGATGAGGGGCCTGGAGGCTAAAACATATAAGGAACGGTTGCTGGAATTGGGTATGTCTAGTTTAATGAAGAGAAGGACAAGGGGGGACATGATAGCAGTGTTCCAATATCTATGGGGCTGCCACAAAGAAGAGAGAGTCAAGCTATTTTCCAAAGTGCCTGAAGGCAGGACAAGAAACAATGGATGGAAACTAATCAAGGAGAGAAGCAACCTAGAACTAAGGAGAAACTTCCTGACAGTTAGAACAATTAACCAGTGGAACAACCTGCCTCCAGAAGCGGTGAATGCTCCAAGATGCTGATAAAGCCTCAAAACCTATTTTACATTGTCCACAAACAGCAGAGTTTTTATCATGTAAGTACAAATCTTAATGGGTGCCATCTTATTATAGTTGACCACTCCCTTCCACTCTAGAGATGTCCTGCACGAATATCTTACATTTAGAAAAGTACTCTAGGTAAGATCAAACGTAGTTATAGATGTCATTTTCCCCACCAGCCAGCCTCAGTCTTTTCTATACATCCTCTTCATGACCTGTTTTCCTTGTTACCTTCTGGGGGGAGGCTTCGTAGTATCCGAAGCAGAACATCTAGATTCAGTCTCAGCTTTTTTCCATATAGTACGAATCTTGTGAACTATAAACACACACACACACACACACATCTGTGGGGGTGGGTGTATATGTGTGGATATATATATACAACATATGTATATGTGTGTGGATATATATGTATGGGTATATATATTCTTTTGAGAGCGGGGCATCAGAATTTCATTTTTAATGTGTGCCAGTGTGTTCACAGAAAAAAAAATAACAATAAAAGTTATCTATCTTCTAGATCTGTGGGTTGGGATAAATGCTAGATGTTGAACGAAAATGTTCAAAACTCCTGTCCAGTTGAGTTGCACTACCATGAGCCAAGCGTGACTTGTGGCTTGGAAAAAACATTGCAATCTCTCCTTACCTAACAAAGCCAGAATTGCATGTGGGAGAAAATGTGTTCACAACTCAAAGGAGTTCCAGATTTTGCAATCTCTCATTACCTAACCAAACCACAAAGGCATATGGGAGAAAATATTTTCACAAACCAAAGGAGCTCCAGTGATGATTCTACATCTGAAGAAGGTTGTTCACCTTTTTTTTTTTTTGACCCAGATGGATTTCAAGAAATAATAAAGGTACTTAAGCTATGAAAATGGGTTTTCCCCAGCCATAATCTTTGGGATCAAAATTAAGAGATAAGGAAACAAACACTAGACCCGAAGGCAGCATCAAAAGCTTGGTGAACATTAGAGGTGAAAACCAAAGCTGTCCTGCCTACACTGGATTGTTCCTGTTTGTTGCTGTTCTACCTATGACCAAATATTGACCAGTCCAATGGAAACTGACCGAAAGAATAATATGTGCCTTTCTTAAGATAAGGGCTAGGATCATCAGCACTTGAGGTTATTCACTCTAGAATGTCAAGAATGTACTGAATAAATCCCATCATGTATGCTGAGAGTTGTATATAATGAAGATCTTCTTTAAGACTTCCTTAAACAGGTTATCTATCCTGTCCTGTGGAATTGTGTGAAAACAGCCATCTCCAGTCTAATCCCTTCAAAATATGTGCCTCTGTTGGGGGAAGGAGCTAGAGTGGCCCCACCATTCTTTCAGGAATGTCATGTTTTCTTTGCAGCCCACTTGGCCATACTGGGGGAGGGGTGGTTACAGGAGGATGAAGAGTGGCTCCCAATTCTTCTGAAACAGTTCCAAACCTGATAGAATCATGATTATGATAAAACTGCGGGAAGTGACAACCCTCAGATGCCAGACAATGGCCACTTCTCTGTTGCATCAGGACATCTGTGCTTATCTGTGGTTGAGACTCTAGAAAGAGTATAGAGAAGAGCAACAAAGATTATTAGGGGACTGGAGGCTAAAACATATAAAGAACTGGTTGCTGGAATTGGATATGTCTAGTTTAATGAAGAGAAGGGCGAGGGGTGACATGATAGCAGTGTTCCAATATCTAAGGGGCTGCCACAAAGAAGAGGGAGTAAAGCTGTTCTCCAGAGCACCTGAAGGCAGGACAAGAAGCAATGGATGGAAACTAATCAAAGAAAGAAGCAACCTAGAACTAAGGAGAAATCTCCTGACAGTTAGAACAATTAATCAGTGTAACAACCTGCCTCCAGAAGTTGTGAATTTTCCAACACTGGAAGTTTTTAACAAGAGATTGGACAGCCATTTGTCTGAAATGGTATAGGGTGTTCTGCCTAAGCAGGGGGATTAACTAGAAGACCTCCAAGGTCCCTTCCAACTCTATTATTATTATTATTATTATTATTATTATTATTATTATTATTATTATTATTATTATTATTATTATTATTATTATTATTATTATTATTATTATTAGTATTATTATTATTATTATTGTTGTTGTTGTTGTTGTTGTTGTTGTTGTTGTTGTTGTTGTTGTTGTTGTTGTTGTTGTATCATCCTTTCCCAGAAGTTATGAACCTAGCCTTGCAATGGCCATAAGACATCTTCAATGTATGGTAAGAAGGCTTAATGACACATACATTCCAAGTTTTGGGCTATGGCTATCTGAGCTTGATGTGCTCCTATGTTTAGCCACTAACAAGCTTCCGTTCTGCCAGTGTTCCCCACCTGGTCTTCTTCACCTTCCATAAAACAAAAGGAAATGCTACCACTTCTCCCTCCATCTTTTTCCCACCTTGCTCTACAGCAGGGGTCTTCAAAAAGACTTATGCCAAATTGATCCAGATGATATCAATTGATCCAACTGATTTGATGTATGATATAGAAAAGGGGTCTTCAAACTTGGCCCTTTTATGACTTGTGGACTTCAACTCCCAGAATTCCTCAGTCAGCATGCCTGGCTGAGGAATTCTGGGAGTTGAAGTCCATAAGTCATCAAAGGGCCAAGTTTGAAGACCCCTGCTCTAGAACAGGGGTTCCTAAATTTTTTGTCATCCTGCCTTCCTTTAGTGTAATCTTAATACATACCTCTCCTAAAATTCCAAATATCACAATGAACTCAAACAAACAATGAAGAAATACAATAAAAACATTGAGAAAGAAGGTTTTATTGTAATAATGTATAATTGAAGGTTCTTCACACCTCCTCTAGACTCTGCCTGCACCTCCCTAAGGGAGGCGCCCTCATACTTTGGAAAACTTTACTCTAGAGAGATGCTTAACCTGGTCTCTTGCAGAAGACTTCAAAATTAGGCCAAGTGCTGGTTGCCAGATGATTCCACACCTGATTCTATTGTGCAACCTGACACAAATACTCTGAAATGGCTTATCCTTCAGGAATTCCCCCTGTGCCTTTTTTCACAGGAAGACCCTATTTAACTCACTCCCCCCCCCCTTATTTTTTGAGATGGCAAACAGCCCAGCCAAGGAAACAAAACTCACATTTTTCCAATCATACATGAATGCCTTTCACTGAAGGCATGTCCAATTCACATGGGCTGTGAACACACAGCCAAATGCTGAAATCACTCAGGAGCTTTATAGGTGCTGTAGTTACTCTTCGATGGGTTGCAAAATTATCCCAACAAAGAAGTGGTTTTCATGTAGAAATGTGGTGGTCTTTTACAACCTCCCTTTCAGTTCCCCTTCCATGTGACTAAAGAATTGAGAAGTTTTAGGGAAATCATCCTGGTTATTGTTGTTTTTTTAAATGGTTTATTTAATAAAATAGAACAAAGGGAAAAAATCAATACAACACTGTAAAGAGAAAAGAAAGAAGATGGTGGGGAAAAGAATACAATACAAAATATGCATTTCCATACATGCTGGGATGTTTACAATAGAACCGCAACCTTGACAAAAAAAAAAAAAACCTCCTTCCCTTTTAAAGTGTACTTTAAAGATAGAGTGTGTTCTGTTCGCACAGCAGACATGGAGACGAGGCAGTTTGTCCAAAAGATGTTTCTTTATTCGGTACATTCACTGAACAGAAGCAAGTGAACAATGGCAACAAGCCCTTTTATACTCCCCTTGCAAGGGGGTGCTCAACCAATGATGGCAGGCTATTCTCCCGCCTCGCGCATGCGCACGAGGCTGGAGACAGCCTGTCTGGGTCCCGGGCAGACACGTGGTGTGTCTGCAATGACTCAGCAAGGCCCAGGACACAACACCCCTCCCCCCCTGGCTTAGACAGCCCTAAGCCAAAGTCAGTCCAGCAACGACCAGGTGGTCACCTCATACTCCTTGCACCCTCTGTCTTTTAGAGTTCCATGGAATCCACGTTCTTTCACTCTTCAAAAACGTGGGCCTCGCAGGACCTCACATATTCTTGCAAATACTTAGGAGGACCCTTGACCCTCTCCGATCTCCGTGGAACCGGATTAGGTATAGGTGTGATGGTATTTGGGGGAAGTGTATTGGGTGCCTGGAGTGCTTGCTCCCGGCTTGCGCACAACAAACCAGGACTTTGTTGCCCGGAAGACTCAGGGGTTCCCCCTGACTGCTGACTGGCTGGATCCGCTAAACCTAAACCAGATTTCCGTGGAGGGGTCGAGTTCCCAGAGTTCCTTGGTGGGGTGGAGTTCCCCGAAAACCCTTGGAACTCCCTTGGGAGCAATGTCCTTCAGGCCCAAGGCCAGCAGCAGAGGTGCCCTGAGTAGCCGATTTATGGCCATTTACCCTAAGCCAGGGACCTCTGCCAGAGTCAGGAGCCGCCTCCATGGCAAAACCCCCATCTGGAGCCTTGGAAGATGCGCCCTCGTGGAGAGACTGTGATCCCCAATCATAATTGGGGTCCCCTCCCCCCCGAGAGCGGAGCCAGGGGAGGAACCATGCCCTGGAAGCCGCCAGCGCAACTGGTGGATGTGGCGTTGAAATGAGCCACCCGAGGGAAAAGGACTTGGGTTCCTCCCATTGAATAAACGCACTATGAATAGAATGTGTCACAATTGCTTTTACATCCTGAGCATAAGAGCATGAGGAGAACGTACAAAAAAAAGTTCCCTAGGTAAGGATTCCCGGCATAGTTAAACTCTGTAGCCTTAGCATTGTAGGTGAACACAATACTACCATCTAGGTTGGAAATCATACATTTCACAATATTGGGACGACAATAATGTGACACTTAACAGTGACTACTCATGTACTCCATATACACCTTTTCCGGTTGTACTACATACAACCCAGTTTCACGTAACCCCCCCAGTTCTGAGCTTCAGGAGCACCTGGATAGTCCTTTCAGTAGACTTGGAGGACGCTTGTGAAACCTTTTAAGCAACATCTTGATAGTCTGAAACCCGCCACAGGGCTCGCTGGACGGGCCGTCGAGCCGTCGCCTCGCTGTCCACGACGGTTCGATCGCGGAGCCTCTCCCCAGCTCTTGGGACTCCCGATGCTCGTGCAGCCTTTTCTTAGCTGAGAACGGCCCAGCTTGGATATCGTTGTAACCGCTAGCCCTGTTGATGTCTTTCGCCGCTGGGAAGGAGAAGGGAAGGAGAAGGGAAGGAGAAGGGGTCCCACGAAGCCAAGCCCACCTCCAGCGTATGCGTACTGGCAGGCGGTTGCTCCTTCTGGATGCCACGCTTCTTGGAGAAGGGGTCCCACGAAGCCAAAAGCCCACCTCCAGCATCTTCGTACTGGCAGGCAGTTGCTTCTGCTGGACGCCGCGCTTCTCTTCGATGCCTTCTGCTTCAAGACATAAGAAGGGGTCCCTGGAAGCCGAACTCACCTCCAGCGTCTCCATACTGGCAGGCAACCGCTTCCACAGAACGCCGAACTTCTCCGCAAGGAGTGAGATGGGGTCCTTTGGAAGCCGAGCTCACCTCCAGCGTCTTCATGCTGGCAGGAAGTCGCTTCCACCGGATGCCGACTTCTCCGCTCGTCAGGCCTTCAGGTGAGTAGGCCTATCTTACTTCTTCGGGATTCCAAATGGCAAATCCCACCTTCGTCGCCAATGTTCTGTTCGCACAGCAGACATGGAGACAAGGCAGTTTGTCCAAAAGATGTTTCTTTATTCAGTACATTCACTGAACAGAAGCAAGTGAACAATGGCAACAAGCCCTTTTATACTCCCCTTGCAAGGGGATGCTCAACCAATGATGGCAAGCTATTCTCTCGCCTCGCGCATGCGCACGAGGCTGGAGACAGCCTGTCTGGGTCCCGGGCAGACACGTGGTCTGCCCGGGTCTCTGCAACCGGTCCCGGGCAGACACGTGGTCTGCCCGGGTCTCTGCAGCCGTCTGCAGAGTTCCTGAGTCTTGCTGAATGAGTCAGCAAGGCCCAGGACACAACAGAGTGGATCTTTGATCATCTGGTCATGGCCACCATCTTGACATTTTTGACTCTCCCTTGAGGTACACCATGGCATACATGAATGTGAAGTCATAATTTTAATAAAAGGTGACCATACATCATTATAACTATCCATAAACTGTGTAATAATCTACATCTGTAAGCAAGCTTTCTCCTAAGTAATAAATATGTGGATCAAAAGAATATGGACATCTGAAAATATTTCACATTGCTCCAAAGAAATCAAATGTATATATGTAATTAATCTTCCCAAAACATTATATAAGAAGAACTAGAAATTCATTTAAGAGAAACCAACAACCTGAATGATGAAGATGTAGAAGTGAACTGGAATAAATTTAAAAATGCAATAGTAGAGGTAACAAATTCAAAACAGAGAGAGGGGTACCATAAGAAACAACAGTGGATGACGGAGGAAATTCTTCATCTCATGGATGAAAGAAGACCTTATAAAAATAAAAACAAAGAAAATACAATGAATTGCAGAAAACAATTAGAAGAAAAATTCGACTGGCAAAAGAAAAGCGGTTTGCAAAAAGATGCAAGGAAATAGAAGAGACAGAATGTATGCATGATAATTTCAATTTACACAAAAAAAGTGAAAGAAGTAGCAGGCCTCTACAAAAAGAAAACCAACAACTTAGTTGACAAAGAGAGGAAAATTATCTTAGATGAGGACGAAAAACTAAAAAGATGGAAGGACTATATTGAAGAATTTTTTGAGGACACTAGGGATGATATAGACATGGGAAGTATAACAACTGGACCAAACATCACTATGGAGGAGGTTGAACATGCAATAAAAATAGCAAAAACAAGAAAAGCCACAGGACCTGATGATATCCCAGTAGAAATTTTAAAATTGCTGGAAGACAATGGGAAGAATTTTTTACTGCAGCTCTTCAATCGAATATATGAAACAGGAAAGATACCAAATGATTGGCTAAAATCAACCTTATGACAATCCCCCCCAAAATAAATGCAAAGATTGTCCCACTTAGTAGGAATGAGTGACTGTAAATTTCATTACCTGATTTTTATAATTTTGCTCACTACTACTATAGTCACGTTGGGAGCACCAAAGTGCTTGGGGATTGAAAGGATTGAATGGTGGCATCACAGTTGCCCTAGGGGACACCCAGTTGTGGGCTCCTTTCATGTCCCCATTAAGTTGTCCACCAAAGTGGTACACATTAATCTACTCATGGTTGCCCATTTTCAAACTGCTGTATTGGCAGGAGCTGGATTGTGTGACGGGAGCTCACCCTGTTCCACAGCAGCAACAGGGTCTCAAATGAGAGCCTGCCAATTGTCAGTCCAGCGTCCTAACTTCATGAGCCACCACACTCCTTCCCACCATGCTCCTTCACTTTGCCCTTTGAATTTATATAGCTCTCTCTTTTTCCATCTTTAAATTTAATTAATCTCATGCTTGCATTATTATTCTTATTGGACACACATTTTTTTTGTCATTTCCTAATATGCCCATTTTTTGTTCGTAATTCCTTCTAACGTGCACCATGTTTGTAAAAGGTTTTGCTAAGCATTGCTAAAGTAATAAGTGGTTTGTTACTTCCACTAATATTTGTTTACAGATCCCTTCCCTACTGTACTTGGGAGGACTGTTTTGCAAATTTTGGAGAAGCGTTGATTTTGAAGGACACGTGAGTTTGGGTGTTGACATCAGCTTGGACATGCAAATTACATACCTTCTTATTCAAATGCAAACCAAATAAACATCCTTTAATTCTCAACCTCTCCATCTTGATATGTAGCCCTGGTCATAAGCAGCAGGTATTGACTTAATTCCTTAAAAAGGGAGTCATTGCTCGCATTTCTTCATCAGCTGAAAGGTCAAACAAACCAAGAATCACATGCCGGAAAACAAAATTGAGACTCAGAGAATGGTGATGTGTTTACTGATTAAGAAAGAAATCCTTGAATAATTTGTTCCTCTTAATCCCAATCCTCCTCCTCCTTTAGCCACATGTCATCCACTGGTTCTGTCCAGTTCTAAGTGAGCACTGCACTCTTGCCCCAACCCTTGGCCAAGTGATGTATAAAGAGGCGCAGAAAGTCATAGAAAATGTAAGCATCCTTTGACTTGACTGCTAATTGTGTGGATTCCTTGGAGGTGAGTTCTGTATTTTTTGGGGGGGGAGGGACAGGGGATGTTTTCAGGCTGAGAACTCAAAATCAAGAAAAAGTGAGCTGATGTTCTCCAGATGTTGTGTGTTCCTAAGCCTTGGAAGTCTTCCATGGCAGGCTAGAGGGATAGGCAGAGAAGATCTGTCCTTTAAAAGAATGTAGAGAGGACTAAATCGTCACTCCCTAGCTTAGATGATGACGAGAAGCAAAAAAAAAAAAAGTCTTTGTTTCACATATTTAAAACCGAGTTTCATTCAGTCTGTCTACAGAAACGAAACCTGAAACACAATTATGGTTTCAAAGTTTCTTTGCTTGCAGGAAGGGAGACACTATTTATAATGAATGGAGCATTGTTACGGGATTTTATTTATTTAGATTTAGGCGTTGCCCTACTCCCAAACAACCCTGGGCAAGCTCACGTATTCAGAGGAAGAACAAGATTAAAAACACAGCCCAATGCACATAAAGAAAGAGATGGCTGCAAAGTCTTAAGAGCTTCACCTCTTTCTTTGTGGCCATTTCTCGTGCTCACCAGGTGTTTGCAGCTGGAGATGGCAACTGTGTCCATGCAACACTTTTTGGAAAAACATCTCTTCTGTCTAGTCCACCAAGCAGCCAGGGTCCGGTCGTGGTTAAGCTGTTGGACCAGGAATGGGGAAACTCCAATTCTATGCTTCCCTCAGCCCAGGAGCTTGGTAGCTTAATATGGGCAAATTCCTCTCTCAGTCCCACCCATCACACAGGGATGCTGTTGAGGGGAGGAAATGGGTGGAGGGAAGGCTAAGCATTGCAATTAATCAATTGCGATTATTTGATTAATAAAGGGGAATATTTGTAGCTCAGGGTTGAAATGGTGCTCTCTAAGCTTGGTTGTTTTCTTGCAGATGTTTCATTACTCAAACTAGGTAACATCATCAGTGGACTGATGTTACCTAGTTTGGTAATGAAACGTCTGCAAGAAAACAACCAAGCTCAGAGAGCACTAAGGACCCTCGGTAATCAAATAATTTCCCTGCTTCCCCATCTGTTTCTGCTTCATGACAAGCCAATTGTTTGTTCACTGTTCTCATCTAGTATTAATCACCATGAGGCATCTAAAGGGGAGCCCTTTCAGGGAAACGCTTGTTCCATCAAATAATGTTATTAATTTTACAAAGCTTACGCATAAAATACAGCATAAGCGAGCAGTTAAGATAAACAATAAAGCATAAAAAAAAGAGAATAAGGATGGAAATGTTTAAAAAGTACGAAGAAAAGGAAAAGGAAAAAAAACACAAATAGATACAAAGAATGACTTCTGACTTCTTTTTATATACAAATAACTCTTACATTTGACTCTTAGTTTAAGACTATAATAAAATGTTCTTGAGGAAAATGCAAGGGCAGACTTGTTGTGTAGCAAAAATGGATCAGGGCACCCAGGAGAAATGTCATAGGAACTGATCGCTATCCTCAAATTGTTCTCCTCGAAACATGCACCCTGCATTCAAAGATAGTATTTTCCATGCTAAAGACATTTTTTTTGCACTTTTGGTAAATGACTTCCTCTTGGCTTTATTGCAACAGTGTTAATTTAAAAGCAGGACTTTTGCAATTAATTTTGCAAGGGTTGATGCCCAACCAAGCATGCACAGTACTAGTTTGTAAGTTGTCTTGGATGAATCTAACAGAAAAGTGGACACGAGATCTCTTCCATCAGCGCGAGCTGCATTCTGTGTTCACTGTAGTTATTCACTGTGTCGAAAGAAATTGGTACTATTAAAATAGCCTTCCTGGTTTTCAAGTGCCTAAGAAATACTATGCAAGAAATAATTTAAAATAGGTGAAGCTACTTTTTTCACCCTGGTTTGCTCTTTTTCTACTTTGCACAGCCCGTGCCCCGAAGTTAGACACTTTAAACTCAAATTCAATTCATTTTATTTGTAAAATTTAGATATCGCCCATTTCACCCATAGAGTGACTCAGGGCAGTGTACAATCAAAAATTTAAAAACCATATAAAAAAATACTACTTCAGAAAAAGACAGACATAAACAAGAATTACATTAGAAAGACATTTGCGCTAAAAGGTAAAAGGCAGGGTGAAGACCATCAGGCTATGAAACATGCCCAGGATTTCATGCTGCTCAGTGAGACCCATGCAAGTTGGCAGAGCCAAGTGTCTGTTTATTGATAACCTTCAGTTCCTGTTGACCACTCAAACATGTGGATACAGGTAATTCTCAACTTACAACAATTCTGTCAAACCTTCAAACGATCCTGGCCACAGCCATCTTCGGCTCATTTTCGGTTGCCACAGCAATGGGAGGAGGGAGATGTGTTCTCTTAGTTTAGTCATAACAAATACTTTCCTGTGGGAACCAAGGTCAAGCTACCTAAGTTTTGGCGGGCTGGAGTTTCCATTAGAAAGCCCACCAAAGTAGATAATTGGGGATTGTGATTTATTATAGGGGTGGGAAGTTCAACTCGTTACTTTGTAATCTTGGGGGGAGGGAACCTTCAGTCTTGGTTTCACCTTTGACTGTGCTGATACCGTGTAGCCATTAAAAGTATTCTTTGAGGAATGCAATTGCCTCAGAGTTATTATTTTCTTCTGGTCTCATCTATCGGAACCATGACAAATTCATTTGGTGACCATTCAAAGTTACAACGGAATTGAAACAACTGACATATGACTGCTTTTCACTGTTGCGGCATCCCCACGGTCACGTGATCAAAATTCAGACATTTGGCAACTGACTCATATTTATGATGGTTGTATTGTCCCTCGGTCATGTGATCACCTTTTGCAACCTTTTGAAGCCAGACTCACTTAACAACCATGTTACTAACTTAATAACTGCAGCGATTCAATTATTAAGTGTGGCAAGAAAGGTCATAAAATGGGGCAAAATTCACTTAACAAATGTCTTGCTTAGGAATGGAAATTTTGGGCTCAATTGTGGTTGTAAGTTGAGGACTACCTGTATCAAAGTTCTTTACCGCAGTGCTTTTTGTGTGTTTGTTTCTACTTACCACTATGGTTACTAGCTTTAGTATTTCCTGATGGTCTTCACTCTGCACTAATGGGGTCTGACACTTCTTAGTTTTTCAAAAATGGTCAAAGTGAGTTAAATGCTGCTACCTGATGGATATTTATATAGTGGAAGAAGAAAAAGATGTTTCGCTTCTCATCCAAAAAGTTTCATCAATTGTGACAAGTGCTGAAGCTTCTTGGATGAGAAGTGAAACATCTTCTCCTTCTTCCTCAAAAAATAGTCCAGTTGCCTTTAAAAAAAGAAAAAAAGCACTTTTGAGACAATTATGAGCTGGATGACTGATAATCTTCATAGACATACAGTGGAAATTTTTTAAAAGAGTCCTCTGCTATCACGTTCTAAAATAGAGGTCACCTAATTCAGACTTAAGGTCCTTTCTATCACTTTATTCTATTGCATATATAAATCCTTATTTTCAAGTGGCTTCCTTCCAGATGTTATCATGTCTTGGAATTATGGAGGAACTGAGGATGTTCAGTCTAAAGAAGATAAATCTTGCCTCTTCTGACTTCGCAGTTCCATGATTCTAAGTTCTATGAGTTAACCTTCAAAATATCCAGAAGGCACCAACTTTGGGAAAGACCATAAAACCTGTCCCAAAATTAGCAGACATTTTCCCCAGTGCCAGAAACTAATTCATGCTTATTATCTCAGAATACTATAAATATTAAAGAAAGCACAAATATCCTTTAATCTTTGATCTGCACAAATGTCCTCCTATCAGATGGAACACGATGACCTTGGTGACATCAACACTGCTATGGTGGGATATGACCAGCCATGTTGAAGGTCTCAAGGACGGTTGTTTGAATTGTTTTTATTTTAGCCAGTCACAAATTAGGCAGCTCCTTCCTGATCCTCCTTCTTTTCTTCTCTGGTTTCAGGCCCATCTGAAATCAGCTATGCTTCTAGTTCTGAAGAAATGGGGCTCTGTGATGTTCTTCCTGCTGATGGCATCTCGTATGATTGCAAGCCAAACCTTCTCTGAGAATCCTCGGCACAAGAAGTTTCTAAGGGAGCACCAAGACTTCCCCCAGACCAAAGTTGGAGGGCAGGATTACTGTATGGTTATGATGCTACAAAGGGGCATGACCAGGCCCTGCAAGACCACCAATAGTTTTGTCCATGCTCCTCACAACCAGCTGAAGGACATCTGCAGCTGGGCCGGGACCCATTATCGGAGAGCTTTACGGCTCAGCAAAGCCGTCTTCTCTGTCACCACCTGCAACCTGCAGGGAATGTCACAAGGCCAATGTCGTTATTCGTCTCAGACAGGACAGCGACAAATTCTTATCAACTGTGACTCTTCTGGCTGGCCTGTCCATTTTGAAGAGAGCAACTTCATGTAGAGTTGACCCACTCAAAACTACAGCAATACACTTTGGGCAGTTGGGTTATTTCATAGAGTCACCGCAATGCAATGTATAATCCTCGCTTTGTTTTTGTACCTATATTGTATTGTGATACAACACTTCATAATCTCATGATATAATGAATCTGGCAGGCCAGGTTATCCAACAGGTCTCTGCCAAGTTCCAGGTTCTGAATTGATCTGAAATGCGACTTCTGGATGGAATTGACAATTTAGGTTGAACCATCATACTCAAATGTACACCTCTGAATTAATATTTCAAAAAGACATGCCAAATTGATCCAGATGATATCAATTGATCTGATGTATAATATAGAACTTTCCACATAGGCTCACTCATTTGGATCAGAGTCATTTTATTGGTGTTCAATTTAGGTGAAGCCTGTAATATAGGACCCACTACACTATGCAGCCTACCAGCCATAGATGGCAGTTCATAATAGTAGTTTAGCTTGGAAAAAAATGTATGCAAGATAGGCTGTGTACCATATATGAAAACACCTCTCTCAGGAAGAGTCCTTCTCTATGCAGAGGGATTCAAGGACATTTTAATCATCTCCCCAATATTTACAGACATCCTTTGATGAATAACATCTGACTATGAGAATCATGACCCCTGTATGTAAGAAAAACTCCTAAAATCTATTCTATTGCTCATGATGATGGGTTCTAGAATTAAATAGTCTGTTTGGGATGCGGCTGAACTCTTCCTACCCAAAAAAAAACCCTACAGGTTTCCCAATTCTGAGTTTCACTAGATTTGTAGAGATTTCATCCACATGACAAAAGCAGCATTGCATTGCAGCTCCTCCCCTTTAATATGTAAGTGCAGTGGTGGGATTTAAATATGTGAACAACCGGTTCTCTGTGTGGATGCCGCTTCCGGAAGTCCATTCTGGGCCTGGGCAACAAAAAATCAGCTACCGGTTCTGCCGAAGTGGTACGAACTGGCTGAATCCCACCACTGTGTAAGTGATATCACAATGCATGTCCCAAAGAGGCGGAGCTTTCTGTTCAATGCTGTTTCTTTACTCCGGGGGTGTCAAACTGCCGGCGACGAAACCGCGCCCACCCCATTGCCAGCAATGGGGAAAAAGTTCCGATACGTCACGCGACGTCATGTGACGTTTGACATGTCTGCTTTACTCAATTTATTGGAACAACAAAAGAGGCTCTACTGAAACTGCCCCCATCTAGATGCTTAATATATTGCCTTGCCTGTTTCTGAAAGCACTCTTTGATGGATCCCTACACATAAATCCACACAATATTGTACAGACTTACTTTTGGACATAAAAGTTAAGGTTCAGCTATAGGGAAATTGCAATAGCCATTTAGCACAGTTTTGCTTGCATCTTTGATAAAATAAGATAATGGAAATGATTGCGATCTCTCTTTTTTTCTGAGACGAAATAGCTATTATAAGAAGCATAACTGGAGGAAAAACAAACCTCTTTTATTTTTCTAGCTGTATGCACATACCAGGAATTCTAAACTGCTCGCGTCATAGATTGTTTTTATGATTTGACAGGTCATGCTTTTGTCCAGTTCCAGATGGTTAAGTCTTGGCAAATAAATCTCTCACTCAAGCAGCTGCTTGCCAAGTTAATTACATGGCAGATTCCACAGTAACAGATTACATCAACCTCCTCCAACGCTTACCGTATGCAATCGCTTTGGGAAACCAGATGGTGCAGCTCATTTGGGTCAAATCTGGTTTTCAATCTGAATTCCTCTCCCTTTGCCATCCATACCTCCTCTTTCCAAAAGCATAACTTACATGTACACAGGCTTAACCTTGATACTGCATTAGCCATTTTTCTGGTTTTGCACAATGCGTTGATCTAATCTATTCACTCAAGTTCCTACAATCCACAAAACCACCAAAGGTGAACTACTGTGAAGCATAACCCAGGATAGCATGTTGTGTGAAGGCAGTTACTAGGTTTTTAACCGAGAGGCTTAATTGTGTTTATGGGAACAGACTTTTAAGAGGAGATCAGGCAGATAGTCTTTATCACGGCTGCAATTATTCAGGGGACAACTAAGAAGTACACAAATCTCCAGTTCTTTGCTGCCATCTAATGATCATGTCTATAATGGCCAGAGTTTAACATGTTTTCTTAGAAACAATACAGGAAACAGTATGCTGTTGCCTTCTTCCACAATTTTATTTTGCTTTCCAAGCATACACTACAGATCTGGGCTTTTCCTAGTGGTCTCCCATCCAGGTATTAATCAGGTTCTACCTTTAATTTTTTTCCAGCTAGATTCCATGACAAAAGGCACATAAACCAGAAAACATGTCCAAAGTGATAGAAATATTTAATTATTCAGAGTACAGGTAATCCTCAACTTACAACAGTTCACTTAGTGACCGTTTGAAGTTACAACGGCACTGAAAAAAGTGACTTATGTCCATTTTTCAGACTTATGACCATTGCAGCATCCCCATAATCACATGATCGAAATTCAGATAGTTAGCAACTGACTTGTATTTATGATGGTTAGAGTGTCCCAGAGTCATGTGATCACCTTTTGCGACCTTCTGACAAACAAAGTCAATGGGGGAAATGCCAATTCACTTAACAACCGTATTACTAACAACTGCAGTGATTCACTTAACAAATGTGGCAATAAAGATCATAAAAAGGGGCAAAACTCACTTAACAACTGTCTTGCTTAGCAACATAAATTTTGGACTCAATTGTGGTCGTACGTTGAGGACTACCTATGTGTAGTCCAGGCCTGTTTCTGAATAAGCTAGCTGTAACTAAGTAAACCTTGGGTGACTCAAGACAATTTGGGAGATTCATATTATATGGGGTGGCTTCATACAACACTTACGATCAAAGGGCTAGTTTGTGAATCACTCTCTGGGGAATTCAGAACTGAAATATTATATAATAATAATAATAATAATAATAATAATAATAATAATAATAATAATAATAATAATAATAATAATAATAATAATAATAATAATAACATAACAACAACAACAACAACAACAACAACAACAACAACAATAACAATAATCATAATCATAATCATAATAAAAAGTTGGAAGGGACCTTGGAGGTCTTCTAGTCCAACCCCATTCAAGTATGAGACCCTATATCATTTCAGACAAATGGTTGTCCAGTCTCTTCTTTAAAACTTCCAGTTTTGGAGCATTCACAACTTCTGAAGGCAAGTTGTTCCACTAATTAATTTTTCTAACTGTCAGGAAATTTCTCCTTAGTTCTAGGTTACTTCTCTCCTTGATTAGTTCCCATCCGTTGCTTCTTGTCCTGCCTTCAGGTGCTTTGGAGAATAGCTTGACTCCCTCTTCTTTGTGGCAGCCCCTGAGATATTGGAACATTGCTATCATGTCACCCCAGGTCCTTCTCTTCATTAAACTAGACATACCCAATTCCAGCAACCGTCCTCTATATGTTTTAGCCTCCAGTCCCCTGATCATCTTTGTTGCTCTTTTCTGGACTCTTTCTAGAGTCTCGACTTCTTTTTTACATCATGGTGACCAAAACTGGATGCAATATTCCAAATGTGGCCTTACCAAGGCATTGTAAAGTGGTATTAACACTTCACACGATTTTGATTCTATCCCTGTTAATGCAGCCTAGAACTGCTGGCTCATATTTAAGTGATTGTCCACTAGGACTCCAAGATCCCTCTCACAGTTGCTACTATTGAGCAAGGTACCACCTATACCACACGTCAAACTCGTGACGTCATGTGATGTTGCGCAACGTATCAGTAGTTTTGCCATTGCCGGCAATGGGGTGGGCGCAGCTTCCGGATGACGCGTCCGACCCACAGGCCGGCAGTTTGTCATCCCTGACCTATACTATACCTGTGCATTTGGTTTTTCTTGCCTAAATGTAGAACCTTACTTTTTTCACCATTGAACTTCATTTTGTTAGATAGCGCCCAATGTTCAAGTCTGTCAAGATCCTCCTGTATCCTAAGCCTGTCTTCTGGAGTGTTGACTATTCCTACCAGCTTGGTGTCGTCTGCAAATTTGATTAGTTCCCCATCTATCCCCTCATCCAAATCTTTGATGAAGATGTGGAAGAGCACTGGGCCCAGAAGAGAGCCCTGGGGCACCCCACTACACACTTCCCTCCATGTAGATGCAGTTCCATTGAGGACCACACGCTGAGTACGGCCGGTCAGCCAGCTACGGATCCATCTGGTGGTGATGCTGTCTAACCCACATTTTTCTATCTTATCAAGTAGTAGGTTGTGATCTACTTTATCAAATGCCTTACTGAAGTACAAGTAAATTATATCCACAGCATTCCTCTGGTCCACTAATTTTGTCACCTGGTCAAAGAATGCAATAAGATTTGTCTGGCATGATCTGTTTTTGACAAACCCATGTTGGCTTTTGGTAATGACTTTGTTTGCCTGTAGGTCAGGCATGTCAAATTCATGACGTCACGTGATGTCGCGCAACGTATTGTGACTTTTTCCCCATTGCCTGCAATGGAGTAGGCATGGTTTCGGAGTGACGCATCTGACCCATGGGCCAGCAGTTTGACATGCCTACTCTAGGTGTTCACTGATTCGTTGCTTGATTAACTTTTCCAAGATCTTCCCAGGTATTGAGGTCAGGCTGATAGGTCTGTAGTTTCCTGGATCCATTTTTTCCCCTTTATTTATTATTTATTTATTAAATATATTTATTATTTATTATCTTGAATTATTTCAAAAAGAGTCCTTCTTCCTCCTAGATGCAAAGAAAACAAGGAGGGGGAGAGAAACTGATATTTCCCGCCCCCCTCCCGTTTCCTTCGTGCACATCTGCTGAAGAAAAAAACACTTTTCCAATTTTCTCCATATCAGCCTGAAATACATTGCGCGCTTCATGCAAATGATGGTCCGGGATATACGGCCTGAAAGTATCGGGTCAACCAATCTGAAAGCCTTATGTAAATAAATCCATTTGGCCGCCCGCGGAAGCTTGTTGATGACGCAACCAATCAGCCGTTCGGGAAGTATTCTGGCTGTCCCCTCCCCCAAGTACAAGGCAATGAGAGCGAGATAGACGCGCAGAAACCTTTCTGCGTCTTTCTTCGATCCCTTCCCAAGATGGCGGCCGCGATGAATTTCCAGAGGGGCGGGTCTAATATTGCGCCTGCGCGTTGAGCAGCAAATTCCTTCTGAAGATGGCGGCAATGAAACATTTACGAATAGCAGGCGCGCACGCTGGTTTTACTCCTTTAATAGTCAGAGTGAGACTTTTTTATTATTATTTCTCTCTCTCTCTATTTGGTCCTTCTATGTTATGATTACTGTAATTGCTCGGGCGAAGGGCGGGCTCCAGTGAGTTTTAATCTGGATTAAAGCGAATGGTATGCAATTCGAATTAATTCAAAAGCAGGGACTCTTAATCCCAATTACCGGTAATTAGGGTTGTGCAGATAATAACCGTTAAAAGGGAACAAGCAGTACACACTATGTGGGTATTTCTACCGCAAAACAATGTAGTGAGATAAGGCGAGGTTATGGGTGATGGGCTTTTTAGTCCATCCTTCAGTGAAGGCGTTGGTTTGGAAGTGGTGGCTGAGAGGTGGAGAGACCCCCAATTTGAAAGCAAATCGGCCATGGAAATATGGTTCATGTCTGTTCTTTTTAGAGAAAAGTTGGGATATTAATGTATTAAATAATTATTAATTATTATAATTATTAATAGTTTCATGAGAACTACTAGAAACTGGGAGACAGTGAGTTCTAGTCCTTAGGATGAAAGCCAGCCTAACTCACCTCACAGGGTTGTTATGGGGAAAATAGGAGGTGGAAGGTGTGTTGGATACGTTTGCCATCTTGAATTATTTGTAAAAATAAAGGCAGGATATAAATAGATAAATAGACACACATCTGAATGATGATGAGGGTAATCATAAAGGGCTCAGAATTAAATGTAGGAGCTGTTAAATATGTTAATCTCATATTTCTACCAGCAATCTTGTTCTAATGTTCTTTTGGACTTAGTCATATGCCATGCATCTTGAGCCAGATGGGTGGTTAAGAAATATGAAATATAAAAAATTATGTTGATGGTGTGTTTTCAATTATAGTCTAATATTAAAGTTGATCCTTCAGTTCATAAAAATGAGTAGTTGGTACAGCCTCTTGAAAAAGAAAAACTCCCTAAGATGCTCAACATAGATTTTGATTGGTGTTAGCTATCTAGAGACGTGAATTTGAGGTGGACGGCTATGTAACTTGAAATAATAAAAATAAGATCATTGGTATGTCCAAGGCTATTAATGCTTCAGATCCAAATTAAGGCCGTAGTAAATGTTCTAAATAAATATTTTGCCATTCAATGCTTTCAAGGAGTAATTACTCTTTTCACAACTTCAGAAGTCTTAATAGTTAATAAGTAGATTTGGGTATGAACTATTTTCAGCCCCAATTTTTCACCCTATCCCCACTCTTTTGCCTGTTAAATAAGAATCATTCCAGAAAGGCAATTTCTTATGAGAACAAGAATCAGTTTTAGCTTTTGTTCCAGAAACATAGCAATGTGGCTAGCTGGCGTTAATTCAAGGAATACAGTTATACTCTAATCATAATTAGAACCACCTACAGTAACTTGCTGTGATTTCAAAAGTGCCAAATAATAACTTTCATTGTTTCTATTTTAGCAAAGTTAATATGTGTGACCAAGTCAGAAAATTAAAGTCTGCATATTCTTGTGACGCACTTTAGAAAGATCCTTCTGCAGGTAGTCCTTGACTTAACAACTTTTCATTTAGTGACCATTTGAAGTTACAACCACACTGAAAAAAATGACTTATGACTGTTTTTTTACACTTACCAGTGTGGTGGCATCCCCATGGTCACATGATCAAAATCCAGACACTTGACAGCTGGCTCATATGATGACTGCAGTGTCCCAAGGTCATGTGATAATTTTTGCAACCTTCTGACAAGCAAAGTCAATGGGGAAGCCAGATTCACTTAACAACTGTGTTACTAACTTACCAACTACAGTGATTCGCTAAACAGCTGTGGCAAGCAAGGTCATAAAATGGGGCAAAACTCACTTAACTGTCTTGCTTAGCAACAGAAATTTTGGGTTCAACTGTGGTCATAAGTTGAGGACTACCTGTAGTCCTACATGATTTTAGCCATTTTTGGATTTGCCTATCTTATGATTAAATCTTAAAACTCTGCTCTATTTTTTTCTTTCTTGTCTCCTTGCTCAGAGGTTGGCGACCATTGTTCCCGATGTTTCTCAAGTAGATAATTCTTCAAATTTCCTGAACAACGTTCCTCACCGAAAACACCCAGGCATCCTCCATCTCAAATGTTTGAAGCTTCCGCCTGAGTTAGTGCAAGCAGTTTCCTTTTGGGTAGCCCGTGAGTAAAACTCATTAAAGGTTGGATTGTCTGGGTATATCAGCTGGTGTCTTGGTTGAAGGTATGCTGCAGGTGGTCCTGGATTTATGACTGGTTGCTTAGCAACCATTCAACATTATAATGGACCCCCAAAAAGTACTTTTACAACTCAGGTTATAATTGAAATTCCAGTGGCTCCCCCCCCCCAGCAGTCTGTCCCACATTTATGGTTGTTTGCAGCATATTGCAGTCACATGATCACAATTTACAATGTTTTTGGCCAGAAGCTAGTGTTTAGTTCCAGTTTCCGGCAAAACAACCCCGTCCATTGCAGGCAATGAGTTTGCTTAATCTCCATTGTGATTTGCTTAAATGCTGCTGTTTCTGAAATTAAAATGGCAGGGTGAATTTCATGATCCCAATTTTTCAGTTTGGAGAGTATTATTTCTCTATTCTTTCATTTAAATCTTAATCTGCTCCCTCTCATGCAGTGCATCTCTAACAATGTACCAAATGTATTCAGTTGTGTTTTTATATGATAAAATGCCTTTGCAAAACACATCCATCAAGATATTCTTACATTGAGCACAATTCTATGGATGTATATCCATATAGTTTCATTAGTAACAACATGGAATTGGTTTACCATTGTCTTCTGGGATTCTTTTTAGGTTCAGTAGCTGTCATAGAGCCCAACTCCTTTGGTTTCTGTCATGAGTCTTGTTCTTTCTCCCAGAATCCCCCATACGTGATATGGAGAAGAAGTCCGAGTCTTTTAGCAACTACCTCTGGAGCCGCAAACGTCCAGTAGAATCGAAGGATCTGCATAGAAAAGCACAACTCCTGGAACAGAAGCTGAGGAAGGATGCAGAAGTCCTGGTCCAGCAGAAAGGTGAAAGTGGGGTGTGGATGATAGACAGAAAACCGGAGCAACCACACTTTTTAATTTTTTATTGAAAATAAGATATCAGAAATATACAGGATAGTTAAAAAAAAGAGATGGGAGAACCGAAAGAAAACTTGAGGAATAGCGATAACACTTAGACTTATATACCATTTCAGAGTGCTTTACAGCCCTCTCTAAGCAGTTAAAGTTAGCACGTTGCCTCCAACACAGTTCTCATTTTACCAACGTCAGAAGGCTGAGCCGGTCAGAATCGAACTCCTGGCAGTGAGCAGTGAGTTAGCCTGTAATGCTGCATTCTAATCGCTCTGCACCATTATGGAATAGTTAGATGTGAAATAATGGGGAAAGAAATATTACAAAATAATATGATAAACCATTATAACAATAAACAGTTACAATTCTATGTATAACTGTCTAGTGCAAACAGCATTTATATATACACGTTTAATACATTTATATGTCTTTTTTAATCTGAATTCTATATAAATGAGTCTTGTATTTCTTTATACTTGTCTATACAAAGACTATGTCTCTAGGCAATCAGCTCACAGGTGACAAGTGCAATCAGGTCCTCAATCCATTGAGTGAATTGAGCCATTCATTTATATTTCCAATGCTGCAATATTAGCTTTTTGGCCATAGGAAAGTGCGCAGAGAATTTGTTAACGTTGTCCATGCATTTTGTATATACAGGTACTCATTGACTTACACTGTAATTGAGCCCAAATTTTCCGTTTCTAAGCAAGACACTTATTAAATGAGTTTTGCCCCATTTTATGACCTTTCTTGCCATAGTTGTTGAGCGAATCACTGCAGTTATTAAATGAATCATTCTGTCATCAAGCGAATCCATTGACTTTGCTTATTGGAAGCCAGCTGGGAAGGTTACTAATGGTGATTACATAACCAACGGACGGTGCCACTGTCAAAAATACATGCCAGTTGCCAAGCGTCTGAATTTTGATCATGAGCACATGGTGCCGCAACGGCCATAAGGGTGCAAAACGGTCACAAGTCACTTTTTTCAATGCTCTTGCAATTCTGAACAGCCACTAAACAAATGGTTGTCAGTCACGGACTACCTGTAATTCTAAATAATAATATTCTCTGAAAATTTTGGATTTTGTTGCACAATTTATATAATCAACTACTTTGCACAGCTTATATAATCAACTTCTTTCTCCCCAAACTTGGTAAATATAGGACGCTGTAGAAACATGTTTTAAAGAAGCACTAGCCTTTATTGCATCTCCAACGAAGTGCTGTTTTTTACAGTCTTTTTCTATAAAGATGGAGTCCAATGAATTCTAAATATTAGAATGTTAAGTCTTTCCTCACTTCGACAAAATACATGGAGATATTTGCCCAGTTTCTCTCCGTCAAGACCGCTTATCTTATGGAATTGTTGAGCCCCTGCAGAAAAGTTGGGCTCTGACTCCAGCAAATAAATAAAAATAAATTCTGTTGGAAAGTTGATTTTCCCATCAGGATTTTCTCCAAAAACAGGAATAGAGGAGCCAGAATTCCAAACCCCCCCCCCCCACTCCCACCACCATCCTGCTGAATGGTCTTGGGTTGATCACTGTGTCTTACCTGATCCCACCTCTCAGGGCTGATTGTGTAGATAGACCGGTAAGAGGCTGAGCGATGATGTATACTACACTGTCCTTGAGAAAGGATGAGATGAAAATGTAATAATTGCAACAATAATCCCAGTACACGTTCTCATACATCTTTCTTAGATAGATCCCTGGATGAAAGTGATGAGAAGGTGAAGCAAAAGGTTTTGACTGCTCTTCGTAAAATCACCTACCACTGGGAAGAGTTGAAGTGAGTGTCTAGAACTCAGGACTGATTTCTGGAGGACGACTCAGTTGACCTTTCTTGTTTTAATTTATTTGAATCATAAAGGTCTGTTAGCTTTTCTTTTCATATAGTTTCTTCCTATTATTGTGGTCATTGGTGTTGGTGTTATGATTATTTATACTCTGCCTGATTTCAGAACAACGTTTGGCTGTTTACGCTTAAAAAAATACAAACCTCTTCTATATTGTCCTAGTGGACAATCACTTAAATATGAGCCAGCAGTGTGCTGCAGCTGCCAAAAAGGCCAACACAGTGCTAGGCTGCATTAACAGAGGGATAGAATCAAGATCACGTGAAGTATTAATACCACTTTACAATGCCTTGGTAAGGCCACACTTGGAATACTGCATCCAGTTTTGGTCTCCACGATGTAAAAAAGACATTGAGACTCTAGAAAGAGTACAGAGAAGAACAACAAAGATGATTAGGGGACTGGAGGCTAAAGCATATAAGGAACGGTTGCTGGAATTGGGTATGTCTAGTTTAATGAAGAGAAGGGACGAGGGGGGACATGATAGCAGTGTTCCAATATCTCAGGGGCTGCCACAAAGAAGAGGGAGTCAAGCTATTTTTCAAGGCGCCTGAAAGCAGGACAAGAAGCAACGGATGGAAACTAATCAAGGAGAGAAGCAACCTAGAACTAAGGAGAAACTTCCTGACAGAACAATTAACCAGTGGAACAACCTGCCTCCAGAAGTGGTGAATGCTCCAACACTGGAAGTTTTTAAGAAGAGACTGGACAGCCATTTGTCTGAAATGGTATAGGGTTTCCTGCCTGAGCAGGGGGTTTGACTAGATGACCTCCAAGGTCCCTTCCAACTTTATTATTATTATTATTATTATTATTATTATTATTATTATTATTATTATTATTATTATATACCATATTTCCCCGAAAGTAAGACCTATCCTGAAAATAAGTCCTAGCTTGATTTTTGGGAGTGGGCCTAATATAAGCCCGTCTTCAAAAATAAGCCCTAGTTTTGGGATGAGGCACATGCCTAAAAATCAAGCTAGGGTGGTGGAGTGGAGCTGTCCCACACGCCCCTCACCCACTTACTGTTGCAGCCAAGCCTCCCATGAATCGACACCGGCCTGCATTTCACCATCAGAAGCCTTCCAGAAAGGCCTCTGCAGTCAAGAACCAAGCTATGAATTGAATCCATAGCTCAGTTCTCGGCTGTAGAGGCCTTTCTGGGAGGCCTCTGATGGCGAAATGGAGGCCAGGGGCGACGCACACAAGCGGCGGCAAGCAGTCGCAGAAGAACTGGGCTGGCTGGGCAGGGCTGTCAGTGACGCCACTGCGAGACCATGGAAAAGACACACACCCCCAAAATAAGATCTGGTACCTCTTTTGGAGGCAAAAAAAAAAGTCTTATTTTCGGGGAAACACGGTACAGGAAACAAAAGTGGTAGGGGCTCCTGAAGCACTCTTCCAAGGCCTGGGAGAAAAGCCAAATATTTAGCATCAGGATGAGAGCTACATCACTTTTCATTTTATGCTCTGTATATGTCTGCTATTTGCCTCCACTTTATGGTGCCTATTCTCATGACTTTAGATGACTTCTGTTTAGCTGGGAGGGAGGGAGGGTGGTGTTTGTGTAGCTTTCTGTTTTTGTACTGACCACAATTGCAATTTTTCTTTCTCAAGATACACTGAAGAGCTCAGCTTTCTGTACATGGTCACCCGGATGGATGCAAACTTTGCAGCAGTGAGCCGAGCTTTCCAAGAAGTAAGTTGCAGCTGTAGCTTCTGGAGTGCAATGGGCAAGATGACGTAGGGAAGACAATCCCAGCAGGACTTCATGGAGGGAGCATGGAGATAATGCCAGGCTTAGAATCCTGTCACTCTTTTGGATTTGAGTTTTGCTCATTGTTAATGTCTCAAGTTTTATAACAACAAAAGTAACAGAGTTGGAAGGGACCGTGGAGGACATTTAGTCCAGCCCCCTGCTCACAGAGAAGACCTATACTATTTCTGACAAATGACTGTCCAGTCTCTTCTTAAAAGCTTCCAGTGATGGGGCACTCACAACTTCCAAAGGTGATTTGTTCCACTGGTTGATTGTTCTCACTGTTAGGAATTTTCTCCTTTGTTCTAGGTTGCTTCTCTCCATTATCTCCTTTTTAGGAAAAAAAAGAGGTAGATATTTTTAGGGTGCAACCACTGATTATCAAATGCTGGATCTGCATTCTTGCAGTATTAATCATTTTATAGGATAAGCCAAAATTACTATTGAAATACATATTCAGGTTCCAGAACCAAATTTAGCCGAGGGTTAGGGTTATAACTACTCAGCTGTATAAATGTGATAGGAAAGGAGTCAGTTGCTTTATAGTAGGTGTATAAGGTCTAGAAGTCCAAAATATTCCTATACTCCATTAGTTTTGGCCATGAATATCAGGGTAACCTGTCCTCTACTGTAAATGCTCATTTCTAGCTATTAACATTGGGATGATATGAACAGGGCCTTTACTGCAGCAGCCTCTCTTTCTTTTGAAAAGGAGTGAATGGCATCTCTGCCCGACTTAAAGCTTAAGATCGTTTTCAGAATCATGTCTTACCTTATTAAGCTGGGCAAATATTATACTGTCCTTCCAAACTGAGAAAGTGACCCCTTTTTCTCTGCAACTTGGTTCTCTTCAGATCCGGAAGCGAGTACCAGATTTCCAGCCCAAAACTTTGCTAGATTTCGGTTCGGGTACCGGTGCTGTCAGCTGGTGAGAATCCCCTGGAAGAGAGAAACGGCCTTTCTCCACAGCAGCAACAGTGTGGCTTATCTCCCTAATAGAGGGAGTGAGTCCTTAAATCAAGGGAAAGAGAGGGGATGGCAATCTTTTGTCGGCTATGGCTTCACCGTAAAATTTTCAAAGGGGCTGAATGCTGCTTAGTCAGCCATTGCACATGTGAACTGAGCAAGTTTGGGTTAGGAATCCTAAGTTCTCCTAAATGGGAACATCCTGGCTGCGGAGCATTCCATTTATTTTGAAGAGGATCGTGAGTAGAAATGCTTCCAAAATGGGGGGAAATCTGCAGTCAGGTCTCCGTAGTCAGTATAAGAGGAGGAACACTGCTAACGAAAAAGAAGTTCAAGCAATATGCTTATGACAAGTAGCGTTCCATTGGAGAAAGCCAACAGAAGTGGACCTGGTGGGGGATGGGGAAGTAATGTGTCTTCATATACTTAAAATTCTACTTATCTGTCTGTCTGTCTGAGTGTCTTATCTGTCTAAATCCATCCATCTTTATCTGTCTATCTGTCTATCTATCTATCTATCTATCTATCTATCTATCTATCTATCTATCTATCTATCTATCTATCTATCTATCTATCTATCTATCTATCTATCCATCCATCCATCCATCCATCCATCCATCCCATCCATCCATCCATCCATCCATCCATCCATCCATCCATCCATCCATCCATCCATCCATCCATCCATCCATCCATCCATCTATCTATCTATCTATCTATCTATCTATCTATCTATCTATCTATCTATCTATCTATCTAATCTTTGCTTTTTTCTACATCTTAGGGCAGCCCATAGCATTTGGGGCGAAAGCTTGAAAGAATACATGAATGTTGATTGCTCTGTCCCCATGCTGGCCCTGGCAGAGAAGCTGATGCGAGGTGAGATGGGAAGGAAGATACATAGACTATTTTATTTTCTCAGCTTAAGGCTATTTTTTCCAAGCATGAAGGTTTTCCTTTTTAATTTTTAGACTGGAGGGTAACTTCTTTTGAATTAGGCCCCCAAAGTGGTTGCTCATCACACTGTTCTCTTCCTGACAAACATACTCCTAAATTTTGCATTTGGAAGAGATATCCGATTCAGTTGTGTTTATGGAGGAGTGAATGCTTTATCTTTGTGACTGGGGAAAACTCATGAAGAAATGTTGGATCTCCTTAGACATCAAAATCCACATATAGTACTTTCCAGAATTGCTGGGTATCAGGTGGCATGTAAATTTGCTTAATAATAGTATTACATCCGTGGGTTAGCACAGCTGGATCATAGTCTTTCCTTGGATATTTCCTGCAGATTCTTCCTGCGGCACTGTTTCTGAGTTTGGTTTCGTCCCTAGTTGGGTGCTGTCTGCAATGTCAACTTCCACCAGAAACATTTAGTTTCTGGTGAAACGAGAAATATTTTAATTCATTGCAAATCAAAGGGAAGAAAAAAGAGCAGAGTCCAAAGCATTAAACTAGAAAGTTCACATACTGGAAGTGTCTTGTGCTTCTGCAGAGCCTAGAAAACTCTGTAGTTCATATACCAGCAAAAGCTGTGCATCATCATTGGCATCCTTCAGTCTCGAGAGACTCTGGTATCGTGCTCTGGAAAGAGGTCCTAAGGCAGCATCTGGTGTGACTAAAAAGGCCAATTCGAGAGTGGCAGTCCCTTCCACACTGAGGGCAGATACAATCTGTCCCCTGTCCAGCCCCCAGATTTCGCTGGTTCCGGGACTGCCTCTTTGCCTCAGCCTGCCGCACAAGTGTCTCTTCGAATTGGAGAAGGCCGTACTGCGTCTTTAGCCTCCAGGCTGAACGAACAGAGGTCAAGGATTCCCAGCTGTTAATGTCCATTCCCAAGGCCTTCAGATCCCTCTTACAGATATCCTTATATCGCAGCTCAGGTCTCCCTCTGGGGCGCTTTCCCTGCACTAGTTCTCCATACAGGAGATCTTTCGGAATCCGACCATCAGCCATTCTCACGACATGCCCAAGCCAGCGTAGACGTCGCTGTTTCAATAGTGTGTGCATGCTAGAGATTCCAGCACATTCCAGGACTGCGCTATTTGGGACTTTGTCATGCCAGGTGATACCGAAAATACGTCGGAGACAGCGCATGTGAAAAGTGTTCAGCTTTTTCTCCTGCCGTACGTGAAGAGTCCAAGAGTGTGCTCAAGACGCAGGCTCTGTAGACCTGGATCTTTGTATGTCCTGTCAACTTCTTATTAAGCCATACTCTCTTTGTAAGTTTGGAAAACGCTTTACCAATACGTTTATTCAGCTCGATATCTAAGGAGAGAGTGTCAGAGATAGTTGAGCCGAGGTACACAAAGTCATGGACAACCTCCAATTCCTGTGCAGAGATTGTAATACAGGGAGGTGGATCCACATCCTGACCCATGACTTGTGTTTTTTTTTCAGGCTGATTGTTAGACCAAAGTCTTGGCAGGCCTTACTAAAACAGTCCATAAGTTGTGCATATGGTGTATATAATTACACATTACCATATTACATATGGTATCCATATTGAAGCTTGGTTACCTGTTCAGTGTAATTCTGCTTCCAGCTAGACCTGGGTAGGGCAGAGCTTAAGCACAATGTGGGTAATCTACCTTGTCTAACCACTGGAAATTTGGTGAGAGCCATCATGGTATTTCATGGCCTCTTCCAAGCCTGTCATGAGCTTCTAGTTTGAGCATTCAGAACTTTTTTTTTTTTATGGGAAGTATATTATTGTGATGGATGTTCAGTAGAAAGCATTTCGCTTGGGTAGAATTGGCAATGCTAATATCCTTGATTGAGATATAATGCTGGTTTGTTCCATGCACCACCTTTACTTGTGGTTTCCCTGTGTCCCCCTTCAGGATCACCTGTGGATTTCTACCTCTCTCCCATTCACAAACCCCTTTCCCTGTGAATTTACCTGTTGTTTTGTTTTCTTCCTAGGCATCTCTGAATCCCAAGAGCTTTGCTTTCCTGGTGTCTACTTCAGGCAGTTTCCCCCCGTTGGGCCAAAGGTACATACAACTTGCCCAGCTGCGTTCAAAAGAGATTGAGTCCCAGTAGACTTGATGAATATACCATGTCAACACTTCAGAGGTTGACTGGGGATATTTAGTGCAACATTTTCCCTATGGAATCTTCCTAGAACTCTTACAAGAATGTACTTTCCTGACTTATTTACAATCTCCACCCGATTGATTCCATTGTGGCTTAGTAATTGAAACTGATCTAATTTCGGTGCATTAATTTATAGGTTGGAAAGTTTTACTACCGTATTAGAAAAAGTTAGAAACTATCCATTTGGCTTGGATTAAGAAAAAGGTTGGTTGTATACAGCAGGGCTTTCCAACCTTTTCACCGTTTGTACCACTTTTAGGATATGGCAATATTCGAGTACCACCTAGCAAGGTGTCAAAAACTTGGTGACAAAAAAAAACCTGTTCAAAGTTGCAATTGCACTGAAATGACTTATGACCATTTTTCACACTTATGACCATTGCAGCAACAGGGTCAGGTGATTTATATTTGGATGCTTGGCAACTGATTCATATTGATGATGGTCACAGTGTCCCAGGGTCATGTGATCCCCTTCTGCAACCTTTTGACAAGCAAAGTCAATGGCAGAGCTGCTGGTGGCCAAGTGCTAAGGCGGGACTTCCTTCCCTCCCTCCGTTCCCTGCCTCCCTTTTTCTCATGCCCACCTCGTTCTGAAGGAAGAATTTGAAACCCCCCCATATTTTCTCTCTTCCATATATTCATCAAACAAGGAAAAGCCTCCAGAGACAGAAAAGACAAGCTGCTGAGTGAACTAGCTTAAAAAGGCACATTCCCCTTTAAGAATTAGCTACTGGCTAGAAAGGAAAGTAAGGAGCCCAGCCGGCACTTAAGTAAGAAAAAAAATGTAAGTACTGGCTGCCGGCTAAGGCAGCCTCCCCAAATGGCTCCATTCATAAGTAAAATCTGCAGCTCCAGAGGACTCTTTCACTGTAAGTCTTTGCCTGTGCTGGCTCTTTCCCTTCCCCACTACACTTGGCTAGGCAGGGCTGCGTACCACCTGCCACTCATTAATGTACCACAGGTTGAAAAGCCCTGGATACAGTATATGAAAGAGAGACCTGTTTCCCAATGTACATAGACATACCTCATATAAATATTTTAAATAAATATATCTACAATTATATATTTATGATTCTGTGTATGTACGTACAATTGCACAGTTGGAAGAGCCATTTGAGGCCTGGAGTCTAATAGCACACTCTTTAGGGCAAGAATTATGAGAAAGGAAAGGGAATTGGTAATTATTTCAATGTTTACTTTTCCTCATGGTTAGAATATTTTTTCCAATAATCAACCATCTACAGCAATGTTTTTCAAACTTGGTAACTTTAAAATATGTGGACTTTTAACTCCCAGAATTCACCAGCCAACATGTAGAGTGATTGGATAAAATGAGAAGCTCTTTCTAGGAAGACTCTTTTAATAAAAATGCATTTGTCTACCTTTCCTTTAATTTGCTAAGGGTGCTGCGTGTAGACCTTCTCCCTGTATCTTTATTGGATCCTGACATTTGGCCTGTGAGATATATGAAGAGAACATGGTGTATTTGAATCCAGATTTTAAACTTGGCTCCCCAATCCAGGATCTCGTGATTTCTATCAGTTGGCTTTCTCAGACACAATTTGTAATTGGAGAGTGGGTTAATTTCCATTTTCCCTTCCCTTCCACAGATGACATTTGATCTCACAGTATCCGCTTTCTCTCTCAACGACCTGCCAACTTATGCTCAGAGGATGGCAACAGTGAATAACCTATGGAAGAAAACCAACAACTTTCTAGTAAGGAACATGCCCTGAATTGCCTGGATGGATTCAGTCAGTTGATGTGAGATGGTTACTCTCTGCTCTGCCTTGGAACTTTGCCTGGTTCACATGGAATGCTCTTTTGTCGGTTGAGAGATGGCAGCCTGTTGATCGCTGTTTGCCCCCAAGTCCTCTTTTCACATTCTGCTGAGTGCTGCTAGCTGCATGAAATTTGGCCATCATTCTTTAGATGGTGGTTGCACTCCATACTGCTGCCTGAAAAGTTTCACTTACAAGAAAGGCAGATTGAGGACAGGGGCATTGGCTATATAGTGATAGCAACTCCTCCTTTGTATCTATGATGTGATGTTCCCGAAAATCAAAGTGATAGAAGGACACATTTGAATGCTGTGTTGGAAGTGATTCAATTTGTGCTGAAAAACAGAAGACATGGGTGCACCAGGAACCTGTGGGAAGAATCTATCTATCTATCTATCTATCTATCTATCTATCTATCTATCTATCTATCTATCTATCTATCTATCTATCTATCTATCTATCTATCTATCTATCTATCTACTATATCTATCTTATCTATCTATCTATCTGATTTCTGTAGTCGCCCATCTCGCTAAATACCTGGGTTGCTTTGTAGGTACTCACAACCAATTGTTTAGCAGCTGTTCGAAGTTACAGTGGCGCTAAAAAAATGATTTACAACCAATCCTCACACTTATTTACAATGGTTGCAGCGTCCCAGAGTCATGTGATTGCCATTTTTGATCTTCCCAGCCGGCTTCTGACAAGCTGGATTTGCTTAAAAACCATGTGATTTGCTTAACAACTGTGGCAAAAAAAAAAAAAGTTAAATTGGGCTTGTCTCACTTAACATCCACTTTGCTTAGCAGGAAAAATTCTGGTCCCAGTCATGGTTGTAGGTAAGAGGACTAGCTGTAGTGAAACTCTTCCACTCTCTGCAGACAATGATGCCTTTATACAAATAAAATCAGTAACCCATTTCCCTGAAGAATATAAAACATATTTTTTTTGCCCTGCTGGATCCGACTCTTAGCTTATCTGGTCCGGCAGTCTGTTCTCTCAAGTGATCTATATGGAATCACACAAAAGAAGCCCACCAGTCTCTCAGAAGGTGGTCATTTTGCCATCAAGGCCAATAGTCATTGATCCCCATGATTTTCGTGAATTGATCCAATCCTTTTTTTGAAACCAGCCAAATCTGTTAGTTAGCATCTTGTAATGATGTTTAATTACATGCTGTGTTTCTTTCTTTTGTTTTTTAAAATCCTTTTGTCCTGATTATTTCAGGTTTCAATTTCACTTGGGTGACCTCTGGCTCTAGTATTTTGGGAAACCCAAAATAGCTTCTCCTTGTCCACTTTATCCCATGCCATGCACGCCTCCATCATGCCTTCTCTCATTCAACTTTCCAGATTAAAAACTCCCCAAGTATTGCAGCCTTTGCCCAATAAATCCCTTAACTCTCTTAGTTGCCCTCCTCTGAACCTTTTTTTCCACGTTATTGGAGCCCTCATTCTTGTTAGAAAAGATTTTACATATGATCCAAGGATTTATCCTCTGTATGGCCTTGATATTATTGGGACAGGGAATCAACGACCCTCGTCTCCGTTCTGCCTTTCTACAAAGAGGCAGGCAGCAATAGTATTCCGTCTTGCATTGCATGAAAGAAAGAGTCTTCTCAATACTTGAAGAAGGACACCAGCATTAGAAAAAAGGTCAGGATTTGCAAAGAAGGAAGAGTTTAGAGTTCAAATGACAACCTGAGTTGATTTGGTCTGCAGGCCCACCTTTATCTATCCCCCCCCCCCACACACACACACCCTTTTTATCTTCTTTCTAGGTTCTGGTTGAAAATGGAACCAAAGAAGGACATCAGATGCTTATGGAGGCCCGAGATGTTGTTTTGAAGGTGAGTCACCTTTCTTCCGTTAATGGCCTGCAAAATGATGGCAAAGGAAAGATTATGCATCAGATGTGTGTCGTTAGATGGTTCCTTCAGTTGGGGATAATTTTACATGGTTTGCCAAGTTTCTTTGAAAGCAGGAATGCAGCTAATAAGTATCTGGTTTTTGGTTCTCTCCCACATGTATTACACGTGTCATTTAATTGTTCCAGTTCTTCTTTACATCTACATGTTTATACCGGTTCTCCAAACCTGATTTAATTAAGCAGTGAATAGATTCTTCTCTGCTACCTTAATTTCAGGGAGGGTGGCCTCTATTCTGAAGCATGCATAAGGTGTGAGCTTTCAGGATTCCCTCCCCTCCCCTTTGAACGGATGGTTTTCTTTACTGCAGTGTTAATTTAATTTAATTGTTAATATCTCAAATAATTTGTTTTTGTTGCCATCTCTGTTTATCTTCCAGGCTCTGAATAAGTTGTAGCAGTCACTCAAAAATCGTATATCATAGTCTATGAGCCTCCATGTTAAGGTTATAGAAAAGTGTGGGGGTCACCATTTTTACTGATTGAGGCTTTTTCTCATTTTGTTTTCAGGAGACAGATAAAGTAAAAGCAGCAGCTCATGTTTTTGCTCCGGTAAGTACTAAATTCTATCCAGAGTTACATTTATCAAAGCTACATTAAAATGTAAAAATATGTCATCTGAGAAGTCTGCTGTGCTGGACTTTAAGCAAGTCTTCTTGTGCTCTTGGGTAAATATTTCTAAGGGTTTTTGTTTTTTTTTAAAGCCAGAATTCTTATTTTTCTGACTCTAAATCAGATATTTGATTGGGAATCCAGAAAACATGCAAACTTTTGACTTTTGTTCAGAACTTATACCATATTTTTGGGATATCGGCACCCCTGAATATGAAGAAATGTTGATGGGAGAACAAAATGGAGGGTGGGAGAACACATAGCATTGCAACACTTGACTGGTGAGCAGGAGCAGAAATGGGATAAACACGTATTTTGCATGCTGAAGCACAAAAGAGGATTCTTGTATTCATCAAGGCTCAGGATTACTGAAACATAATAGCAATTGACTTCTCTCCTTTACTTGTCTCTAGTGTCCACACCACTTGCCCTGTCCTCGCTTGTTACGGGATAATCCTTTGCCATGCAACTTCCTCCAGCAGTATCACACCCTACCTTTGTCTTGGGTAAGTCTGCCTGCCGCCTGCTTGTCGTCCCTTGAGAAGAGATGGGGTGATAAACTTGTGTGCTTAATGCGTTTTGGCCCCCCTGGATACTACAATAGGGTCTGAGCAGATCGAATCAAGTCTGTGTTCTAAAATCGAATCTCGGTTGGTCACCGAGACTAGAGGTGATCCCAGGACCAAACCAGATTTGATCTTGCGACATTATCCTGGGCCATATATATTTGCATTTATTCTGTGTGTTCTCTCCATTTCTTTGCATTGTGCTTCTAGCATCTGTACGTAACTGAGGGGACCCATCTGCAGATAGTCCTCCACTTATCACCAGTTGGATAGTGACTGTCCAAAGTTATGACAGACCTCCCCAGAGCTACTTAAGACCTGATGTTTTGACTTTCCCTTCCTGCCATGATCACATTTTAGGCTCTTGGCAATCAGCCCATATTTATGACCGTGACCACTTTTATGGTGGTTTTTGCTGGAAAATCACTGTTTACTTCCAGTTTCTAGTAGAAAACACCTGTTGGGTACAATGTGTTTGCTTAATGACCACATTGTTCACTTAACGTCTGATACAAAAAAGATTGTAAAATCGGGCCTGGTCACATAGTAACCTATTTAATATCAGCACGACGTAAGGTCATAATTCTGGGCTGAATTACAGACTTAATTCGAGGACTACTTGTACATATGTTTACAGTACTTCAGCACACAGCAGTCCCAATAAATACTTGATATTAGGACTTATTCATGTAACATGGACTGGGTGCAGCCACCAGTTAATCCCCAAATTGTAGTTTATTTACAAAGAGGTAAGAATATGAGATATGTGGGAAATAGTAGTGTTAGCTGTATTTTTATGTAATTTAAACCACATTTAGTTTTTGTTCTGGTCCTTCCCACTTTGGTTTACAACTCTCCTACGGGGCAAAACTCACTTAACAAATTTCTCACTTAGCAACATAAATTTTGGGCTACATTGTGATCATAAGTCGAGGACTACCTGTATTTGTTTTGGATTGGATGTTGTCTGAATAGAGCTTTGGATTTTGTCTTCGGATTAGGGTTTAGTGGGGCACGAAAGCACAACCTCTGGGTAAGCAAGTGGGATTCTGTGCAACAAGGAAAGCAATTCAAGCATAGGGAAAGTGAATAAAAGACACTGCCAACAGAAACTCAAAATATGTAAAGCCTGAAGTTAAATCGGTGGTTATTCCTGACATGCCTAAAGATTTGGAAACAATTGTCCTGCTCTGGAATACAGGTAGTCCTCAGTTAAGTAGTGTAATCAGGACTGGGAACTCCCATCACTAAGCGACAAGAGTTGTATCCAAAAATAATAATAATCATAATCATGTGATCACAAGTTAGAGCGGCCATTCTGGTTGTAGTTGTTACTCAAATCAGGAGCAGTCATGAAGCATGGTGTGGCCTGACTGGCAACTTTTACTTCTTGCCAGTTTCCTCATTGACTTTGCTTGTCAGAAGCCATCAGTGAAGGTCCCAAATGGCAGTGACATGACCGTGAGACACTGCAACTGTTGTTAATTGTGTGCCAGTTGCTCAGCACCTGAATCGCAATCATACGGCTGTAGGCATGCTGCGATGGCCACAACGTTAAGGACCAGCCAGGTCTTCTTTCACTGCTGTCATTACTTCAAACTATTGCTGAATGAGTGGTCACTAAATGAGGACTGCTTATACCTTATTCTTTCTGCTAGATTGGGCCAATGTGAACCACTAGGAATAATAGTTCATGCACTTACAGAAACGTGTTATGAACCCAACGCAGAAAATAGCAATAGCACTTAGACATATATCGTTCCATAGTGCTTTTAATTTACAGCCCTCTCTAAGCGGTTTGCAGAGTCAGCATATTGCTCTCAACAATCATTTACTGATCTTGGAAGGATGGAAGGCTGAGTCAACCTTGAGCCGGGCAGGATCGAACTCCTGGCAGTGGGCAGAGTTAGCCTATAATACCGCATTCTAACCACTGCACCACCATGACTCAGCACACACACAAAAATCACACATCAGCTTATTTCTGAGAAGATTTCTGAGTTCTGGAGAAAAATTGCACCATTTTGTACCTCTGTTTATTTATTTGTTTATTTCAATTCCTTTGGCCACCAACCTTAGTCAATGACTTTATAAATGAAGAAAGATAAAGGTGTTTTAATTCAGCATTCCCTAACTTAGATGGATTGAGTTACAATTCCCTTGCAATTGTAGTTCTCTGTAAGTCTCATACAGAAGACTTATCTGCAAACCTTGGGATGAAGGGAATGAGAGATTGCTACAGGATTCCTAATGATGTATCCCAAGGCCAGTTGCCCCAGTCAGATCTTTTTGTTGGCTTATAGATAGAAGTCAAACTTTCAGGGGAGGGGGTGTCCCAATTTCTACCCTACCCCCACATCCTTCTTTTTTCCCAGCGTTTACATTCCAGTCAATTTCAATTAGAAGTTATATGTTGTTGTCTCCTGATCATTTTCTGGACTTATTGGGAAAAAAAGATGACATCGGCAATTAGTGTGTCAGTCTAATATTTCTGCTAGCTTTTCTTCCCTGGATTGTGAGAAGAGGGCCTAACTTTCTAAGATCATTCTCTCCTATGTGTATGTGTCTCTCCAGAATCCTCCACAGAAAATCGAGAGATTTTTTTTCTTGATCCTGGCCCGTGGATCAGGAGAGTCAATGGAGCCCTGGCCCCGCATCACCCAGCCTGTGCTTTGCCGCAAACGCCACGTCCATGTGCACCTGTGTTGTGCTGATGGCACCCTTCAGCATGCTGTTGTGACTTCAAAGAAACATAGCAGGTACTCAGTTCCCCCTTGAGGCTCTGGCACCCTGGATCAAGGATTAAGAATGAGGCCTGTGCCCATGAATGTAGTCCTGGAGTCATCACCTGTCTTTGCTTTTTGCAGGGATCTCTATCGATGTGTCTGGAACAGTAATTGTGGAGATCGTCTTCCTATTTTGACTCCAGAAATCAAATCCATTTTGGAGGACAAATCAATCCTCGAAGACCAGATAAATGATTCTCAAAAAGTTAATACTGCTCCTTGCCAGGATCAGAATTAATGAGGTCCCTTCCGGCATACTTGTAATGATTCCTTTTGGTATTCAGACCGGATGTCTATCTCAGATTGCTGATTTCCAGAATCTAAATTCCTTTTGCGGTTCGGAGCTGTAGAGCCAAGTTTGTTAAGCTTTCTGCTTCGCAGTGCGTGTATAATCAAGAGGATCAAACGGTGGTACCCCTTAATCCGTGTTCCATGGATAATGCTGATTTTCGTGGAACAACTTCGGCCAGTATCGGATGCAGTGGATTTAATTCAGCTGTTTTTCTCTTGGATATAATAGCAAGCCAAGTCGGATCTCCAGAGATTTAATTAGTTGTGATCATGATGGTGGACAGTTTGAACATTCTCACAAGACACAGAGACAAACCCTTTGGTCGACTTCTTCAGTCTTGTGGTCTACAAAGAATTTGGATTACAGATTCCATCTCTAGTCCTTGGCTATGAGAGTTTGTTGGGCCTGACAAAGGCTTGGCGAGCATGAGGGTGCCAGAGTCTACACTGCATATACCTCTTTCTGGATTATTCTATTTGGATTGAAAATGGACTGTTTAAATCTTCTCATCCTTTAAAACATCATCTATAAGATTAATTGAAGGTGATAAAAATTAGCTTATGAACACTTTTGCATACAGTAGGAGTGTGTTACACAAGAAATGCAGTAACACTCCCGGAGAAGAAGTAAAGGCCAAAATTATATGTGTCAGCATGATATTTTTCTGTTCTGACACTTGGGTGCCCTGAAACTCACAAATATGTCTCTTACGTAATTCTGGATTACATGGAAAGGCTGATGAGCAGTTTCAAAAGCTTGGGTTGGATGTGGTTCCTTCCTTGTTCTGCCTTCCTAAGCGTTTGGCTAAAGAAGGGCACAAATGTTTTCCAACATTTTTTTTTTTTTTAAGAGAAGGCTTTAGTAGTGTGTGTTCAAATAAAGTGGCTTGGAGATTCTGAGTGAAGAGGAAGTGGGAGGCAGTTTTGGCTTCAGGTTGATGCAAAAGGGTGTGTGCTTATGACCACTTAATCCCAGCTCTGAAAAAGATGCTAAGTAGGTTGAAATTGGAGAAGGAAATAATATAGGAGGGATCCTGGGATTTAGTTGATTTGGGATTGGTTACTTAAGGAGGAAGATTTGGGCACTTAATAATTTCATTGTTTTTTAAGCTCTCCCGCATGCAGGCATGTCCCTAGAGGCCTATTTGGTATTGTTAATACCAGTGATGTTAATAAAGCAAATTGTGGATATTTTGCTGCCACAGCAACTCATTATTATTGGTGGCATTCTTATAATTATTATTACTCTATTTCTTTCCGTGTACATCAAGAGCTCCTGCACCAGAGACAGATTCCTTGTGTGTCTAATTGCACTTGGCCAAATTAATTCTATTCCATTCCATTCTATATTCTATTCTGCCTAGCTCAGTGATGGCGAACCTTTTAGAGACCAAGTGCCCAAACCGCAACCCAAAACCCACTTATTTATCGCAAAGTGCCAGGGGCCCATCAGCATTGTGGTGCCCTCGGGAGGAGGGGCAGGGAGGCACCTCTGAGTGCCACCTCTGGCACGCAAAAACCAGGGGTGCAAAAATGGGCCACTGTGCTGCAAGGCGTAAAAACGGCCGCGGCCACCACCGCGGGGTGCAGATACAAGGCGCTGCACCACGCAAGAATGGGGCAGGGCTAGTGAGTATCACGCAGGCACTAGCCCCGCCTCATTTGCAGCGCCTGCATGCTCGCGGCCCCATGCGCGCACACGTGCATGTAAAATGCTTCCCCCTCCCTTTTCTTCCAGTCCGCCAATCGACAATGGTTGGTGACCTCTGCTCTACCACCTCTACTCGAGCTTGCTAGTCAGCTGCTTCCCCTCCTTTGTGCTGGGCGGGGCTCCTGCTCCGGGCGGTGGCGGCCTGATGGACCTGCTGGTGGCGGTGGCGCGCGTGCCAACAGAGAGGGCTCTGAGTGCCGCCTCTGGCACGCATGCCATAGGTTCGCCACCAGTGGCCTAGCTGGTTGAATCTTTCCGTCTCCCGTGGAGATGGTGCCCTTGGCTTCTCTTCTAGGGACACCTCTATTGCCTTCAGAGTACGTCAGAAATCCGGCCTCCTGTTTCGCAGTGAGGAACCTGGGTGATCTTTTGGTTAGGCCACCAAAATGCTCTATTCAACTTTTCCTCTCTCTCTCTCCCCTCCGATCTCCTAGCCACACAAATCTCTAGTAATCCCTGCTTGAGTCTGGTTCTTATCCACTGTTCTTGAAGGGAGAAATTAGAGGTCCGGTTTCTTAAATCAGAAGAGGGATTTCAGTTCTCAGAATTGCTGGCTTCAGGATCTCTTGCTGGTTGGGGAATTCTGGCAGCTGAAGTCCATACATCTTAGAAGTTGCCAAGTTTGAAAAGTTGCCAGTCTAGGGAGCATTTGATGCTTGACCGTATTACACTGGTGATCTATCCCACCCAGTGTTTTTGTTTTAACCTAGGCAATTCAAACTCCAATTGGCTATTGAGTGTGTATCTGGAGACCTGTTTCAAGTATTTGATGGCATACTGTAGTAGGGCAAAAAAAAGAGAAACTGGGCTAAAAAATTATTTAAAACTAATTGACATGGGTTAAATGAAGCTAATATTAGCCTCTTTTTCTTTTGCATCCTTTTGGTCACAACTATTAATATTCGATAGCAGTTAAAGGACTTTGGGGGGAAATTATTTAATTGGAATCTTCCCCCCCCCCCGTCAATCCTGAGATTTTTCCAGAGTCCTGAGTTAGAATGGCGCATAACAGCCATCAAACAGAAAAGAAAGAGCATCCACTGTGCACATGTCGAGTAGTATCTTGACCCCAATTAATTATCCATTAAAATTCTGCTAATATGTTGCTGACTTTGATAAATACCGAAACTTATCAGCTGTTACGTTGCGGTGTATACATTAGCCTGAAGCTTGGCCACTGGACTAGAGCTGGGTGGTTGTTGATCAGACAAAAGGTAAAGTACATACCATTTAATTGCTTTGCCAGGTGTGATCTTTAAAATGGGCGTGATAAAGTTAAGAGCAGATATCTCTGCGGGGGGGCTAGTGGGGAAAAAAAAACAACCCTGACTTTTCAGTCTCCTGGGTGAGAGGACAGTTACATTAAAGGACAATGTTGTAGCCCTGAAGGCAAGGAATTCAGCGGGGTCCTAAAAGACCTGCATCTGTCAATGCTCAGTAGGGCTTGGGGAAGCAGCTCTGACCTAGGTTTGAAGAAGGTATGATTTGATATGAGAGCAACCTGATTGGAGATTAGATGTTTTTTTAAAAAAAGCCCAAAATTATATGAGGAGAAATTTAAAACATCCACTGATGATAATGCTTTTTCTGGGAGAAAGGGGAAGAACCCAGCTAATTTTCAATTAGATCCCCATAAGGGTGAAAGTTTTATTTTTATTTTTTTTCCCCACCCACAATACCTCAAAACAGCCAACCCATTCGTACCTTTTTGGGAGAAAGAGCAGAAAAGAGAAAAGGGACGACATACCAGTCTCCCATTGGCCCATCAGTGAAGCTACACAGAATTTGGTTGAACCAGAACAAAATTACTGAAAGCAAAACAAAGTCATCTTTCTAGAATGTCAGCATACTGGCATGACGTGACTGAAAAATGATGCTAGATGAGTCTTTCCCAACTTCAGCAACTTGAAGATGTGTGGACTTCAGTTCCCAGAAGTCCTAGCCAGCATGCTCGGTTTCTGGGAGTTAAAAATCTGTGTATCTGTTGAAACACTACTAACCTATGCCTTGTGCAGGGGTGTGTTTTGCTGTCCATTTTGGAAAGTGTCTGTCCCCCTCGCCCCCAACAATCGGTAGGATTTTCTTCTGTCTTTGTTGACAAACATTTATCTGGAAGATACACTTGCTTTTCTGTAGATGAATTGTGAAGGTGTTTGCATTGCAATAACCATTTCATAAAACACGTTTGAAAAACACAGCGTCTTTTTTTTTTTTTATGCAAACAATTCAACGTTTGTTTTTTTTAATGTCTGTGTGCAAATACTACGTTCCAAAGGTCACACTTGCTACCTGAAGAACTGTGGAGCAAAGTAGGGGTAATTTTTAATGGTAAACTCCGTAAATTCTATAGCAAAGGTGCTATACCTTTTATGTTTATTCTGACGTATGCCCAGAAGGCTATATATTATGTAATAAATGAGGGCACACAGGTTGTTGCTGTCATTATCTTAAAAGAGGCAGCTTTGGTACGAGTCCTGCTGCTGATGGATTTTATGCTGATGGAGCAGTTTGGTTTTACCTTGAATTAAGAGGGAAGGGTCAAGCTTGAAGCTGTAATCCTGACATAGTTCTGCATTTACATAGTAATAGAGTTCTGTTTGAGGCCCATAAAACCAAAAGATTGGTTGTAAAAAAAAGTGACTACAGGAAGTCCTCAACTTACCACCACAATTGAGCTCAACATTTCTGTTGCTAAGTGTTCTGTCCCAGCCTACGAGAGTCCTTGTTACACTCACAAGGAGAAACCCCTCTTCCAACAAGCAGGCAGAAACCGCAAGAAAAAACCAACCCCTTTTTATTCTCACAGACCTGAGTCAATGTCCAAGGCAAAACAAACACAGTCCACAGAAACTTGATCCTCAACACGAGCGGTTGCCTTCGGCAACCAGCACCTCCCACACCTTCCCTGTTATAATTCAGCCAAGGCGTGGCTTCCTAATGCCTTCTCCTTCGCCTTTGGAGCCGCCCCATTGCATTCCTCTGTTCTACTCGCTTCTCTTGCCTGCACCTTCGTGCATCCTGGATGTTTCCCAACTGTTCTTCATCCCCGTCCAACTCAGCTGTGTCTCAGCCTGAGCGCGAGTAGAGGGGCAGGCTCCTCATCCAACTGTAAGTCTTGGAGCTCCTCAGAGCCTTCCTCTGGCTCTAATGTCACTCCAGGCCCCTCCTCCTCATCTGATTCCTCAGACTGAGCTGCCGGATCCACAGGCTGGCGAGGAATCACAACACTTAAGTGAGAAATTTGTTAGGAGAGTTTTGCCCCATTTCACAATTTTTCCTGTCACATTTGTTAACTGAATCACTGCAGTTGTTAAGTTAGTAACCCCGTTGTTAAGTGACTCTGGTTTCCCCATTGACTTTGCTTGTCGGAAGGTCACAATGGGTGATGATCACATGACCCCGGGACAGTGCAACCGTCATAAATGTGAGTCAGTTGTCAAACATCCAAATATAAATCACTTGACCATCAGGATGCTGCAATGGTCATAAGTGGGAAAAATGGTCCTAAGTCACTTTTTTTCAGTGCCGTTATAACTTCGAACGGTCACTAAACAAACTGTTAAGTCGAGGACTACCTGTATCCAGCTCAACAAAGTAGTCATCAGCAGCTCACCTGCATGGTCGGATTCAGTAAAAAAGAAAAAGAAAAAAAAAGCTATTCAGATCTGAATTGATTGATTGATTGATTGATTTAACATTGAGCCTCTAATACAGTTTCGGGCCAATCTGGTTCACTTGTAGAATTTGCTGCTGGTATCTATCCATCACCAACTGATTATTTAGATTCTTCTGAATTTCTTTCTTTTCTTTGGATCATTAAAGGTGGCTATTGCTTGTATACATTTGCATGAATGGTGGATTGTTGATTCGGGCTGGGAATTCCAATTTGTTTTAAAAAAAAATCTGGCTATTGGTGCTGCAATGGATCTTCACTGGCAGAATGCAATTATTCAACTTCAGCAAGCATACTAATTTATTAAGTTGGCTGCATGCATGTTGCACCAATCCTGCTTATGGAATATTTCCGGAGGAGAGGTGCAACTTGCTCATTCACATACCTATGTATTTAGAAGAGGGGTACACGGGGCCTGCCAGGAACTGCTGCATTCCAAGTCCCATCAGCCTGAAACCACATGGCCAGTGATCAAAGGCGAAGAGTGTTGTTTATCCCTTACCTATTTTGTAGGAATTGGCTATGAATTACTTCATTGAACAGGTAGCAGATTTGAAGTATCTTTCAAAGCTTCAATTGATAATACAATTGCTAACTTGGAAAAAAAAATAACCTATTTTGCAAAGGTGGGTAGTATAACCTTCAGGGCTATATGCAATTTTTGCACCTCTCCTCTCCACCCACCCCATGTATAGAATAGTTCATACATGGAACAGTTAGCATATCTAATTATTGCCATTCTCACTGTAGCCTTTGCTGCCTTCTGCAAAAATATCAAGGCCAGTCCCAGCCACTCCAATTTTATCCTTCCTGTCATGGTTTTAGTCTTATGTTGAATAATTCCACAAAGTATTCTAGTTAGCAATATAAGTATATGCACTGGATACATGCCCAGCTAAGTCATGGGTTGCTCTGTGCTACTTTGCTGAACACTTTGTAAGGTTCAGATTTTTCACTAAGCAATCGTATATTACAAACTATATCAAGTTCACGTAACATACTTAACCAAGCATAGCTTAGTATCCCGAATCTGTTACATTATCTGAAGAACTGTTGGGACTTGTACTCGGTATAGTTTGATCTGTTGATTTCTGCCCATTTTTTCCCCCCAGGAATGTAGATTGTTTATAATCTTTTGTGAGAACTACTTTGAAGTTGGATGCATTGCACAGTAAATGACATGACTCATGCATTTATAGATCCTGATCTAGTTGGAGATCAGTTCAATTTTTTTTTTGTTAAGTCAACAAACTCCAATTTTAATTACTTATTTTATTGAAAATTTGAGGCGGAGCCTTTGTCTACTGCTACCGTGGCCCAGTGACCTTAGGTTTATGAGGAAAGTTTCCTTGACAGGCTGTTTTCTATAAGTGAACCATGGTGTATTAATGTTTAATAGAGCAATTGGAATGGGCTGGGACACCCAAATTGGTGGGAGGTTCCCTTGTGGAGTATCAGGGTGATTATTCACAGAGATCCAGAGAAGTGTTAAGAACTGGAGGAAGATGGAACGGAAGCAAGCAGAGGGGAGAAGGACCTGGTGAGAAGGAGTCAGAAAAAGGAAGAAAGATGGAATAGAAGCAACAAGGCTTCCAGAAAACTAGGGACAGTGAGAGAACAGGAAGAAATTTGGAGAATGGCAGTCATTTTGTAGTGTAGCTAAAAAGAGACTGAAGGTAAAGAAACCAATACACTTTCAAACTTGCTGTGAGTGGAGGTGGACTTCATGAGTGCACAAGTCTGGATGTCTTTCCTTGATCTTTGGTCTACTAAAGGAAGAAGGTCTGGAGAGTGAGAAGGACCCATTCGATTTCTTCACTCAAAATTAATTGGTCTGAGAAGCTTTAGGAGCAGATTGGCCTGAGAAGAACCAAAAGCAACAGGAGGTGGTCCTTACCTGTTCTTCATCTGGTGTCTTTTGCCCTAATCCTTCCGGTTGCAAAGATGGATCAGTTGCTGGCTGTGAAAATTGGCTGCCTGGTGGGAGTGCTGCTTATCACTCTTCTTTGCGGCCTCATCCCAGCCCAGATCAAGTGGTTCCATATCAATATGGCCAGAGGTGAGAAATTTGCAGTTATCATGATTTCCAGTTAGGTGGGACTAATATAATAGAAAATGTAGAGACAGCACCATAAAGAAATTGGGATTCATTTTTTGTCTCTGTAATTTGTTATGAATCAATTTGTGTCATTTAGACAGGTCCTAATTTACCGTAGCAAGTTTGTTTTCTCTCTCTTGGTGAATCAGTATCCTTATTTAGACTGGGTGCTTAGGATAACATTGGCATGTAGAGTGCCTTATTAATGATAGGATTATAGGTTATTACCTTTCAGACAGAGGAGCACAACCTGAAGTTCTATGACTTAATAAGCTTTCCCACAGCCTTTAATTTAGCCTCCATTACCTTTATGTGAAGATATGTTATTGAAAACTTCCAACGAGTCATATTAAGTATGATTAATTTTAATAAGTTAAGGCACTGTTTCTCAACTTTAAGATATGTGGATGTCAACTCCCAGAATTCCCCAGCCATGATGTATTAGCTGGGGAATTCTGGGAGTTGGAAGTCCATACATCATTGTATTAGAAGTGCCATGCTGAGGATACAGAGTATATATAAACCCAGATTGTGTTCAAAAATGTCTTTACGGATCTCAGCACAAGAAGCATTTTATAGAAAAAAAATCAGCAGTTAACCTATTGAAACTTGTGAGAACAAGAGAATGGGGAATATAAGATGAAATCAAAAATCAATTGACTACAGATTTGTTTGTTTGTTTATATTTGTATGGCCGTCTACTCACTCTCAATAACTCTGGGTTGCTTACAAAAATAAAAACCCAATATACAAACAATAAAAAAACAGTAATCACCCACCTCTCCTCATGACAACAACCAAACAAGCCACTTGATGGGCTCCATCCTTTTCTGGCTTCTCGTTGGCAAAACCAGATCTTCTAAGTCTTGCAAAAGACTGTTATAGTGGGGGCCAATCTAATCTCTGCAGTGATGATGTTCCAAACAGAGGGAGCCACCACAGAAAAGGCCCTTTTGTGTTCTGCCAGATGTATCTCCTTAGGAGAGGACATTCCCTGCAACATTCCCTGCCTCCCCACTCAGTTTTCAATGTATTTCATATGTACAGTTAAGAGAAAGATTTGAAACATATAATAGGATATTTGGAAATTGAACAGCACAAGACAGGATTTGAAACCGTACAAATTTTATACATGTACAAATGATGAACATGTAATTTTTAAAATGTGTATTTTTTTTTTTGAAACTTGGAATGGGAGAACAAGTGAAAGACTTATGATAAAAAATGGGCTAAGAACTTTGGACATAATATTCTGATGGAACAATGATAAAATATGTGGCTGAAAGGACTGAAATTAACATTATATTGTAATTTAAAAGAGAACTTTTATAAAATGGTATACCGTTGGTGTACGACTCCATAAAAATTTTCTAGAGTGTATAAAAGTACTTCTAACCTATGTTGAAAATGTGGAATAAATGAAGGATCGTTGTGTTTTACCTGTGGACTTGCAAAAAAAGTCAGAAAAGTTTGAGTTTAAATGCATACAGGCGATACAAAGAATTTTAAAGCTTTATATTCATTTGAAATGAACTTTTCATGTTGGGACTAATGGATAGACAATTAGAAAAGAGTTCCAGAAGATTTTTTTATATATATGATAACTGCTGCGAGATTATTATAAGGACAAAAATGGAAAGACTCTGAAATACCCACAATGGAGAAATGGCTGGTGAAGGTGACAGAATTAGCAGAGATGACAAAATTGACTTGCTTGATTAGAGAAAGGACAATAATTACATTTATTGGTCACTGGAAATCAAATAGGGAATTTTTGTTGAAAAAGAAAAAAAAAATAAACTTGCGAGGTATAGATCTGATGACTAGAAAAAATTGTATTGTTCATACCTTTTAAAAATCTTTAATAAAAATTATATATAAAAGTTGTAATTAATTTTAATCCTGTTGAAATGTACATTAAACCCTTTTTCATTTTTTTTTTTCTCCTGGCCCTTCCCATTTCTTTGTCTTATTCCTGCCTACTCTTTGGAATAGGCAACGTAGCGTTACTACATTGTTTTTCTTAACAGTTAAGTATCTCTCTTATGTTAGAAAGAAATTCTTTATCAGCTTTAGTTTGGCATAGAAACAAAAAACAAAAGAAGAGGATGGAAATGGAAGAAGGCATGGATAGATTAATATGTATGAGTTAAAGTAACTAGAAGTTTCAGGTTTGCACAATCTCAAGCGTAAAAACTTGGATGAAGAACAATGGCATGTAAATGCAATCACAATCAACACTCAAACATTATACAAAGTGTAACCTCGCTTAACCCTGTGGAAGTCCAAATTTGCTGATCCAAATCCAGTACAGGTAGTCCTCAACTTATGACAAAATTGAGCCCAAAGTTTCTGTTGCTAAGAAAGTGAGTTTTGCTCCATTTAACATAATTGTTAAATGAATCACCGCAGTTGTTAAGTTCGTAACACAATTGTTAAGAGAATCGGGCTTCCCCATTGATTTTGCTTGCCAGAAAGTTGCAGAAGGTGACCACATGAAACTGCAATCATCATAAATACGTGCCGGTTACCGAGTGTCTGGATTTTGATCACGTGACCACAGTGCAATGGTCATAAGTGTGAAAAAAGATCATAAGTCATATTTTTCAGTGCTGTTCTACCTTCAAACGGTCGCTAAATGAATGTTTGTAAGTCAAGAACTACCTGTAAAGCGTGAACGGAATATTGATTAGATTTGAAATAAAAAGCTTGGAGCATTTCTTCTTCGTTGGGTGTTGAAGTTGGGATGATAGGCCTATTTACTTCCTCATGCAAACACTATCCCTACTTTTATAGCCATCAACTTTCCAAGCTAGGCAGCCCAGAATCTTTTATTTCTCTTCAGAATAATAAAAAAAAGTAGCAAAATCTCATTAAGCAAGAATAGCAAACATTCTGCTTTCCTTACCTTTGTCCTCCTGATAAAAACCTGGTTATATGTACATGTATGTGGCTTCCAGTATCCGGCCCTATCAATTCCTGGCAAATAGATGGGGAAGAAATGGAGGTAGTGACAGATTTTATCTTCCTGGGCTCCAAGATCACCACAGATGGGGACTGCAGCCAAGAAATTAAAAGACGCTTGCTCCTGGGGAGGAAAGCTATGGCAAATCTAGACTGCATACTAAAAAGCAGAGACCTAAGCCTGCCAAAAAAAGTGCGTATAGTCAAGGCCATGGTTTTCCCAGTTGCAATGTATGGCTGTGAAAGTTGGACCATAAGAAAGGCTGAGCGCAAAAGAATTGAAGCCTTTGAACTATGGTGCTGAAGAAGACTCCTGCGAGTCCCTTGGACTGCAAGGCGATCAAACCGGTCAATCCTAGAGGAGATCAACCCTGACTGCTCTTTAGAAGGCCAGATCCTGAAGTTGAAACTCAAGTACTTTGGCCACCTAATGAGAAGGAAGGACTCACTGGAGAAGAGCCTAATGCTGGGAAAGATTGAGGGCAATAGAAGAAAGGGGACGACAGAGAATGAGGTGGCTGGATGGAGTCACTGAAGCAGTAGTCGTGAGCATATTATTATGATGATGGTGATGATGATGATGATGGTGGTTGAGCATCCTTGCTCTCGTATCATGTAAAACAATGAGATTTATTGAGTTAATTCCTTGGTGAAATCTTCTTTCTACTTCATTCAAGGTTGGTGGAACAGGGCAGGTACTATCTCAAGTCTACAATTATCACTTAGTGTGGGCTGTGCTGCTTATCTTGTAACCAGGCAGTCTCACCTTGTGCAAGTAAGTCTGCAGGATTGGATGCCATCCATAAACAGTTGTTCCCAAGTAGGCAACCATTGGAGTATGGTCTTGGATACACTGAGAGAAGCAAATCTACGCAAAAGTATCTGCTCAGGGCTTCCGGTTTGCCATCACGGCTGCTGCGGCCGCTGGAAGGCAAACTCCGTCTTCCGTGTTCAGTTTCATTCCGCTGGGGGACCCTGGAAAGGGTCGAAAGTCGTCCTGTAGGGGCGAAGAGCAAGGAGGGGACCCCCGCTTGATCGTGGGAGGGTGGCAGCCCTTCCACTTGATCCAGGGCAGTCCTCCAAACTGGCAGAGGAAAGACCAGCCATAGCAATATGGCTCATCACTAGGCTGCAGACAGCCGAAGTCAAACTTACCACCAGTCACTTCTAAAGCAACGAGGATGAAACTGGGTGAGATCCGATCTTCTCTCTAAGATCCTAAGTATCTTCCTTCCTGTAAAAGCTGCCCAAAGTATCTTTCTCCCTGTGAGGAGAGAGGGAAGGGAATTTCTATCCCACCCTCCAAGAATAGCGGTGACTGACTACCCAGGGGAGCTAAAACACTAAAAGAATAACTTTAATCTAATTCAATTTATATGTTTCTGAAACTTGGGGACCAAAAGTTTTCTTATTTTCACTGAATACTTTTGTTTTTATCTATAAAAAAGAAATAAAATTGGAAAAAGGACTAAAAAAATTTTGGACTTAGAAAACCTTAAGCGGCATCGGTGACATCTTGTGGCAAAGCTTGGTATTACAACTTGTTATTGCCTAAAGGAGACTTGGCTTGAAGCCCAGACTACAGATAAGACTCTTTTAACTTTGATAAACATCACCTGTGAGAAGTTTAGCTGTAAAGAGAACTTATGGGTGGCATGGCTGGCCTCCCTGAACTATGAATGTAAACCTTTATTGATTTTTAGAGCTGTATGTGGGGAATTGCCTTCCTACTTTTTTATCTGAGGAATATTGGTCATTATTTGAGATTATTAAATACCTTGGATTATAAAATCTTACTTGATAAATGACTTTTACTGTAAAGACTACCTACAAACACGTGAAATAGAGGTCCCATACCCAGCTATAAAATTATTTTCATAATCTGATTTCAAAGTCCTCAACTTAACGCACCATTAAGAGAAGATGGATGAAGACCAGGAAAAGATTCTTTCCATGTTGAAAGTAATACATGAAACCATCCTTTCAGCTTGTGATGAAATAAGATGTTACAGACGAACAAGATGTCAGCTTAGATATACAAACCCAAATTCCAGCTACAACTAAAGAACTAACAACGCAGAAGGTAACAGAAGAAGTGGAACAATCAAATACTAAGACAGAGGACTCAATTGACCAACAAATACAGTCAATGGAATATCCAGAAAAGGGACTGACAACACTAAAAATGGAAAAGACTTTCTATATAAATCAGAAGAAATTTGAGGAGCAAGAAGAACAGACTGAATGGAAGATAAACATACCAGGACAATTATGGGGATTTGGAATAATAGGGAGACGATTTAAGGAATACAAATGGGCTAGCCCTTCCAAAAAAATGGCAACTAAATGATCTCTCTTATTCCAAACAATATATATAATAATAGAGAGAAATCCATTTGATGATTTAAAAACGTTGACATGGAAGGCTAGTTGGCAAAGAAAGAAAGCCAGAATAAGGCTGAAGAAAATTGGGGTTTTGATTTATCAGAGGGGATTTCATATTACTAATTAGAGGGTCAAAGGGAGAAGTTGAGATAAGGGAAATTTTAGTCATTAAATTTAAAACATTTGGAGATTAGTTGAAAATAAGGATGCTATTTGTTTAATACTTAAAAATTAGACCCAAAAGGGAAAAAAACATTATGAATATGTTTGATTTATTGATTAACTCAGACAATATATATAATGGGCTTTGATTTATTAAAGGGGATACTGTATTATTAATTAGATGATGTAAGATGGGAGGAAATAGATACCTTTTAGGAAATAGAACAAGATTATACCCAAATAGATAAAGATGTGTATTTTGAATATTAGATTCTGTTATGAATTGAGATAAGGGAAACTTTGGTTACTTAAAACCTGGAAATTATAAATATCAAATGTTAAATTTGAATATTGATGGGAAACTAAACATTGGGAAAAACTAATAACAGGACATTGATTGAAAGTAAAGATTGAATGTAAAAGTAATTAAGATATGTATAAGCTAAAAATTTATTGATAAATGTAATAATGATGTTTTTATTTAGTTGATATAATAAGAACTGTATTAGCTTAAATATGAGATAGTAGATATTAAGGGAAAAAGAGAGGAAATATTTCAGGTTGTACTTTGAGATTTGTACTAAAGATTTTTGTATGTTACTGAACTATTGATCAACCCAGCCACCACGTTGCTTTTTAAATACCTAAATGTAAAATTAGAAAATTAATAAAAATATAATTTTTTTTAAAAAAAGAAGTATCTGCTCAGAGGAAGTTTTGTTTTTCCTTGTTACAGATACTATATCACAATATAATTCTTTGGGGCTTAGGCAAGAAAGGTAGTCCTCAACTTACCGGTTGCTTGATGGCAATTCGAAGATACAACAGACTTTTAAAATGATGTTTATGACCCATCCTTGAAGTTACGACTGCCACCCATCCCAGTCATGTGATTGCATTTTGGCTATTTGGCAACCGGCTTGCATTTACAACCAGTTGCAATGTTATGTTGTCGTGTAACTGTGATTTGTGACATTTTTTTTTTTGCCAGTTTCTAGTGTTTTTGCTAGTCTCTGCTAGCTGGGTGGGGCAGATTGGATCTTCAAGGAAACCTCATTCCAGAGGGAAGTAGTGTGACAAGGGCAATGTGGTCCCGAGATTTGGCATTGTTTAATTGAAGGGACCTCGAGCACCCCACTCCTGCAGATGGAAACAGCTGGGCAGATACTATTGTGATCCCTCAAGAATGCAGTGCTCTGTTGTTCTGATAGACTTAATATCTGATCACAAATTGCCATCTTACTCATTTGATCAGAAAAAAATAATCCCACTTCAAAGGAAATATACCTTGATCTGCTGTTTAATCCCATTGTGATTGGTATAACTTTACACTTAATAGATTTATAGCCCTTTGATTGCAGCGGGAATGTCTGTGGGAGTGAGAACGAGGTTCATTTTGAGCAATGCCTTTTCAGCTTAATCCTGGGCATGTTCTTCTTTAGTCAGTAGTCTAACTCTATATTCAAGGCTTCCTCTTCCTCTTCCTCACCTCTCCTCTCCCCTGCCCTCCCCTCTCATCCTCTCCATTCCATCCTCAAGGACTACTTATTCTACAGTGTTTAAATATGTTAGATTCAGGCTTAATATAAAAGTGTGCTTTCTTGCAACTAACAGGAAATCCTTTAAGAAAGATCACTTAGAGCAGAGACAACCAACAATTGAAGATCCCTACACACACACACAAATACAAAAAAAATCTATGCAGTAGCTTTCACAGTATCTTATTACTTTATCATAATGATGACAGTGGTGTCAGACCATAAGCTTCATTCCTTTGGGACATGTACGTGACGTCGTGACACATGTAGAAAACCACAGTGTAGCTTGTACTATCCTCATGCTCTTTCCCATTTCCAATATGTGTATTATGTCATATGCATATTGTATATAATAAAGCTATATACCAAACTTTGAAAGTAGCAACCTACAGCTATACTAATTTGTCTTTGTTCTTTTTTTTTTCTTTCATCAACTTCTCCCTAAGGGCTATTTGCCAATATCATTGAAACCAGATTGGTATTAAAAGATTTTTCTGGTCTTTCTTTCAGGAGTTAGAGCAATAGCAATAGCAGTTAGACTTATATACCGCTTCATAGTGCTTTATAGGATTCTCTTTAAGCAGTTTACAGAGTCAGCATATTGCCCCCCAACAATCTGGATCCTCATTTTACCAACTATGGAAGGATGGAAGGCTGAGTCAACCTTGAGCTGGTCAGAATCGAATTGCTGTAGTCTGCAGTACTGCCTTCTAACCACTGCACCACCATGGCTCTTATAAATTGTCTAGCAGCCATTAACACAAAGCACGTACTTATGTAGCAAGTTTTCATTTGCTCCTCTGAATGCCAGTAATGGAGTTTATCTAGGTTCCAGTTAGTTATTTCCTATTTCAATAAAAGAAACCTTTTTCACAATCCTGAATTTTCATGTTGGACTGCCACAAATGTAAATAATTTCCACTTTTAATAACATCCTCACTGATGCAGATAGTCCTTGACTGAGAATCATTCATTTAGTGACTGTTCAAGGTTGCAACAGCACTGAAAAAAAATGTGACTTATGACTGGTCCTTGCGCTTACGACCGCAGAATTCCCATAGATGTCTGATTGTGATTTAAGCACTTGGCCACCAGCATATATTTACAATTTTGCAGCATCTCAAGGTCATGTGATTTGCAACCTTCCCAGTTGGCTTCCAACAAGCAAAGTCAGTGGAGGACGCCAGATTCGCTTAACAAGGGTATATAATTCACTTAATCACCCTGGCAAAAAAGCTTGTAAAACTGGGTGTGGTGATGTGATGAATCACTCAACAACCATATTGCTTAGCAATGGATTGTAGTCCTGATTGCATTCGTAAGTCAAGGATTACCTATACATTGGATTGAGTACAAACATTTGGTCGCTGCACTGTCCATGGTGCTGGAAATTAAGGGGGGGGATGCTTGATGCATTCAAGTAGATGATCACCAAAACAAACAATATCAAACGAACAATAACAAACAAAACATAACAAACAATATCACCAAACAAATCACCAAAACAAACCTACCTGGGCAGGTAATCCTTAAATATCTTTCTCTCTTCCATTTATTTTCAGGGAAGCATCGGCGCATCCTCAGTTTTATTGGCTGCTTCGCTGCTGGGGTCTTCCTTGGTGCCTGCATTATGCACATGGTGGCTGATGCTCTGGAAGACATTGGAACAGAAATAAGAAAACGACAGCACGTGGTGAGTGCTCTAATGAGAACCTAGATTCCCATTTTTGCCATCATGTGAACTGGATTGTGCTTTCAAATGCCGAAGTTCCACGATTCATCATTTCCCATTAGAAAAAAATAAGTCAATGTAGGACAGGAAAAAAGTCTGATATTCTGCGAGTTTCTAATTTACCAATTACTGTACTTCACTGATCCCCTCTGCGAGTCAATGTAATAATCTCCTTGGCTATTGTTTACTCCAGGGGTCTTCAGACTTGGCCCTTTTATGACTTGTGGACTTCAACTCCCAGAATTCCTCAGCCAGGCATGCTGGCTGAGTAATTCTGGGAGTTGAAGTCCACAAGTCATAAAAGGGCCAAGTCTGAAGACCCCTGGTTTACTCTCACAGCAAGAATCTTATGATGTAGATTGATCTGAAAGTGACTGGCCCAAAGAATTGAGCCTGGATTTTCCTGTTCAGTGGCCTGTCCCAATTTATAGGTTCCCATATAGTTTTTAATAATAATAATAATAATAATAATAATAATAATAATAATAATAATAATAATAATAATAATAATAATAATAATAATAACAACAACAACAACAACAACAACAACAACAACAACAACAACAACAACAAACTACACCTTCATACACAAGATCACATGAAACCTTATGATCTCTTGAGGTTTAGAACATGTTGTTATTTTTTTTAATGACAGTGAACTAGATTGTATGTAGATGATCCTGGATAAGTTAGTCAAATCCCCCTTTGACCACATCACCCTGCTAACTAATTATTGCTAATTACTGCAGCAATTCTGGACCAGAGTTAGCAATAATCTTACCTAGTAAGACCAGTGACTTAAGACTGTCTTTCTTAAGACAGTAAGAAAAACTGATTTTCTTCTCCCTGCAAGTGTATGCATGCCTTTAAATAGTGTAACTATTTAAAAGAATGATGCCTTTTGCAGCTGATTCTTAAGAGTCAGTATGAAACAGTGATGTTGCAAAAAGTTAATTGCTTGGAAAGCCAAATTCAGCGCATGGGGACATATCACCTTCAAACTGATATCTTCCTTTCATTTCTGCAGTAGTTTTGATTGAATACAGTTTTGTGTTCAGAACACTGATGTTGTGTTGTTTCTAGGAGACTGCCAGACATAAAGAAAATAGCACCTACATACACACTGATAATGATTCAGAGGTAAGTATCCCATTGTTTGAGAACTTCGCTTTCCCTTCACCTTGGCATTTATTAATCAGATGATTTTACTACTGATTGGGAACCTGTAACCTTCCAGATGTTGGATTCCAACTCCCATTGTTCCTGGCCGTTGGGCATGCTTCCTGGGATGATTGAAGTTGGAGTTTGAAAATCACATTTGACTCAAAAAATGTATTGCCTCCCTCTGCCAACATCATGACCTTCAAACTTTGAACATGATGAGGAAACCTGTGAACTTCCAATGTTCTTGAATTCCACAGATTCCTCATCATGATCGAGATTTGACGATTGTGATGTCAGTAGAGGGAAGGTAATACATTCTTTGAGTCGAATGTGATTTGAGTCCAGAACTTCAGGGGTGTAGCTGAAAAATGCAGAGTAACTTGCCATTGCTTTCTAACTAACCAGGTCTGATCCTGCTTAGCTAATGGAGAGCAGCTAAAATCAGCTAGATGTTGCTACATAGGTGGGTAGAACAATGTCTCTCAAACTTGTCATCTTTAAGTTGTATGAACTTCAACTCCCAGAATTCCCCAACCAGCATGCTGGCTGGGGAATTCTGGAAGCTGAAGGCCACACATCTTAAAATTGCCATGGCTGAGAAACACCAGGTTAGAGAGAAATAAATTCCTTGACTGTTACCTCTGTGAATCATATTTTATATCATTCTAGTTGAAGTAGAACCAGTAACTCCAATAGTTGGCAGAGTGTTCAAATTTGTAACAAAATGGGTGTAGATTAAATTTTGTATTGGTTCCCCATTTTGCAATATTTTCAATTACTTAATCTCACAAACTCAGATTTCACTTGGTTTTAGAGCTTCCAAAGAGCTATATACTTTGAGTTTTGATTAGATTAGACAACTTTAAATTATTTGTTGACTTGTCTTAGAGCTCTTCTAATCACTGCTTTTATCTCACTGGTCCAGCTGGTATGATAACTTATCATGTGAGTAGAAAAAGAACTGTTCTTGATTTGCTGTCCTGTTTGAGACTTAATCTTTTTTTTAAAAAAATGTTGGTTGTCATTTTTCTAGAAGACTTTTTAAAAACCAAGCTTTAAAACAAGGACAAGTAAATTGAAATACATACATTTTGAACAATCGCTCTTAGGGCAATGTAGTATTTTGGGTTTAAATTTGAAAAGTTGTTTCCAAGTATGCAGGCATATACAGTATATGCTTCAATTGCCAGTTCTTCATTAAATTAGTGATACTTTCTCAGCATCATGCAGCAATTATGAAAAAGACATGGCTGCTTTCAAGACACACCAAGAGGTACACTCCAAAATACATGCTCAAGAGTCATATCCAAAGCATTGCAGAAGTAGCTTTAAAACAACAATCTTGGCTACAGGGATGATTGCCCCCAACAATCTGAGTCCTTATTTTACTGACCTCGGAAGGTTGAAAGTCTGAGTCAATCTTGAGCCTGTCAGTATTGAACTCCAGACTATGGGCAGAGTTAACCTGCAATATTGCATTCTAACCACTGCACAGTTGATCAGAAGGACATGTTTATTGCTGCTCACCTATTGACAGGAATCTTGCCAAACTAATGCACTCGGGACAGAAACTACTAGATAAGTACTGCAAGCTGTAGGGAGGATTTGCTTTCCACTACCTCCTTCCTCTTAGCAGTTCCAAGCTAGTCAGTCTTTTCACTCCTCCCAGATTCACGTCAGCTCCAGATTCCACTACGTCATTGGACTTCAATCTCCAGAATTCATCACTCAGTAAGAACTTTGTCAGTGGGGGCTGGGTTAGGATAGAGTAGTAAAAACTGTAAGCTAACATGTTCACATGGTATCAGGATGGGGATAAGTGATTTAGGAACCTCTTTATTTAGAAGTGATTTAGGAACCAATATGTAATCTTTCACAAACTGTGGCTTTTTGACTCAATAATACCCTGTCCGTAGGCCATGAGGAGGTAACTTGTGGCCTTCCAGGTGTTGCTGCACTACAGTTCCCAGCATTCCTCATCATTGGCATTACTTCCTACTTCTCTTGCTCGCTTGCATTTGTGTCAGAAGCACCTAAGACATTTCCGAGTTGAAAGAATTAGCTGGGGACATCACTGTTCCTCAGGGGGGTGCCTGATTGGGGGCTCCTTTCCTGTCCTCGTTAATATGCCCACCGAAGTGGTACCTATTTATCTACTTGCAATATTCTCTCTGGAACTGCTAGGTGGGCAGGAGCAGGAGCGAATGACGGAGGGTCACCCCGCCACACAGCAGCACTCGGGTCTTGGATGAGGGCTTGCTAATCATCATTCTAACCACATGAGCCACTGTGCACCTTCCATTTCTCTTGCTTTACTCTGACAGATAACAGGAGGGAAAGATGCAAACCCGGGGGAACCCATTTCAATGGCCAGAAATCAGCCAAATTCTTTTGAGGAGGAAGCTACCATGGATGGAAGAATGGGAAAAAATGGGGGAGGGGCATGTAAACATGGGTAGGAGCTGAACTTTCCTGATTTTCAGAGGGGGTTTTCCCCCCCTGAGAGTAGGATAATTTCCTTTAAAAAAAAAAAACAACACTATTATTCTGTGGCTGAAGTTAGTAAAAAGTTTTTTTTTTTTTAAATCACAACTTGGTTGCCCCTGCTTTAATTCATGTTTTTTTCTTCAGAACTTGGTCTCTGGCATCAGGACAATAGGTTACACCTCTGAGAGGCGTCCTACGAGTATATTGATTCATGTCAGTCCAAGTCTGGTGACATCAGATTTGAGATCTAGGAAACTGGGCGACTGCTCAACCTCACCTAGATCCTAGGACAATTGAGATAATAAATGGGTGTTAGAAGAACATGTTGTGTTTTTCCATTCTTGTTCCACAGAGAAGAAAAAAGCAAGATTAACATTTGCTTCACATGCATAAACTATGATGTTGAGAATTCAGCCTCGCACAAGATTGCATTCTTGGAAATGTTGATATACTTTTTTTTTAAAAGTGCCTTTCTATACTGGATGGGAGATCTTTCTTTTGTTCCCGGTAGAAATGTTGATAATTTAGAGAGTAAGGAATTAGTATCCATGAAGGAAGAGTTTCTGTTCAGGAATACCTCACTGCCATCTGCTGGTCCAATCCTAGTATTGCCACCCATCAATTCTCCAGAATCTGTAGTAAAAGCACTTTAAAATGTATTTAGTTATTTATTCATCAAACAAAAATTACAAATTCGAGCAAACACAATGAAAAAACTGTGACAGGGACGGTAGGCACATTAGTGCATTACACACTAGGGACCTTAGAAACTTCTTAAATATGGGATGAGGTCAACAGAAGTTAAGTTGAAATTAAAACTATGAAAGTTAGTAGCTGCTACATATAAGATTTTCTTAGTTTTGCCTTCACTTCTTGGCAGAGGTTGGCAAGTAGAGGAGAGGAAAAACCCTGAAAAAAATGTAACAACAAACATTTCCCTGTTAATCTTGAAAGATTTGAAATCCTTTGTACACCTTAACAACTGTTTTGCCGTGCAGACTGATGGATGACTTTTGAAAAGTAGGATTGCGGTATTTGTCCAGGTTTTTCAATGTAGGAATAAAACTATAGTTGTTCATGAATAAATAAGTCTCCTGGTCTTGGATCCTTGGAGCAAATGGAGCATAGTTATGAGGCCAGCAAAATCCAGATTCAAGACTCCATTCAACAATGGACATTCATGGGATTCTCTGGGTGGATCACATTCATTTTGACCAGCCTAAAATCCAAATTACAGTATTCAGTGTACAGTATACAGTAGCTTGGTTGCAGTAGTGACTGACGTTTTGTCCATTTGGTTTTCCAGGCCAAGCTGCCAGTGCACATCACTGTTGGTCAGAGATATTTATGGATGCCTCTGTTCAGTGTTGAGGGGAGTTGCTGTTTCCTTCACAACTGAGTGTAATGTGTAATACAAGTCCTCATTCAGCAGCTTGTGTTCAAAGGGAGCTTGCATCCAGTCAGCCACCTTTTCCTTGGAACGGAGGACTTTCAATATTCAGCCAAATTGTTTAAACATCTAGCTAGGGGTTTTTTCTTTCTATCATCCCCATTTTTATTAGAGTTCTAAAGAACTCAAAAACACCCATGTTTTTAAGGGAAGGATTGGGGGGGGGGGGCACATGATAGCCTTGAGGGACTATCACAAAGAAGAGGAGATTGACTCCTAACAGTGAGAACAATTAATCAGTGGAACAGCTTGCCTTCAGAAGTTGTGGGTGCTCCATCACTGGAGGTTTTTAAGAAGAGACTGGACAGCCACTTGTCTGGTATAGGGTCTCCTGCTTCAGCAGGGGGTTGGACTAGAAAATCTCCAAGATCCCTTACAACTTATTTTGTTAGATTCAGTTATGTTAGACTTATTCTCTAAAGCAGAGGTCCCCAACCTTTTGGGCACCAGGGACCGGTTCCATGGAGAGAATTTTTTCCCCAGACCGGAGGGTGCGTGGTTTTGTGTGCTGCCTGCATCCTGCAGATGGGGCTTTGCTTGTTTGTGCAGACCGGTTGCTGGCATGCCACAGACCAGTACCGGTCCATGGACCGGGGGTGGGGACCCCTGCTCTAGGGCACCAGGGGCCAGGACAATGGGTAGAAGCTTGTCAAAGAGAGCTACAATCTAAAAGTAAGGAGAAATTTTCTGGCAGTAAGAGCAATTAATCAACAGAATAGCTTGCTTCCTGCAGTTGTGGGTGCTCCGTCACTGAAGGCTGTCAGAAATAAACTGGACAACCATTTGACTTGGATAGTATAAGACTCCAGCCTTGAGCAGGGTGTTGGACTAGAACAGGGCTTTTCAACCTTTTCACCAATTGTACCACTTTTAGGATATGGCAATATTCGAGTACCACCTAGCAAGGTGTCAAAAACTTGATGACACCCCAAAAAAAAACTGTTCAAAGTTGCAATTTCACTGAAATGACTTATGACCATTTTTCACACTTATGACCATTGGAGCATGCCCAGGGTCATGTGATTTATATTTGGATGCTTGGCAACTGATTCATATTTATGATGGTCACAGTGTCCCAGGGTCATGTGATCCCCTTTTGCAACCTTTTGACAAGCAAAGTCAATGGCAGGGCTGCTGGTGGCCAAGTGCTAAAGCGGGACTTCCCTCCCTCCCACTTTCTCATGCCCACCTCCTTCTGAAGGAAGAATTTGACCCCCCATATTTTCTCTCTTCCATATATTCATCAAACAAGGAAAAGCCTCCAGAGACAGAAAAGACAAACTGCTGAGTGAACTAGCTTAAAAAGGCACATTCCCCTTTAAGAATTAGCTACTGGCTAGAAAGGAAAGTTACTGAGTGCAGACGGCACTTAAGTAAGAAAAAAAAATGTAAGTACTGGCTGCCGGCTAAGGCAGCCTCCCCAAATGGCTCCATTCATAAGTAAAGGAATGCTACAGAAAAATACTTCAAAATCCCTTGCAGCAAAACTTACAGCTAACAACAGCAGAGCAATAGAAGCTAACACGAGACATCAGCCATCAGCCAAATAGAAATTGCTAAACACTCCTTAGGAACACAAAGCCCACATTGCACAAATCCCAGAACTTCAAAGTCACAAAAGCACATAAGAATCCTTCCACTCTCCATCTCCCTCCCTCCCTCCTCCATGCCTCACCTCCAGCCATTGCTGCTTTTCATTCCTCGTGGAGGGCGAAACCCCCCCCACACACACACAGCATTTCTTGCCTGTTTGTTGCTGCCAGCACAGGTGGCTGCCACAGCAGTTGTAGATTGGCTCATGGCCGGCCGGTCTGCTTGATCTCCTCTCCCCCCACCCTCCTCCTCCTCCTCCTTTTTTCCCTTCAGTGCAGCTAGAGCTGATTCTGCCTCCTCCCAAGGCTGCTGCTTTTTCTCTCTCTCCCTCTCCCGCCCAAACTGCCTCCTTTTATAGCCTCTCCTGTCTCAGTCCCCCTCCTCCTTTCTCATGGGGGAGGGTGAGCCAGAAGTGAGCCTGGGGCCTTTACAGCTCCAGAGGACTCTCTCACTGTAAGTCTTTGCCTGCACTGGCTCTTTCCCTTTCCCACTACACTTGGCTAGGCAGGGCTGCGTACCACCTGCCACTCATTAATGTACCACAAGTGGTACGCGTACCACAGGTTGAAAAGCCCTGGACTAGAAGACCTCCAAGGTCCCTTCCAACTTTATGATTCCATGATTGCTTTAGATAGATCTGAGTTTGTTCCCGTGCTTAACAATCCTTAGCCAGGCAAACTTCCTGAATGGATTTTCCTTCCTCAGTTCAACCAACTCCAGAAAACATTGTAAGAAACTTAAGGACGTGCTAATTGAGGAAAGGGGAGATTTAACCTGAACTTATAAATTATACAGTGATGTAATTTATATGTTAGTTCATAATGATTCTGTTTCAAATTCATTCTCTCTTTCTCTCCCCACTCTCTTCCCTTTCTCCCTTGGCAGCTGTACCCATACGGAGAGCTCATAATTTCATTGGGCTTCTTCCTGGTGTTTTTTATCGAAAGCGTCGTGCTCCACTGTTGCCCCCAAGCTGTTCACTCACATGGCAACCATGAAAATCAAGAGGATCACAAGGAGCTCCCACCTTCTCACAGTTCCTTCCGGGCATTTATACTCTTCCTGTCGCTGTCCTTTCATTCAGTCTTTGAAGGACTTGCCATTGGTGTGCAAAAGGAGGCCACAAACACCATCCAACTTTGCCTGGCCGTGCTCATCCACAAAGCCATCATGAGTTTCAGCTTGTCTTTGAAGCTGGTGCAGAGTAGCACTAGGCTCCAATGGAGGATGCTCTACCTGGTGGTCTTTGCTCTGATGTCTCCTACCGGTATCAGCGTGGGCATCGGCGTCTCTCTTTTCAATGGGGACGGTAGCGGTCTGGCTCAAGCAGTCCTTGAAGGGGTGTCAGCAGGAACTTTTCTCTATATCACATTCCTGGAAATTCTTCCTTACGAGCTGAGTTCACATGAAAGCCCTCTCACCAAGTTCCTTTTTATCAGCCTAGGCTTCTCTATAATGGCTGTCATTGCCATTTGGGCATGAAACATTGCTCATGCTAAGGAACCTGGGAAACCTGCCTTCCAGGCTGCCCATCAGCCATCGTCGATACACGGACCTGTTCATTTTTGCCTTCTCTGGCACTTTGTGTTGTGGTCTTTTAATGCTGCTTATACCATCATACTTGCCTTGAGTGCTACGACAAAAATGTAGTAAGAAGAGAAACTTATAACAATCCTCCAAGGAAGTACAAGAGAAAACTCAGAGATCTAGATAAAAATAGTTGACTATGACAAATGAAGACATCAAATGGACTCATTTTCACTTCTTGAGCTACTGGAAGGCTGTAATTCAATCTTCTCAATCACTTGTCTTCCATAAAACTGAGGACTGTAGAGTAAAACAAAAAGTTAACAACAACAAAAAACATAATGGAAGAAGCAGAGCCTTCTGCAGTGGAGGTCAATGATGAAAACGGTGTTGTGTTGTCTCAACACAATTGCCACCTTTATCTACATGTGTCATGCTGCTGGATGGATGCACGAAAGGAGCATAGCTATTACTATCATAATTCTGCGAAACATCGATTCTTGAAAACATCTCTGAGAAGAAGGCAATAACTACCATCTTATTATTGCTAAGTCCATGACTTGGCTGGGAAGAATATTTAAGGGTTGGGAATGGGATGTAAAGAAAAAATTGAATGCCCCCTTCCTTTTTTAGGAAGTCAAATAAAGAGAAGACAGGCCATTATACCTGGAATGAGAAAAGGAGAGGTAAAGGAAATGTTAATTCAATATACTTTGAAAAATAACACAAAAAAACATTTTCTGGTAAACATTCATTCTGTAATTAAACATAAGGACATAGTTGTGTTGATGTCCCTCTTACTATATACCTTACTCACACACCCGTTTAAGATACTATCCTACTAGGAAAAGAACTCATGCAATTGACAACAACTATACATCAAACACCATTGTACAGATTCTATCATGTTAGCATGGTCATCATTATAAAGACCATTTATCCTTCCCAAACTTTGGAAGAAATAATGACTGTTCTGTCCAATAAGACCTAGTTTGCCATATGAACCTCTATGCTTCCATTCCTTCACTTTTTTTTGTTGGCCTTGTACTACTCAGTCAGCACCCAAATAAGCACCCTGTAACTCATCATGTCCATTATCTACAGCACAATGGTTTTAGTAAGTGATGATGGTTTGATTGTAAGGATCACTCTCAATAAGGCAGGCGATGATAATCTGATAGCAAAAGTCCTTTACAATTTAGATAGAACACTATCAATCACTGAACCTAATCCTTCCATTTGTTTCCTCACCATTTATTTATTAAACAATTTTATATAGCCACCCAACTCACATACTTTGACTTTGGATGATGTACAACATTAAAAATCTACAGTTAAAAGTTCACAGTTTAACTCTATCCTGCCCAACCCATGTTAGTCACAACAGATTCAAACAATCCACCTGATCAGCTCTGAATAGGGTCCCAGGCCCACTGAAAAAACCATGTCTTTGAGGCTTTGTAGAAAAGCAACAAGGTGTAGTTGAATCTTATCTCTGGGGTAATGATGTTCAAAAGTGAGGGAGCCACCCCAGAGAAGGCCCCACCATATGTACTTCCTGAAACATGCCCTGCTTTCCTGCTCTGATAGGCTGGGTAGATATAATTGTGGGAAGCCGGTTCACTAAATAACTTGGCCCCAAATCATGTGGAAGTTTGAAGGTGATACCCAGCACTTTGAATTGCATCTAGAAGCAAATTGGTAGCATATAAATGTGGACTTGCTTGAAACTATATGGCCTGCTATATTTTAAGCCACCTGAAGTTTTCATGGGTAGCCCCATGTAGAAAGCATTAGTAATTCTCAGAACCAAGGCACCCAGACCCAAAGTCACTCTGCCTTGCCAGTGTTCAGTTTTAACTATGAATTCTAGAAAACGTAAAAGAAAAAGGAATTTCTTAAAAATACGAAGACAATAAAACAGGGAACGTAAGGAAATGAATCAGAAGAGAGGAATAATTTTAAAATGCTCCTGATAGCATGGAAAACCGGGCTGATGCAAACTAATAAATAACTAATTGGCATTGAAATGTGCGTTAGACTAGATCAGGGGTAGGCAACCTTGGCTCTTTTATGACTTCTGGACATCAGCTCCCAGAATTCCTGAGCCAGCCATGCTGAGGAGAAAGGGAGAGGTTTCCAAGCTGAGCCATGCTGGCTCAGGAATTCTGGGAGTTGAAGTCCACAAGTCATAAAAGAGCCAAGGTTGCCTACTCCTGGACTAGATCAATGGAGGAGGAGGGGGAGGGGGAGAAGGAGAAGGAGAAGGAGGAGGGATTATCTCATTAGACTCTCTTTAGCCCTTACTTTGTCCATGTTCAGATTTTGCAAAAACATAATTTCTCTAGATCTTCAGGGACTGGTGGACTTGAGGGGAAGGGTATTATTTTGCTCTATAATTAAGAAAATCACTATGTTGCATTTCTGTAGTCTTTGGAGGTATCAAAGCTTAGAGAAAGATTACTGGGCAGAAAATGGTCAGCTACACTTTGTAAAGGCACCTCATATTTCATATTTAGCACAGAGGTTAGTTGTAACAAGCAAGGAGCAGTCAGTGGAATTTTTAATCATTCTTCCTTTTTCTTTTAACCGTCTTCATGCTTTTGCACAGAGATTTCCTCTTAGGTCTTGTTAATAAATGTTGCTTGCAATGATCACAGCTATTTTTCTGTTATATTCTATGTATTTGCCGAGATGGGATGGTAGGTCAAAAGTATTGGCAGTTCAGACCTTTTTGCTTTTATTCTTCCTTCCTGAGAATGTCATTGAGAGTTTCAAAACCATGTGCCACCAGCCCTCAAAAGATCCAGAGGAACTGCGGGGCAACAGAGATGATGCGATACTTGGGGCATTTATTTCAATCGTATTTAGTGATTTAAGTTTAGTAAATTTCATAAAACAGCCAAATACATCCAAAGCAGGATTGTAAGTACACCATTCTTCTTTGAGCTAACACATTATATGATCTAGAGAAAACCGATAGAATCAAGGAAAGAAGTAGATAATTCTGATTCAGATGCTGTAGCATTGAGTGGTTTTATCCGTTTTAAGACTTTCAAAGAGGTGGTGCTTAGGTATTCATCATAATACACAAGAGTGGGATCTGCTCATAATTACTGTAGCTAGCCATCTGAAAATGGATTTTTAGGGGGGGGGGAAATCTCAGGAGACTGAATGTCTAAAACTCACTCAAAGGCTGCAACTCTACTCACCCCATGAATGAAAGAATAGAGCTCAGTTAAAACAGGGCCATTGAACTCCCTGTCTTTTTCTACATAGCAAATACTGGGGACTTTCATAACATTTATCTGGGGTGGGAAGCAGAATTCAGACATTTAAATAAGGGCAAGTAAAATCATTTCCTTTACAATAACAAGTTTTATTAAAAAAAAATTGTTTTACAGCCAAGTGCTTAAGACACATCGTGGAGATAGGGCACTCCATAGAACAAAACAAAAGATACAGTCATACATATACAATTTAAACTACTTCTTTAAAGGTTCCCTCTCTATTTTATCAATCAAAAAAGGAAAAAGGAAAAAGGAAAAAAAAAACACAATAACAAAAAACAAAAACTGTCAATCATATTTTCACCCGTTTTCAGGCTTAACTTTCAATTAACCTATTTCAATTTAATCTTACATAAACATATAGTATATAATTTGAGTATTCCTACAATATAAATTGTTTAAATTCTATCTCTTATTATTCTATTCCACATACATATTTTGTAAATGAACATAACTTTATGTATTTTAAAACTATTACATTTTAGCCTAATATAATAAAACAATAATTATTTCTATCATAAACATATAATATAACTGTTATATTTTAATGTTTCTCAAAGGCTGCAACTCCACTCATCCCATGAATGAAAGAATAGAGCTCAGTTTAAACAGGGCCATTGAACTCCCTGTCTTTTTCTACATAGCAAATACTGGGGACTTTCATAACATTTATCTGGGGTGAGAAGCAGAATTCAGACATTTAAATAAGGGCAAGTAAAATCATTTCCAATATAACCTATTAGAAGCAGAATGCTAAATCAAGAAATTCCTTTCTGAGAATGTTCAGTTTAGATCTTCCTAATCAAATTTTTCATCTGCTGGTACCAATGAATGAAGGAACTAAATGGAAAAGATTTGAAAACACACTTGTGAAAATTGAGCTCCATATTGAGAATGAACATACATTGGTTTAGGCTTGTAGCTGTACCTGAATGTTTATGTCAGTACTTTTTTTGTGAGCCAAAAGTTTATTTATATACCTGATTGAATAATTTACTGCTGAGGTTTAACATAAATACCCTCTGTGTTGACTGCAGAAATTTATATGCTAGTAGATACTGTATCTATCATCTATTTAAAACTTTAAGTATCATAGGATCTAGAAAAGGACTTCCAAAATGCTCCTCCAACACTCTTGCCTGGATATCTTGTTGAATCTTTCATCCTGAATAATTTGAAGATTTGCTACCTTATTATGAAGTTGATGTTAACTACATGATTAACAGCAAATGCATTATTTTGCTATATGTGTTTCTAAGAAAGAGTAAAACTGATTTATCTTGGTTTTTCATTGACAAAACTAACTGTATGTATTAAGAATCCAAAGAGTAGAAGTGACATCACATTCTTATAATGGGAAAGCAATAAGATTAAATGACTGTCCATTTAGACAGAAGAATACTTGCTCGTTTACAATGGGTTGAAATGCATGATTCTACTCGGTGGTTAACATAGTGCCAGATTTGATATTGTGAGCATAGTGTGAAAAGGACAGAGTTTCTTTAAGTAAAAATCTAAAATTAAATACGAGCGCAAATTGCTGAAATTACCTACATTGTTTATAATTGGTTTGCTTCTTTTTCTGGCATAATGATGTGCATTTATGCATTTTGATTTCAGAATGATCACCAAAAACTACCAACACGTTCTTTCTATGTATTTTGCCATTCACGAGATCAACAAGAATATTAAGCTGTTACCCAATACTACCCTAGAAATGGAGATTTTTGAGCATAGCTTTGTAGCAAACTTTGCCATTCGGAACATTCTAAAATTTCTTTTTTTAAAGCAAGGGAATGCGCTAAACTACAACTGTGTCAGAAGGATGAAAAGCAAGCTCTGGGATGTCATTGGTGGCATCACCTCTCACAGCTCTGTCCACATAGCCCACATTTTGAACACCTACAAGATTCCACAGGTATGAGAAATTTTCATAGAACAGCTTGTAGTTGTGAAATGATCAGTCTCGGTAAATTAAGCTGCATTTCTTTGTGCTGCCTTGAACCGTTATTTTAACCCAGGGGTCTTCAACTTGGCCGTTTTATGACTTGTGGACTTCAACTCCCAGAATTCCTCAGGCAGGCACGCTGGCTGAGGAATTCTGGGAGTTGAAGTCCACAAGTCATAAAAGGGCCAAGTTTGAAGACCCCTGTTTTAACATTTTGATTTTAAAAATTGAAACCAATTTCAGACCCCTCCCACAAAATCTACATAAAGCAGAGGATAGGTAATCAGAAGGCCTTAGACATTTTGGATTCTATTCCTAGTGTTGATGAAGGAATAAATTGTGTTTCAAATATCTTAAAGGCACCAAGTTGCATTAAAAAATGATGACAGAATGAGAAAATATAATGAAAAAATAATAAATGAATTAGTAATTCAAAAAAATGGCCATAGTTTATTAAAACAATATTTAGAAAAATACCCGATGGGATATCAATGGATGTTGGAATTAAGTTAAAAATATTAAATATTAATTTTTGCATCTGTGTTCTTCTCTGAAGTAGTCATTCAGTATATAAGGTACCATATCTGGAGTTCTTTCATCAGACATCTCACCCTACTCTTTCACCTAAAGAACTGCTATTTTTCCTCATTTATTACATAATGTTGACATTCAAGCCACCCAGAATCATTGGATACGAGGTGGGCAGGAAATAAATAAATAAATAAATAAATAAATAAATAAATAAATAAATAAATAAATAAATAAATAAATAAATAAATAAATAAATAAATGAACGAACGAACGAACGAACGAATAAATAAATAAATAAATAAATAAATAAATAAATAAATAAATACTAACAGTTATCTTCAGTTTTAGTTAAGAGTATCACATGAGCAGGAATGATGGAGAATGGAAAAGCTCTATGTTTTTCAGGATCACAAAAGGATTCTCAGTTTAATTTTCTTTGCATGTGTCTTCCAAACAGCTCAGTTATGGCTCTTTTGACCCAGTTCTGAGTGATAAAAGACAATTCCCATCCTTCTTCAGCATGGTTCCCAATGAACATGTACAATATGAGGGGATTGTTCATTTACTGAAACATTTTGGATGGAACTGGATTGGCCTTTTAATATCAGGCAATGAAAGTGGGGAAGGCTTTCTTCGAAATCTTCAGCCAAAGCTCTTGAAGAATAATATTTGCATTGCTTTGAGGGAATTGATCCCAGTAATCAAAACTCTCAAATTAGGTGAAGATTTTTTTACACGACTAGAGGACATAGCAGTTGCTATGTCATTGACTAAAACGAATGTGTTCCTTGTTTCTGGAGATGTGCAATCCATGATGACTTTACAGTTGATTCTCCAAGTCACTGAATCAATGAATTGGCCAATGGGTCACCGAGTGTGGGTCATAACTTCTCAGTGGGATGTCACTGCTGTTTACTTGAGGCAGAATAAACTCCCAGCACAAATCTTGAACGGTTCCTTATTTTTCTCACTGCACACAAACATGGTCCCGAGATTTCAGGAATTTTTTGAAAAAATGAACCCTTATTTTGATTCCTTTCCTTCACTTGATTGGTTCTGGGCATCTGCATTTCATTGTACCATACCCCCCTATTACAACGGAGAAAAATACTGCACTGGGTATGAAGAACTGGGGAGACTCCCTGGCTCTTTGTTTGAAATGACCATGTCTGGAGAGAGCTACAATATTTACAATGGGGTTCATTCTGCAGCACATGCCCTGCATGCAATTCATTCCACAAGAGCAAATCCGGCTTTTCTGAGAAATCAGAACAGAGAAAATCTCTGGGATGTTCAGCCCTGGCAAGTAGGTTATTTCTCTTCTCAGATACACCTGTTTAAGGACTGAAGAGGATGAGGTGGAAACAGCAATATAAAGACTTTGCAATTAGTCAATTGATTGACTAATTATTTGCTATCAGGTCATTGGTGATGCTTAGGAATCACAGAGAACAATTTCTCTCCACGATGACTTGTTTAAGGATGTTCAGGTCTTTGAATTGTACACTCTTTGCCAGCATAATTCTAAATTGGGAATGTGGGAATGACCTTTGGAAACGGGGCCAAGAGATGCTGCCTATGGAACAGGCAAATGGAGACAATTCTGTATCATGTTTTCAGTCTAAAAACTTAGGGAGGGTTAACAACTTCATTAAATTTATTCCATCCACTGCTTCTCAATCAATGAAGTTTAGGGCTTTAATGCAATGTCTGATGTTTGACTTGAAAATGGTGGGTATATACTGTATGCTTAAGATTATATTGTGGGAACTGGTTGTTTTTTTTTCTTTTTTAGCTTAAAAAGACAGTGATTTGCCTTAATTTACACAATTTCCTATTCAAGTAGGGGACCTATTTGAATTATTATAATCTGGATACATTGTATGCATTATAACTTCCCTTTCAAGAAGTTCAAGAATTCATATGATATTTATTTTAAAAAGTACCACTCAAAAGAACTTTAGAAAACAAAGAGTTTTGCAGTACTGTGATTAAAGTATAAGAGGAGGGGAAGTGTAAGTGAAAATGTATATGTTGAATCCTCTTAATAAATCATGGCCTTCCTTTTAACTTTCTCAGAACTTTTAGCTATTATTCTGTATTGCCTACTATTCTTCTAACAGTGATGATCAAGAGAGGTTTGAGAGATTGCTTTTTCAGAATCTTTCTTTTCAAATCTGAGTTCATTGCAAATAATATTATAGCTACTAACCTCAATTTGAACAGAATTCATTGGTCAAAAAACGATCTCCATATTTCACTGAGAGATTGTTATGCCGTCTTTTGGTTTCTGATCTAACTTTATTTTTCCTGTAGCCACTTGCTTCTTATTAAAAATAATATAATTCATAAAACAAACAATTTGGAAGAGAGGAAAAGTTAGTCTTCCATTGTAGAAAACATCTTGCCTAGAAATGTAGATGATGTCAATATTTTTCCATTCCTTAAAAAGGAGGGGAAATGCAGGTAAAAATGTATGTGTTGAATCCTCTTAATAAATCCTGGTGTTCTTAGGTTTGGAGATATTGTCCTATACCACCTATTATTCTTCTAACAGTGATGATCAATAAAAGTTTGCGAGATTGCTTTTCGAGAATTTTTCTTTTCTAACATAAATTTGAGTTCATTGCAAAAATATGTATAGATACTAATCTCCATTTGAACAGAGTTCAACGGTTAAAATATGATCTTTAATATTTCATTGAGGGACTATTACCCCATCTTTTGGTTTCTGATCTTACTTTTATTCCTCCCTTCGATCCAGCTCCACCACTTTCTGAGACATCTCCGTTTTAATAACAGTGCAGGGGATGAAATCTTTTTTGATGAAAAGGGAAACTTTGACCCTGGATATGATATCCAGAACTTGGTCACATTCCATAATAATTCCTTCCAGAGACTCCAGGTTGGAAGAATGGATTCCAGAGCGCCCAATGGGAAAAAGTTCAGCATCAGTGAAGATGCCATTCTTTGGCATCACAAATTTCAGCAGGTGGGACATTTGTGGATATTTTAATATGGCAGATTACATCTTTTGGAGGAAATTTTTGTGTGTGATAACTTGAAAATCCACACATGAAGACTATTGGTGATGTCCTGGAGTCTTGTGGTTTGGGGAATATTTGGGTTTTTCTTTTGGAAGATATTTAATTTTCCAAATTAGTTTTGGAATTTGGAATATGTCATTCTTCCTGACTCATTTCACTAATTCTTAACAGGTTATTGAAAATCAATAAAAACTCTGAACATGAATAATGATAGTATTGTCTCAACTAATTTTTATCCCTAAAAGAAATGCAAGGAATCATGTAAAAAACATGAGCCTGGACATGTATCATGCATCTCATAACGATTTGCATCAAATGTGGAACATTCCTGGCAAACATTTCACTATTCAAACTTCTTGAGCTCAAAAGCAATTGCTCAGTCCCTGAATTTAGTAAACTAATACACTCCAAATAAAGTTGTGTATTTCCAAAAACTATTGTTAAATTCCATATTTTTTTTCTAGGTACCTCCTCATTCCAAGTGTGTGGAGAGCTGCCATCAGGGATGCATGAAAGTCGTTCAAGAGGGGGCACAAGTTTGTTGTTACAATTGCACTAAGTGCCCTGAAGGAAGAATTTCAGTCCAAATTGGTAAGTAAAACAAAAATTATACTGTAGGGGAATGGTTTTTATTCTACTTTGTAATGGGCCTGGTGGTATGCTGGAATATCTTATTGCTAAGAATTAGCATTACGGTATAAATGGAATGGGACATATGAATGGCATCACCAGGAGTGATTTCTATAAATTACCTTTGCAAAATAGTCTAAATGATTGGAAATGATAACACCTTCTTCATGTACAGTAACAGTTGTAATTTCGGGAATTGCTCGTAAGCACTAGGGGGTGCTGATCACGTAACTTTTTTTTGTATAACATGTTTTTATTGAATTTTTTTTTTGTTTTACAACCAAGTGCTTAGGACTCATCGTGGAGATAGGGCACTCCATGGAACAAAGTAAAAAATATAATCATACATGAACAATTTAAATTACTTCTTTAAAGTTTCCCTCTCTATTTTATCAATAAAAAAAAACAAAAAAAACAAAAAAAACAAAGAACAAAAACTATTAATAATATTTCCACCCGTTTTCAGGCTTAACTGACTTCAATTAACATATTCCAATTTGGCCTTACATAAACATATAGTATACAATTCGGGTATCCATATAATATAGATTGTTTCTAACATATACGTATTACTCCAATTATTCACTTTATACTTCTCAGTTAAATTCTATCTCTTATTCTATTCTATTTCACATACATATTTTATAAATGAACATGACTTTAAGTATTTTAAAACCATTTTACATTTTAGCCTGAATTATTTCTAATTATTTCTAAAATAGACATATAATATAACTATTATATATATATATATATATATATATTAATATTTCTCAACTGTATTCTATTTCCTGTACTCTATCAAATATTTTTATAAATCAATCCAACATTCAATCATTGTAAATAAAAATATCAGTAATATTTCATCAATCTCAATCCAACTCCTTTAATTTTAATTTTTCCAATTTTCCGTAATTGCCATTCCAGACCATAATCAAATCCATAATTTACATCAATATTAACTCAGACTAAAATCTTAGACCTTAGAAATCTCAAAAATATTAGCTCAATCAAAGTCTCTATAAGCCATTTTACCCATCAGATAAAGTTTTAACACATATTTTTAAACCTAATTCTAGCTTTCTTTTTATGCCAAGTAGGTTTCCACAATAGGGCCTTTAGTTCCTCCCCTCTTAGTATTTGGCTATACACATTTTCCCACAATTGCGTCCAATCGTAGTCTTCTTCTCTTTTTTCCAGTATTGTCTGCACTATATAATAGTCTTAATCAGTATGGTGATTATTCGTTGTTTGTTCATATTGTCAGCATTTTTAATGTCTCGTATTTGAAAGTCCATTTCTGTTGCTTTTAAGATTATAGATGTTTTAGTTGAATTCTGCCTTTGGTCATCAGAAATCTCCATCATTTGTATATAAGGTGTAGCCTCTTCCTCTTCAGTGGGTTGTAAATATAAATCCTCCATCTCATTAAGTTGTAAATCTAGTTGTGTGTCATGATCAGTCAAAATTTGAGATTCCCTTTTTAACTCTGGAACATCCTCTTTCCTGAGCGTTCTAAAATGTTCTCTTAATTCCTCTTTCATTTCCAAATTTTTTTTTAGTATAAGTCCATAGTTAAGCTGTGAGTGGGATTCCATTCTTCGTTTATTTTTTTTAGTGAAAGTTCAGCTTAAAAGATAGATTGCAATATTATAAAATATAAAATCCAAACAGAAATAGGGGGGGGGGAAACAAGTAATCAAGCCCAGCACAAAGATAAAGACAGCAAAAATCCCAGTCAGTATTGTGAATATCTAATTTATAATCCAAAGTGATATTAAAAGAGGATGTCTTAAAAGTCAATTATTATATTGTAATCCTAAAGCGAAAGGAAATCCATTTTTCTGGGATGTATATTTTATATTATAAAGTCAAACAAACTAGAAGTAGAAAATTGAGCAAGTTCCAAAAGATATACCAATGTCTGGGCGTCACGCCAAGTTCAGGGAATGAAAGTTCAGCTGCAAATGGTTACATTGTTACAATAGATCTGTCTGGGCTTCAGGCCAAGTTCAGAGTTACATTGTAACCATACAATCCACATGAATCCGCCCAGAAAGCCGAAGAGTTTTTTTTTTCTTTTTAAAGTAGATAAAAATGTTCAGAAGGGGGGGAGGAAGAAAAACACTCCACTCCCCTCCCTAAAGATTTCCACTTAAGCTGAAAACAAGCAAGCAGAGAGAGGGACCTGCCGCTCCCTCCGCGCTGATCACGTAACTTTGAACAACCGTTAAGTGAATGCTCGTAACTCGGGGATTACCTGTATTCCAGATGCTGACCAATGTAAGAGATGCCCAGAAGATCAGTATCCCAATGAAGCAAAGGATCATTGCCTTTCCAAAAGTTTCAGTTATTTATCCTACGGTGAACCCTTGGGGGTCACTTTGACTTCCTTGACTCTTTTCTTTTCGGGAACCCTCATTTTAGTGTCAGTGACTTTCATCCTGCACTGGGAGACCCCCATCGTCAAAGCCAACAACAGGAACATCACCTGCATCCTTCTTTCCTCTCTACTGCTTTGTTTTCTTTGCTCATTGCTGTTTATTGGCTGGCCTGGAGAGGTGACATGCTTTCTCAGGCAAACAATATTTGGCACCGTTTTCTCCATTTCTATTTCCTGTATCTTGGCCAAAACCATCCTGGTAGTTCTGGCCTTTGTGGCCTCTAAGCCAGGAAACCAGATGAGAAAGTGGCTAGGGAAAAGACTGGCAGGATCCATCATTGTCATCTGCTCCTTCATTCAAGGTATTATCTGCGCAATATGGTGGATCACATTTCCTCCCTTCCCTGAGTTTGACATGCACTCTCAGATAGATAAGATCATTGTGCAATGTAATGAAGGCTCCGATTTCATGTTTTATATTGTCCTGAACTACTTGGGACTTCTGGCCAGTATCAGTTTCACTGTGGCTTTCTTTGCAAGGAAATTGCCTGATACTTTTAATGAAGCCAAGCTGATCACCTTCAGTATGCTTGTATTTTGTAGCGTTTGGGTGTCCTTCATCCCAGCTTATCTTAGCACCAGGGGGAAATACATGGTGTCTGTGGAGATCTTCTCCATCTTGGCCTCTACTGCAGGTCTACTGGGTTGCATCTTTATCCCCAAGTGCTACATCATTCTCTTGAAGCCACATCTAAACACAAAAGAACATCTGTCCAAGAGAACAGTTTAATTGTTATGTGTACATTCTATTGGAAGTATTTTCATAGTTACCAGAATCTTCCATCAGGAAAATCCCCAAAATTCAATATCGGTAATTAGAACCATGCAATAAAGGTCTTCCCTCTTATTGTGTTCTATGTATGTGTGATGCATGTAATAAAGGGCAGGACTTTGAATGCTCAGTTACAACTTCTGTCTTCACTTTTTAAATAAATAAATAAATAGCCTGGCTGATGATGAAACTTCATTGAAAGAACACTATTGTGTGCTGTGGCTCAGTGTCTTAATAATGCTGGAGATGATCTTTGCTCCAACAGTTCATGTCCTAGCACTGTGTGGTGGGCTGAGCTCCAGTCACTCACCTCAGCTTCTGTCCATATAGCAATTTGAAAGCATGTTCTTGTGAGTAGATAAATAGGTACTATTCTGGTAGGGAGACAAGCCAGTGCTTAGTGCAGAAGGATAGAATCCTGCTGGTGCTATACTTTCCAGGGTGCAAAGCTCATTTGTGAGGTGGCTTCAGTGAAGGAAGAGGGCCTTGGATGATGCTGCAGAAAAGCCACCCATCTTCCGTTTTGGTGCAGAGCTCGCTTCAACTCCTGTAGTGCACCTTGGGAAGTGTGCAAGTGTGAACCAAATAGGGCTAGTAAATAGGCAGTCAAACTGTTACTCTGCATTAGCACTGTAGTCTTCTGGCTAATGTAACATTGCCATACGATAGATAGATGATAGATAGATAGATAGATAGATAGATAGATAGATAGATAGATAGATAGATAGATAGATAGATAGATAGATAGATAGATAGATAGATAGATAGATAGATAGATAGATAGATAGATAGATGATAGATAATAGATAGGATAGATATTATGATATGGATAGATGGATGGATGGATGGATAGGATAGGATAGATAGATAGATAGATAGATAGATAGATAGATAGATAGATAGATAGATAGATAGATAGATAGATAGATAGATAGATAGATAGATAGATAGATAGATAGATATCAAAGTAGATATACTACCACATCTGTTTTGCTGTGGTTTGGTTATTGTTTCATGGTTATTTCACCAGTAATCCAAAGGTACGTAAATCCCAAGGAATGCATTTCTGTAGAACCTCCTGTCCTTTATTTGAAAAAAATATTTTATTAGGTGACACCTGCAGATACTATGAGATGAATAAAGCATTTTGACAAAAGAAAAGGAGGTTAAAGTATATTGATTTTGATTCTTAATTTAATTTGTCATAAACTGTACCTTCTTCAAGGCTAAATTGTTAGCATCACATGTATCACTGTGGGGATTGATTTTCCACAAGACATTTTTGAAAGAGGAGAGAATCAAGTTATATCGCATATTCTTTGCATAACCTCTGGGTAATAAAGTATTTTCAAATCATATTTATTTTATAGTTTAAAAAAATACTCTTAATTTATATATATATATATATATATATATATATATATATATATATATATATATATATATATATATATATATATATTCTTAATTATGCTAAAAATCCGAATCCCAGGTAAACACATGTCATAAAGCAAATAGATAAAAACGATCACCGGGATAAAAATCTTAAAACAAAGATTGATAAAAAGCTGAGCTTTCGTCGGCCACACTGCCGACATCATCAGAGCATATAACGTGTTTGGGAGTCCGTTCTTATATGACAAAGCTAAGCTTTCGTCGGCCACACTGCCGACATCATCAGAGCATATAACGTAGAATTTGGGAGTCCGTTCTTATATGACTGGCTGTTTCTGCGCCCGGGCTCTCGACCTGGTCATCGGTCCGCTCCTCGGCGTCAGGCGCACCGTTGTTAAAGGGGCCGTTTCCACAGGTATCCTCTCTCCTCCAGTTGCCGTTGTTCTTAGGGCATGTGTGTTGGTGTTAGGGCGTCGAGTGTCCGATCGCTCCTGCTCCTCCCGTTTCGTGCCGGGGGATCGGGTATCAAATCGTTCTTGTTTCTCTCCTCCTCCTCCTAGACGATAGGGACACGACCGCGCTCAGCGACGAAGGAAACAACGAATAATGGGTGCAGACCGCGAGACGACTATTTCCTGCGCCCCCGCACACGCGCTGAAGAAACTACACGCTCCACGGGTAGCTCAGGGACATGGAGACAGACTAATATGAACAGGACCATGGGGATGGGACGGGGAGGAGAGAAACAAGAACGATTTGACACCCGATCCCCCGGCACGAAACGGGAGGAGCAGGAGCGATTGGACACTCGACCCCCTAACACCAACACACATGCCCTAAGAACAATGGCAACTGGAGGAGAGAGGATACCTGTGGAAATGGCCCCTTTAACAACGGTGTGCCCGACGTCGAGGAGCGGACCGATAACTAGGTCGAGAGCCCGGGCGCAGAAACAGCCAGTCATATAGGAACGGACTCCCAAATCTTACGTTATATGCTCTGATGATGTTGGCAGTGTGGCCGACGAAAGCTCAGCTTTGTAAACTAAACAATCTTTGTTTTAAGATTTTTATCCCAGTGATCGTTTTTATTTATTTGCTTTATTATATATATATATATATATACTTCTGAATCAGGGCTGCCAATAAACTAAAGTCCAGTCTAGAAAGTTGAAAAGCCTTTTTCCCAGGGAGGGAAATGATGTGACAGTGAGGTGTAAACATTTTCAGGGTTCTCAAGTTCCCAGATTTTATAGAAAAATATCAAATACCGAATGAAATTCTAAAGAGCAAGAAATAGAGACTGGACTAATGTAAAATACTATATTCAATTACAAAATTATATTGAATAAAATATGGGGTGATAAGGGCAGATTAAAAGTATCCAATTTTTCATAATAAATCTCCAAATTAGTTATGGAATTTACAAGGTACCACATCTGGAAGCACATTTCTTGTTCTGTGAATATTTGAAGAGAAACGGAAATGTCAAAAGAGAAAAATTTTCACAATAAAATAAATGCTCTTTTCATGGACCTAATATAAAAATGGTTGGAGAAAATCACATGACATGACTGAGTTAACACACACCAACATTTGTATTGGTAACAATGGTCATTACAAACATTACCAACATATGAACCCTCACTTGTTTTTTAACTTTAGTTGCCATCTGATATTTCCATCACCTCTGAAAATGAAACATGAAAGGAACTCAATCTCTGAAATGTAAATCATTTCCCCTTTAAATCCTTGGAATTTCCTGTTGACCTGATAGAATTTAAATATATAAATATATAAAAAAAAAATTAAGCAGACAAGAATAAACTGGGAAAAATACAAATACATACAGTAAGAGCTAAGTACAAAATAAAGAGTGTTGAGTTGCTGGCGAGCATAACAATTAACAAACACAGATAAATCCAAATCTCACCAGCAATGCTGTGTGTATGGGATGTGGATTGTTGTCCTCATATCAACACATGTCATGGATTAGGCTGGATTCTTCTCTGTGCTTCCCCCTCCCCAGAATGCTAAAAAATGGAGTCTGATCTTCCAGGATGCACCTGTCTTTCAGAATGAGGGAGGATGGGAGGATGGGATCCCTCTAAGGTCAAACATCATCACATCAATTTCCAAACAATGAAGATTTGTCTGCGGCCACTAGATGGGGATCAACACATTCCAGAGAACAACAAGCATATATGCACAAATTATATGCTAGGGGCATGACAAGATTAATTAAACCGTGTTAAGGCAAAGGGAGGGCTTTCATGTCACCAACCATCCCCACAAGTGCATACTTCTTTGGGCTCCCCTGGTAAGGCTGCAGAACCATGTTTTAACTCCTTTTCAGAAGGCCAAGAGAGTGGATGCCCCTCTCACATTCAGGGGAAGAATATTCCATAGGGCAGGAGCAACAGCAGAGAAGGCTCTCTTCGTAGACCTTCCTCACCCCAGTCAGAGTTCTTTAACTGATGAGGTCTGCAAATTCTTTCCCTGCCTAATTCAATTGCCTCCAGAAGTTGTGAATGCTCCAACACTGAAAGTTTTTAAGAAGAGATTGGACAACCATTTGTCTGAAATGGTATAGGGTTTCCTGCCTAGAAAGACTAGAAGACCTCCAAGGTCCCTTCCAACTCTGTTATTCTATTCTATTCTATTCTATTCTATTCTATTCTATTCTATTCTATTCTATTCTATTCTATTCTATTCTATTCTATTCCATTCCATTCTATTCTATTCCATTCCATTCCATTCTATTCCATTCCATTCCATTCCATTCCATTCCATTCCATTATTTGCCAAGTCTCCCATGTGAGCCACCAAGAATCAGTCAATCAGAAAGGTCAAACAATATATTCTGGAGCAAAGATATATAATAACTCTGAATTATTTGTTATATTGGGCAGAGTTCTGTATTGGGCAGTGTTGGTCTTCAGTGTTTAGTGACTGCGAAAGAGTAACAGTTGAAGAACATTACAATCTGCTGGTTTAATTCAAGTATTGCCACACACCAACTGCCCAGTCTTCCATGTGAACCATCAAGAACCCTAGAACTTAGAGAAAGAATGTTATCTATACCTGAGATGAATCCTCAAGGAATTATAATATATTGTCACTGAGAAAGATTGCTAACATTTTGGAACATTAGTGAAGTACAAAGTGAAACCACCAGATTATATTATTATAAATGAAAACATAGTGCCTGATCATGTTAAGTAGTTGGGTAATGAAATGTCTGCAAACAAACCACAAAGCTCAGAGAACAATAAGGACTCCACAGTTCAACTCTAGGCTGCAGACAATTTCTTCTATTGCATAAAATATTATTTTTGAAAAATGTTGTCTTTAATCAGAATAAAGAGTGTTTTGAATTGCCGTGCCTTTGAAGTGTTGCTCTTCAACCACTAATATCTGTGGAGATGTAGAAGAGAGAGGAATTTCTAAAAAATATGAAATAACAAAACAGGGAATGCAAGAAATGAATTAGAACAGAGGACTTTATTCAAACTACTCCTAATAGAATGGAAAGTTGGCCTGACACCAACAAATGGTTGACTCTTTGGCATGGCAATGAGGATTACAGTAGATCAATGTTAGTAACCTACTTTCCAGGAACTAAACCTCCTGAATCTTCTGAGTATAGGATTGCAAGGCAAGAAAAAAGAATCTGGACAGACGACCTTTCATCCAGACTCATCTTATTAGACTCTCTATAATCCTTATTTTGGCCATGTTCAGAGTTTGCATCAACATCATTTCGTTAGATATTCAGGGATTACTGGACTTGAGGGAAGGTAATTATTTGCCCTACAATTAAAAAGTTCACTATGTTACATTTCTGTAATCTTTGGAGATATCAAAGCTAGCAAAGATTTCTGGGAGGAAAGTAGTCAGCTATGTTTTGAAAAGGCACCTCATATTTCATATTTAGCCCAAAGCATAGTTGTATTAAGCAAGGAAAAGTCAGTGGGAGTTTCAACAATTCCTCCCTTTTCTTTTTCTTTTAATCATCTTGATTCTTCTGACCAGAGATTTTCTCTTAGGTTTTGTTAATAAATGATAGCCTTGAGGGACTATCCCAAAGAAGAGGAGATTGACTCCTAACAGTGAGAACAATTAATCAGTGGAACAGCTTGCCTTCAGAAGTTGTGGGTGCTCCATCACTGGAGGCTGTCAGAAATAAACTGGACAACCATTTGACTTGGATAGTATAAGACTCCAGCCTTGAGCAGGGTGTTGGACTAGAAGACCTCCAAGGTCCCTTCCAACTTTATGATTCCATGATTGCTTTAGATAGATCTGAGTTTGTTCCCGTGCTTAACAATCCTTAGCCAGGCAAACTTCCTAATGGATTTTCCTTCCTCAGTTCAACCAACTCCAGAAAACATTGTAAGAAACTTAAGGACGTGCTAATTGAGGAAAGGGGAGATTTAACCTGAACTTATAAATTATACAGTGATGTAATTTATATGTTAGTTCATAATGACTCTGTTTCAAATTCATTCTCTCTTTCTCTCCCCACTCTCTCCACTTTCTCCCTTGGCAGCTGTACCCATACGGAGAGCTCATAATTTCATTGGGCTTCTTCCTGGTGTTTTGTATCGAAAGCGTGGTGCTCCACTGTTGCCCCCAAGCTGTTCACTCACATGGCAACCATGAAAATCAAGAGGATCACAAGGAGCTCCCACCTTCTCACAGTTCCTTCCGGGCATTTATACTCTTCCTGTCGCTGTCCTTTCATTCAGTCTTTGAAGGACTTGCCATTGGTGTGCAAAAGGAGGCCACAAACACCATCCAACTTTGCCTGGCCGTGCTCATCCACAAAGCCATCATGAGTTTCAGCTTGTCTTTGAAGCTGGTGCAGAGTAGCACTAGGCTCCAATGGAGGATGCTCTACCTGGTGGTCTTTGCTCTGATGTCTCCTACCGGTATCAGTGTGGGCATCGGCGTCTCTCTTTTCAATGGGGACGGTAGTGGTCTGGCTCAAGCAGTCCTTGAAGGGGTGTCAGCAGGAACTTTTCTCTATATCACATTCCTGGAAATTCTTCCTTACGAGCTGAGTTCACATGAAAGCCCTCTCACCAAGTTCCTTTTTATCAGCCTAGGCTTCTCTATAATGGCTGTCATTGCCATTTGGGCATGAAACATTGCTCATGCTGAGGAACCTGGGAAACCTGCCTTCCAGGCTGCCCATCAGCCATCGTCGATACACGGACCTGTTCATTTTTGCCTTCTCTGGCACTTTGTGTTGTGGTCTTTTAATGCTGCTTATACCATCATACTTGCCTTGAGTGCTACGACAAAAATGTAGTAAGAAGAGAAACTTATAACAATCCTCCAAGGAAGTACAAGAGAAAACTCAGAGATCTAGATAAAAATAGTTGACTATGACAAATGAAGACATCAAATGGACTCATTTTCACTTCTTGAGCTACTGGAAGGCTGTAATTCAATCTTCTCAATCACTTGTCTTCCATAAAACTGAGGACTGTAGAGTAAAACAAAAAGTTAACAACAACAAAAAACATAATGGAAGAAGCAGAGCCTTCTGCAGTGGAGGTCAATGATGAAAACGGTGTTGTCTCAACACAATTGCCACCTTTATCTACATGTGTCATGCTGCTGGATGGATGCACGAAAGGAGCATAACTACTACTATCATAAATCTGCGAAACATCAATTCTTGAAAACATCTCTGAGAAGAAGGCAATAACTACCATCTTATTATTACTAAGTCCATGACTTGGCTGGGAAGAATATTTAAGGCTTGGGAATGGGATGTAAAGAAAAAATTGAATGGCCCCTTCTACCTGGAATGAGAAAAGGAGAGGTAAAGGAAATGTTAATTCAATATACTTTGAAAAATAACACAAAAAAACATTTTCTGGTAAACATTCATTCTGTAATTAAACATAAGGACATAGTTGTGTTGATGTCCCTCTTACTATATACCTTACTCATACACCCATTTAAGATACTATCCTACTAGGAAAAGAACTCATGCAATTGACAACAACTATACATCAAACACCATGATATAAATTCTATCATGTTAGCTGGTCATCATTATAAAGAACATTTATCCTTCCCAAACCTTGGAAGAAATAATGACTGTTCTGTCCAATAAACCCTAGTTTGCCATATGAACCTCTATGCTTCCATTCCTTCACTTTTTTTAGTTGGCCTTGTACTACTCAGTCAGCACCCAAATAAGCACCCTGTAACTCATCATGTCCATTATCTACAGCACAATGGTTTTAGTAAGTGATGATGGTTTGATTGTAAGGATCACTCTCAATAAGGCAGGCGGTGATAATCTGATAGCAAAAGTCCTTTACAATTTAGATAGAACACTATCAATCACTGAACCTAATCCTTCCATTTGTTTCCTCACCATTTATTTATTAAACAATTTTATATAGCCACCCAACTCACATACTTTGACTTTGGATGATGTGCAACATTAAAAATCTACAGTTAAAAGTTCACAGTTTAACTCTATCCCGCCCAACCCATGTTAGTGACAACAGATTCAAACAAGCCACCTGATCAGCTCTCAATAGGGTCCCAGGCCCATTGAAAAAACCATGTCTTCGAGGCCTTGTAGAAAATCAACAAGGTGTAGTTGAATCTTATCTCTGGGGTAATGATGTTCAAAAGTGAGGGAGCCACCCCAGAGAAGGCCTCACCATATGTACTTCCTGGATACTTCCTGAAACATGCCCTGCCTTCCTGCTCTGATAGGCTGGGTAGAGCCGGTTCATTAAATAACTTGGGGAGCCGGTTCATTAAATAACTTGGCTCCAAATCATGTGGAAGTTTGAAGGTGATACCCAGCACTTTGAATTGCATCTAGAAGCAAATTGCTAGCATATAAATGTGGACTTGCTTGAAACTATATGGGCTGCTATATTTTAAGCCACCTGAAGTTTCCATGGGTAGCCCCATGTAGAAAGCATTATAATAGTCCAAACCACAACTGATCAAGGTATGGGTGCCTGTGAAAAGGGACTATTGGTCCAGGAATGAACATAACTAGTGCACAACACACAGTTGTGCAAAGGGTTTCCCGGTCACGACCTTCTTTTTGAGCAGGAACTGTAAGTCCAGGAAAATCTCCAGATTCCACATAAGGGCAGTGCAACCCCATCCATGGCCCAAAATAGTAATTCTCAGAACCAAGGCACCCAGACCCAAAGTCACTCTGCCTTGCCAGTGTTCAGTTTTAACTTGCTGCTCCCCATCCAGATCTCAAAAGTTTCAGGCATTGAGAAAGAACAGTTGTAGCATTATTTAACTCACATGGGCAGAGATGTACAACTGAGTATCATCATTATATTGCTATCTTGACTCATGGTAGCTGATGATCTCAATCAACGGTTTCATTTCATTATAACATTTGTACATAAAAATTGTCTCAGTCCTTTTTCTAAAATATGTCTACTGCATTGCTACCAGTTGCAGCAGTCTGGAGCTCTGAGCAATAGACCAAGATGGGAATTTTGTAATTTAAATGGGAATACTCAGTTCTTCACATCTGTCTTAGAATCCGAACTTTGTACATATTTGAAGTGCAGGTTACTTGTGGATGCCCAGTTTTTATTATCTCTCTTTAAAACAACAACAACAACAACAAACTAAAATCCTATGAATTCTAGAAGATGTAAAAGAAAAAGGAATTTCTTAAAAATACGAAGACAATAAAACAGGGAACGAAAGGAAATGAATCGGAAGAGAGGAATAATTTTAAAATGCTCCTGATAGAATGGAAAACCGGGCTGATGCAAACTAATGGATAACTAATTGGCATTGAAATGTGGGTTAGACTAGATCAGGGGTAGGCAACCTTGGCTCTTTTATGACTTCTGGACATCAACTCCCAGAATTCCTGAGCCAGCCATGCTGAGGGGAAAGGGAGAGGTTTCCAAGCTGAGCCATGCTGGCTCAGGAATTCTGGGAGTTGAAGTCCACAAGTCATAAAAGAGCCAAGGTTGCCTACCCCTGGACTAGATCAATGGAGGAGGAGGGGGAGGGGGAGAAGGAGAAGGAGGAGGGATTATCTCACTAGACTCTCTTTAGCCCTTACTTTGGCCATGTTCAGATTTTGCAAAAACATAATTTCTCTAGATCTTCAGGGACTAGTGGACTTGAGGGAAGGGTATTATTTTGCCCTATAATTAAGAAAATCACTATGTTGCATTTCTGTAGTCTTTGGAGGTATCAAACCTAGAGAAAGATTACTGGGCAGAAAATGGTCAGCTACACTTTGTAAAGGCACCTCATATTTCATATTCAGCACAGAGCTTAGTTGTAACAAGCAAGGAGCAGTCAGTGGAAGTTTTAATCATTCTTCCTTTTTCTTTTAACCATCTTCATGCTTTTGCACAGAGATTTCCTCTTCGGTCTCGTTAATAAATGTTGCTTGCAGTGATCACAGCTATTTTTCTGTTATATTCTGTGTATTTGCCGAGATGGGATGGTAGGTCAAAAGTATTGGCAGTTCAGACCTTTTTGCTTTTATTCTTCCTTCCTGAGAATGTCAGTGAGAGTTTGAAAACCATGTGCCACCAGCCCTCAAAAGATCCAAAGGAACTGCGTGGCAACACAGATGATATGATACTTGGGGCATTTATTTCAATCGTATTTAGTGATTTAAGTTTAGTAAATTTCATAAAGCAGCCAAATACATCCACAGCAGGATTGTAAGTACATCATTCTTCTTTGAGTTAACACATTATATGATCTAGAGAAAACCGATAGAATCAAGGAAAAAAGCAGATAATTCTGGTTCAGATGCTGTAGCATTGAGTGGTTTTATCCGTTTTAAGACTTTCAAAGAGGTGGTGCTTAGGTATTCATCATAATACACAAGAGTGGGATCTGCTCATAATTAGCTAGCCATCTGAAAATGGATTTTTAGGGGGGGGAATCTCAGGAGACTGAATGTCTAAAACACACTCAAAGGCTGCAACTCCACTCATCCCATGAATGAAAGAATAGAGCTCAGTTAAAACAGGGCCATTGAACTCCCTGTCTTTTTCTACATAGCAAATACTGGGGACTTTCATAACATTTATCTGGGGTGGGAAGCAGAATTCAGACATTTAAATAAGGGCAAGTAAAATCATTTCCAATATAACCTATTAGAAGCAGAATGCTAAATCAAGAAATTCCTTTCTGAGAATGTTCAGTTTAGATCTTCCTAATCAATTTTTTCATCTGCTGGTGCCAATGAATGAAGGAACTAAATGGAAAAGATTTGAAAACTTGAGGTCCATATTGAGAATGAACATACATTGGTGTAGGCTTGTAGCTGTACCTGAATGTTTATGTCAGTACTTTTTTTGTGAGCCAAAAGTTTATTTATATACCTGATTGAATAATTTACTGCTGAGGTTTAACATAAATACCCTCTGTGTTGACTGCAGAAATTTATATGCTAGTAGATACTGTATCTATCATCTATTTAAAACTTTAAGCATCATAGGATCTAGAAAAGGACTTCCAAAATGCTCCTCCAAAACTCTTGCCTGGATATCTTGTTGAATCTTTCATCCTGAATAATTTGAAGATTTGCTACCTTATTATGACGTTGATATTAACTACATGATTAACAGCAAATGTATTATTTTGCTATATGTGTTTCTAAGAAAGAGTAAAACTGATTTATCTTGGTTTTTCATTGACAAAACTGTTTTTCATATGTATTAAGAATCCAAAGAGTAGAAGTGATATTACATTCTTATAATGGGAAAGCAACAAGATGAAATGACTGTCCATTTAGGCAGAAGAATACTTGCTCGTTGAAATGCATGGTTCTACTCGGTGGTTAAAATAGTGGCAGATTCGATATTGTGAGCATAGTGTGAAAAGGACAGAGTTTCTTTAAGTAAAAATCTAAAATTAAACACGAACGCAAATTGCTGAAATTACCTACATTGTTTATAATTGGTTTGCTTCTTTTTCTGGCATAATGATGTGCATTTATGCATTTTGATTTCAGAATGATCACCAAAGACTACCAACAGGTTCTTTCTATGTATTTTGCCATTCATGAGATCAACAAGAGCATTAAGCTGTTACCCAATACTACCCTAGAAATTGAGATTTTTGAGCATAGTTTTATAGCAAATTTTGCCATTCGGAACATTCTAAAATTTCTTTTTTTAAAGCAAGGGAATGCATTAAACTACAACTGTGTCAGAAGGATGAAAAGCAAGCTCTGGGATGTCATTGGTGGCATCACCTCTCACAGCTCTGTCCACATAGCCCACATTTTGAACACCTACAAGATTCCACAGGTATGAGAAATTTTCATAGAACAGTTTGTAGTTGTGAAATGATCAGTCTCGGTAAATTAAGCTGCATTTCTTGTGCTGTCTTGAATAGTTATTTTAACCCAGGGTTCTTCAAACTTGGCCCTTTTATGACTTGTGGACTTCAACTACCAGAATTCCTCAGGCACGCTGGCTGAGGAATTCTGGGAGTTGAAGTCCACAAGTCATAAAAGGGCCAAGTTTGAAGAACCCTGTTTTAACATTTTGATTTTAAAAAATGACACAAACTTCAGAAACCCCCCCCCCCCCACAAAATCTACATAAAGCAGAGGATAGGTAAACAGAAGGCCTTAGACATTTTGGATTCTATTCCTAGGGTTGATGAAGGAATAAATTGTGTTTCAAATATCTTAAAGGCACCAAGTTGCATTAAAAAATGATGACAGAATGAAAAAATATAATGAAAAAATAATAAATGAATATGTAATCCAAAAAATGGCCATAGTTTATTAAAAAATATTTAGAAAAACACCCAGTGGGATATCAATGGATGTTGGAATTAAGTTAAAAATATTAAATATTAATTTTTGCATCTGTGTTCTTCTCTGAAGTAGTCATTCAGTATATAAGGTACCATATCTGGAGTTCTTTGATCAGACATCTGACCCTACTCTTTCACCTAAAGAACTGCTATTTCTCCTCATTTATTACATAATGTTGTCATTCAAGCCACCCAGAATCATTGGACACGAGGTGGGCAGGAAATAAATAAATAAATAAATAAATAAATAAATAAATAAATAAATAAATAAATAAATAAATAAATAAATAAATAAATAAATAAATACTAACAGTTGTGAAGGATGACGGGCACCTGTTGCTAAATCTCAATTATCTTCAGTTTTAGTTAAGAGTATCACATGAACAGAAATGATGGAAACTGAAGTCTACAACTTTTCCCTGTTCTGAACAAAAGTATAAGTTTCAAAGTGTTTCTCTTAGGAAAGTTATGATCTGGTTCTTCCATGTAAAGATTGATGGCAATCTTTTGGTTTTTCTAATTCAATCATAATGTCATATAGCATCCAATATTCTATGCAGAATGGAAAAGCTCTATGTTTTTCAGGATCACAAAAGGATTCTCAGTTTAATTTTCTTTGCATGTGTCTTCCAAACAGCTCAGTTATGGCTCTTTTGACCCAGTTCTAAGTGATAAAAGACAATTCCCATCCTTCTTCAGCATGGTTCCCAATGAACATGTACAATATGAGGGGATTGTTCATTTACTGAAACATTTTGGATGGAACTGGATTGGCCTTTTAATATCAGACAATGAAAGTGGGGAAGGCTTTCTTCGAAATCTTCAGCCAAAGCTCTTGAAGAATGATATTTGCATTGCTTTGAGGGAATTGATCCCAGTAATCAAAACTCTCAAATTAAGTGGTTTTTTTACACAACTAGAGGACATAGCAGTTGCTATTTCATTGACTAAAACGAATGTGTTCCTTGTTTCTGGAGATGTGCAATCCATGATGAGCTTACAGTTGATTCTCCAAGTCACTGAATCAATGAATTGGCCAATAGGTCACCGAGTGTGGGTCATAACTTCTCAGTGGGATGTCACTGCTGTTTACTTGAGGAAGAAAAAACTCCCAGCACAAATCTTAAATGGTTCCTTATTTTTCTCACTGCACACAAACATGGTCCCGAGATTTCAGGAGTTTTTTGAAAAAATGAGCCCTTATTTTGATTCCTTTCCTTTCCTTGATTGGTTCTGGGCATCTGCATTTCATTGTACCATACCCCCCTATTACAAAGGAGAAAAATACTGCACTGGGTATGAAGAACTGGGGAGACTCCCTGGCTCTTTGTTTGAAATGACCATGTCTGGAGAGAGCTACAATATTTACAATGGGGTTCATTCTGCAGCACATGCCCTGCATGCAATTCATTCCACAAGAGCAAATCTGGCTTTTCTGAGAAATCAGAACAGAGAAAATCTCTGGGATGTTCAGCCCTGGCAAGTAGGTTATTTCTCTTCTCAGATACACCTGTTTAAGGACTGAAGAGGATGAGGTGGAAACAGCAATATAAAGACTTTGCAATTCGTCAATTGATTGACTAATTATTTGCTATCAGGTCATTGGTGATGCTTAGGAATCACAGAGAACAATTTCTCTCCACGATGACTTGTTTAAGGATGTTCAGGTCTTTGAATTGTACACTCTTTGCCAGCATAATTCTAAATTGGGAATGTGGGAATGACCTTTGGAAACGGGGCCAAGAGATGCTGCCTATGGAACAGGCAAATGGAGACAATTCTGTATCATGTTTTCAGTCTAAAAACTTAGGGAGGGTTAACAACTTCATTAAATTTATTCCATCCACTGCTTCTCAATCAATGAAGTTTAGGGCTTTAATGCAATCTCTGATGTTTGACTTGAAAATGGTGGGTATATACTGTATGCTTAAGATTATATTGTGGGAACTGGTTGTTTTTTTTTCTTTTTTAGCTTAAAAAGACTGTGATTTGCTTTAATTTACACAATTTCCTATTCAAGTAGGGGACCTATTTGAATTATTATAATCTGGATACATTGTATGCATTATAGCTTTCCTTTCAAGAAGTTCAAGAATTCATATGATATTTATTTTAAAAAGTACCACTCAAAAGAAGTTTAGAAAACAAAGATTTTGCAGTGCTGTAATTAAAGTATAAAAGGAGGGGAAGTGAAGGTGAAAATGTATATGTTAAATCCTCTTAATAAATCATGGCCTTCCTCTTAACTTTCTCAGAACTTTTAGCTATTATTCTGTATTGCCTACTATTCTTCTAACAGTGATGATCAAGAGAGGTTTGAGAGATTGCTTTTTCAGAATCTTTCTTTTCAAATCTGAGTTCATCGCAAATAATATTATAGCTACTAACCTCAATTTGAACAGAATTCATTGGTCAAAAAACGATCTCCATATTTCACTGAGAGATTGTTATGCCGTCTTTTGGTTTCTGATCTAACTTTATTTTTCCTGTAGCCACTTGCTTCTTATTAAAAATAATATAATTCATAAAACAAACAATTTGGAAGAGAGGAAAAGTTAGTCTTCCATTGTAGAAAACATATGCAAATAGGCTAATTTTACTGTAGTTTTCCATTTCTCTTGCCTAGAAATGTAGATAATGTCAATATTTTTCCATTCCTTAAAAAGGAGGGGAAATGCAGGTAAAAATGTATGTGTTGAATCCTCTTAATAAATCCTGGTGTTCTTAGGTTTGGAGATATTGTCCTATACTACCTATTATTCTTCTAACAGTGATGATCAATAAAAGTTTGCGAGATTGCTTTTCGAGAATTTTTCTTTTCTAACATAAATTTGAGTTCATTGCAAAAATATGTATAGATACTAATCTCAATTTGAACAGAGTTCAATGGTTAAAATATGATCTTTAATATTTCATTGAGGGACTGTTACCCCATCTTTTGGTTTATAATCTTACTTTTATTCCTCCCTTCGATCCAGCTCCACCACTTTCTGAGACATCTCCGTTTTAATAACAGTGCAGGGGATGAAATCTTTTTTGATGAAAAGGGAAACTTTGACCCTGGATATGATATCCAGAACTTGGTCACATTCCATAATAATTCCTTCCAGAGACTCCAGGTTGGAAGGATGGATTCCAGAGCCCCCAATGGGAAAAAGTTCAGCATCAGTGAAGATGCCATTCTTTGGCATCACAAATTTCAGCAGGTGGGACATTTGTGGATATTTTAATATGGCAGATTACATCTTTTGGAGGAAATTTTTGTGTGTGATAACTTGAAAATCCACACATGAAGACTATTGGTGATGTCCTGGAGTCTTGTGGTTTGGGGAATATTTGGGTTTTTCTTTTGGAAGATATTTAATTTTCCAAATTAGTTTTGGAATTTGGAATATGTCATTCTTCCTGACTCATTTCACTAATTCTTAACAGGTTATTGAAAATCAATAAAAACTCTGAACATGAATAATGATAGTATTGTCTCAACTAATTTTTATCCCTAAAAGAAATGCAAGGAATCATGTAAAAAACATGAGCCTGGACATGTATCATGCATCTCATAATGATTTGCATCAAATGTGGAACATTCCTGGCAAACATTTCACTATTCAAACTTCTTGAGCTCAAAAGCAATTGCTCAGTCCCTGAATTTAGTAAACTAATACACTCCAAATAAAGTTGTGTATTTCCAAAAACTATTGTTAAATTCCATATTTTTTTTCTAGGTACCTCCTCATTCCAAGTGTGTGGAGAGCTGCCATCAGGGATGCATGAAAGTGGTTCAAGAGGGGGCACAAGTTTGCTGTTACAATTGCACTAAGTGCCCCGAAGGAAGAATTTCAGTCCAAATTGGTAAGTAAAAAAAAATATATACTGTAGGGGAATGGTTTTTTATTCTACTTTGTAATGGGCCTGGTGGTATGCTGGAATATCTTATTGCTAAGAATTAGCATTACGGTATAAATGGAATGGGACATGTGAATGGCATCACCAGGAGTGATTTCTATAAATTACCTTTGCAAAATAGTCTAAATGATTGGAAATGATAACACCTTCTTCATGTACAGTAACAGTTGTAATTTCGGGAATTGCTCGTAAGCACGAGGGGGTGCTGATCACGTAACTTTTTTTTTGTATAACAAGTTTTTATTGAATTTTTTTTTGTTTTACAACCAAGTGCTTAGGACTCATCATGGAGATAGGGCACTCCATGGAACAAAGTAAAAAACATAATCATACATGAACAATTTAAATTACTTCTTTAAAGTTTCCCTCTCTATTTTATCAATAAAAAAAAAACAAAAAAACAAAAAAAACAAAGAACAAAAACTATTAATAATATTTCCACCCGTTTTCAGGCTTAACTGACTTCAATTAACATATTCCAATTTGGCCTTACATAAACATATAGTATACAATTCGGGTATCCATATAATATAGATTGTTTCTAACATATACGTATTACTCCAATTATTCACTTTATACTTCTCAGTTAAATTCTATCTCTTATTCTATTCTATTTCACATACATATTTTATAAATGAACATGACTTTAAGTATTTTAAAACCATTTTACATTTTAGCCTGAATTATTTCTAATTATTTCTAAAATAGACATATAATATAACTATTATATATATATATATATATATATATTAATATTTCTCAACTGTATTCTATTTCCTGTACTCTATCAAATATTTTTATAAATCAATCCAACATTCAATCATTGTAAATAAAAATATCAGTAATATTTCATCAATCTCAATCCAACTCCTTTAATTTTAATTTTTCCAATTTTCCGTAATTGCCATTCCAGACCATAATCAAATCCATAATTTACATCAATATTAACTCAGACTAAAATCTTAGACCTTAGAAATCTCAAAAATATTAGCTCAATCAAAGTCTCTATAAGCCATTTTACCCATCAGATAAAGTTTTAACACATATTTTTAAACCTAATTCTAGCTTTCTTTTTATGCCAAGTAGGTTTCCACAATAGGGCCTTTAGTTCCTCCCCTCTTAGTATTTGGCTATACACATTTTCCCACAATTGCGTCCAATCGTAGTCTTCTTCTCTTTTTTCCAGTATTGTCTGCACTATATAATAGTCTTAATCAGTATGGTGATTATTCGTTGTTTGTTCATATTGTCAGCATTTTTAATGTCTCGTATTTGAAAGTCCATTTCTGTTGCTTTTAAGATTATAGATGTTTTAGTTGAATTCTGCCTTTGGTCATCAGAAATCTCCATCATTTGTATATAAGGTGTAGCCTCTTCCTCTTCAGTGGGTTGTAAATATAAATCCTCCATCTCATTAAGTTGTAAATCTAGTTGTGTGTCATGATCAGTCAAAATTTGAGATTCCCTTTTTAACTCTGGAACATCCTCTTTCCTGAGCGTTCTAAAATGTTCTCTTAATTCCTCTTTCATTTCCAATTTTTTTTTTAGTATAAGTCCATAGTTAAGCTGTGAGTGGGATTCCATTCTTCGTTTATTTTTTTTAGTGAAAGTTCAGCTTAAAAGATAGATTGCAATATTATAAAATATAAAATCCAAACAGAAATAGGGGGGGGGGAAACAAGTAATCAAGCCCAGCACAAAGATAAAGACAGCAAAAATCCCAGTCAGTATTGTGAATATCTAATTTATAATCCAAAGTGATATTAAAAGAGGATGTCTTAAAAGTCAATTATTATATTGTAATCCTAAAGCGAAAGGAAATCCATTTTTCTGGGATGTATATTTTATATTATAAAGTCAAACAAACTAGAAGTAGAAAATTGAGCAAGTTCCAAAAGATATACCAATGTCTGGGCGTCACGCCAAGTTCAGGGAATGAAAGTTCAGCTGCAAATGGTTACATTGTTACAATAGATCTGTCTGGGCTTCAGGCCAAGTTCAGAGTTACATTGTAACCATACAATCCACATGAATCCGCCCAGAAAGCCGAAGAGTTTTTTTTTTCTTTTTAAAGTAGATAAAAATGTTCAGAAGGGGGGGAGGAAGAAAAACACTCCACTCCCCTCCCTAAAGATTTCCACTTAAGCTGAAAACAAGCAAGCAGAGAGAGGGACCTGCCGCTCCCTCCGCGCTGATCACGTAACTTTGAACAACCGTTAAGTGAATGCTCGTAACTCGGGGATTACCTGTATTCCAGATGCTGACCAATGTAAGAGATGCCCAGAAGATCAGTATCCCAATGAAGCAAAGGATCATTGCCTTTCCAAAAGTTTCAGTTATTTATCCTACGGTGAACCCTTGGGGGTCACTTTGACTTCCTTGACTCTTTTCTTTTCGGGAACCCTCATTTTAGTGTCAGTGACTTTCATCCTGCACTGGGAGACCCCCATCGTCAAAGCCAACAACAGGAACATCACCTGCATCCTTCTTTCCTCTCTACTGCTTTGTTTTCTTTGCTCATTGCTGTTTATTGGCTGGCCTGGAGAGGTGACATGCTTTCTCAGGCAAACAATATTTGGCACCGTTTTCTCCATTTCTATTTCCTGTATCTTGGCCAAAACCATCCTGGTAGTTCTGGCCTTTGTGGCCTCTAAGCCAGGAAACCAGATGAGAAAGTGGCTAGGGAAAAGACTGGCAGGATCCATCATTGTCATCTGCTCCTTCATTCAAGGTATTATCTGCGCAATATGGTGGATCACATTTCCTCCCTTCCCTGAGTTTGACATGCACTCTCAGATAGATAAGATCATTGTGCAATGTAATGAAGGCTCCGATTTCATGTTTTATATTGTCCTGAACTACTTGGGACTTCTGGCCAGTATCAGTTTCGCTGTGGCTTTCTTTGCAAGGAAATTGCCTGATACTTTTAATGAAGCCAAGCTGATCACCTTCAGTATGCTTGTATTTTGTAGCGTTTGGGTGTCCTTCATCCCAGCTTATCTTAGCACCAGGGGGAAATACATGGTGTCTGTGGAGATCTTCTCCATCTTGGCCTCTACTGCAGGTCTACTGGGTTGCATCTTTATCCCCAAGTGCTACATCATTCTCTTGAAGCCACATCTAAACACAAAAGAACATCTGTCCAAGAGAACAGTTTAATTGTTATGTGTACATTCTATTGGAAGTATTTTCATAGTTACCAGAATCTTCCGTCAGGAAAATCCCCAAAATTCAATATCGGTAATTAGAACCATGCAATAAAGGTCTTCCCTCTTATTGTGTTCTTTGTATGTGTGATGCATGTAATAAAGGGCAGGACTTTGAATGCTCAGTTACAACTTCTGTCTTCACTTTCTAAATAAATAAATAAATAGCCTGGCTGATGATGAAACTTCATTGAAAGAACACTATTGTGTGCTGTGGCTCAGTGTCTTAATAATGCTGGAGATAATCTTTGCTCCAACAGCTCATGTCCTAGCACTGTGTGGTGGGCTGAGCTCCAGTCACTCACCTCAGCTTCTGTCCATATAGCAATTTGAAAGCATGTTCTTGTGAGTAGATAAATAGGTACTATTCTGGTAGGGAGACAAGCCAGTGCTTAGTGCAGAAGGATAGAATCCTGCTGGTGCTATACTTTCCAGGGTGCAAAGCTCATTTGTGAGGTGGCTTCAGTGAAGGAAGAGGGCCTTGGATGATGCTGCAGAAAAGCCACCCATCTTCCGTTTTGGTGCAGAGCTCGCTTCAACTCCTGTAGTGCACCTTGGGAAGTGTGCAAGTGTGAACCAAATAGGGCTAGTAAATAGGCAGTCAAACTGTTACTCTGCATTAGCACTGTAGTCTTCTGGCTAATGTAACATTGCCATACGATAGATAGATGATAGATAGATAGATAGATAGATAGATAGATAGATAGATAGATAGATAGATAGATAGATAGATAGATATAAATTAGGTGATAGAGTTATAGATAGATAGATAGATCGATAGATAGATAGATAGATAGATCGATAGATAGATAGATAGATAGATATACATTAGGTGATAGATAGATAGATAGATAGATAGATAGATAGATAGATAGATAGATAGATAGATAGATAGATAGATAGATAGATAGATAGATAGATAGATATCAAAGTAGATATACTACCACATCTGTTTTGCTGTGGTTTGGTTATTGTTTCATGGTTATTTCACCAGTAATCCAAAGGTACGTAAATCCCAAGGAATGCATTTCTGTAGAACCTCCTGTCCTTTATTTGAAAAAAATATTTTATTAGGTGACACCTGCAGATACTATGAGATGAATAAAGCATTTTGACAAAAGAAAAGGAGGTTAAAGTATATTGATTTTGATTCTTAATTTAATTTGTCATAAACTGTACCTTCTTCAAGGCTAAATTGTTAGCATCACATGTATCACTGTGGGGATTGATTTTCCACAAGACATTTTTGAAAGAGGAGAGAATCAAGTTATATCGCATATTCTTTGCATAACCTCTGGGTAATAAAGTATTTTCAAATCATATTTATTTTATAGTTTAAAAAAATACTCTTAATTTATATATATATATATATATATATATATATATATATATATATATATATATATATATATATATATATTCTTAATTATGCTAAAAATCCAAATCCCAGGTAGACACATGTCATAAAGCAAATAGATAAAAACGATCACCGGGATAAAAATCTTAAAACAAAGATTGTTTAATTTAAAAAAGCTGAGCTTTCGTCGGCCACACTGCCGACATCATCAGAGCATATAACGTAGAATTTGGGAGTCCGTTCTTATATGACTGGCTGTTTCTGCACCCGGGCTCTCGACCTGGTCATCGGTCCGCTCCTCGGCAACGGGCGCACCGTTGTTAAAGGGGCCGTTTCCACAGGTATCCTCTCTCCTCCAGTTGCCGTTGTTCTTAGGGCATGTGTGTTGGTGTTAGGGCGTCGAGTGTCCGATCGCTCCTGCTCCTCCCGTTTCGTGCCGGGGGATCGGGTATCAAATCGTTCTTGTTTCTCTCCTCCTCCTCCTAGACGATAGGGACACGACCGTGCTCAGCGACGAAGGAAACAACGAATAATGGGTGCAGACCGCGAGACGACTATTTCCTGCGCCCCCGCACACGCGCTGAAGAAACTACACGCTCCACGGGTAGCTCAGGGACATGGAGACAGACTAATATGAACAGGACCATGGGGATGGGACGGGGAGGAGAGAAACAAGAACGATTTGACACCCGATCCCCCGGCACGAAACGGGAGGAGCAGGAGCGATTGGACACTCGACCCCCTAACACCAACACACATGCCCTAAGAACAATGGCAACTGGAGGAGAGAGGATACCTGTGGAAATGGCCCCTTTAACAACGGTGTGCCCGACGTCGAGGAGCGGACCGATAACTAGGTCGAGAGCCCGGGCGCAGAAACAGCCAGTCATATAGGAACGGACTCCCAAATCTTACGTTATATGCTCTGATGATGTCGGCAGTGTGGCCGACGAAAGCTCAGCTTTGTAAACTAAACAATCTTTGTTTTAAGATTTTTATCCCAGTGATCGTTTTTATTTATTTGCTTTATTATATATATATATATATATACTTCTGAATCAGGGCTGCCAATAAACTAAAGTCCAGTCTAGAAAGTTGAAAAGCCTTTTTCCCAGGGAGGGAAATGATGCTCTGATGATGTCGGCAGTGTGGCCGACGAAAGCTCAGCTTTGTAAACTAAACAATCTTTGTTTTAAGATTTTTATCCCGGTGATTGTTTTTATTTATTTGCTTTATTATATATATATATATATACTTCTGAATCAGGGCTGCCAATAAACTAAAGTCCAGTCTAGAAAGTTGAAAAGCCTTTTTCCCAGGGAGGGAAATGATGTGACAGTGAGGTGTAAACATTTTCAGGGTTCTCAAGTTCCCAGATTTTATAGAAAAATATCAAATACCGAATGAAATTCTAAAGAGCAAGAAATAGAGACTGGACTAATGTAAAATACTATATTCAATTACAAAATTATATTGAATAAAATATGGGGTGATAAGGGCAGATTAAAAGTATCCAATTTTTCATAATAAATCTCCAAATTAGTTATGGAATTTACAAGGTACCACATCTGGAAGCACATTTCTTGTTCTGTGAATATTTGAAGAGAAACGGAAATGTCAAAAGAGAAAAATTTTCACAATAAAATAAATGCTCTTTTCATGGACCTAATATAAAAATGGTTGGAGAAAATCACATGACATGACTGAGTTAACACACACCAACATTTGTATTGGTAACAATGGTCATTACAAACATTACCAACATATGAACCCTCACTTGTTTTTTAACTTTAGTTGCCATCTGATATTTCCATCACCTCTGAAGATGAGAGGAACTCAACCTCTGGAAGGTAAACCATTTCCCCTTTAAATCCTTGGAATTTCCTGTTGACCTGATAGAATTTAAATATATAAATATATAAAAAAAAAATTAAGCAGACAAGAATAAACTGGGAAAAATACAAATACATACAGTAAGAGCTAAGTACAAAATAAAGAGTGTTGAGTTGCTGGCGAGCATAACAATTAACAAACACAGATAAATCCAAATCTCACCAGCAATGCTGTGTGTATGGGATGTGGATTGTTGTCCTCATATCAACACATGTCATGGATTAGGCTGGATTCTTCTCTGTGCTTCCCCCTCCCCAGAATGCTAAAAAATGGAGTCTGATCTTCCAGGATGCACCTGTCTTTCAGAATGAGGGAGGATGGGAGGATGGGATCCCTCTAAGGTCAAACATCATCACATCAATTTCCAAACAATGAAGATTTGTCTGCAGCCACTAGATGGGGATCAACACATTCCAGAGAACAACAAGCATATATGCACAAATTATATGCTAGGGGCATGACAAGATTAATTAAACCGTGTTAAGGCAAAGGGAGGGCTTTCATGTCACCAACCAACCCCACAAGTGCATACTTCTTTGGGCTCCCCTGGTAAGGCTGCAGAACCATGTTTTAACTCCTTTTCAGAAGGCCAAGAGAGTGGATGCCCCTCTCACATTCAGGGGAAGAATATTCCATAGGGCAGGAGCAACAGCAGAGAAGGCTCTCTTCCTAGACCTTCCTCACCCCAGTCAGAGTTCTTTAACTGATGAGGTCTGCAAATTCTTTCCCTGCCTAATTCAATTGCCTCCAGAAGTTGTGAATGCTCCAACACTGGAAGTTTTTAAGAAGAGATTGGACAACCATTTGTCTGAAATGGTATAGGGTTTCCTGCCTAGAAAGACTAGAAGACCTCCAAGGTCCCTTCCAACTCTGTTATTCTATTCTATTCTATTCTATTCTATTCTATTCTATTCTATTCTATTCTATTCTATTCTATTCTATTCCATTCCATTCCATTCCATTCCATTCCATTCCATTCCATTATTTGCCAAGTCTCCCATGTGAGCCACCAAGAATCAGTCAATCAGAAAGGTCAAACAATATATTCTGGAGCAAAGATATATAATAACTCTGAATTATTTGTTGTATTGGGCAGAGTTCTGTATTGGGCAGTGTTGGTCTTCTGTGTTTAGTGACTGCGAAAGAGTAACAGTTGAAGAACATTACAATCTGCTGGTTTAATCCAAGTATTGCCACACACCAACTGCCCAGTCTTCCATGTGAACCACCAAGAACCCTAGAACTTAGAGAAAGAATGTTATCTATACCTGAGATGAATCCTCAAGGAATTATAATATATTGTCACTGAGAAAGATTGCTAACATTTTGGAACATTAGTGAAGTACAAAGTGAAACCACCAGATTATATTATTATAAATGAAAACATAGTGCCTGATCATGTTAAGTAGTTGGGTAATGAAATGTCTGCAAACAAAGCTCAGAGAACAATAAGGACTCCACAGTTCAACTCTAGGCTGCAGACAATTTCTTCTATTGCATAAAATATTATTTTTGAAAAATGTTGTCTTTAATCAGAATAAAGAGCGTTTTGAATTGCCGTGCCTTTGAAGTGTTGCTCTTCAACCTCTAATATCTGTGGAGATGTAGAAGAGAGAGGAATTTCTAAAAAATATGAAATAACAAAACAGGGAATGCAAGAAATGAATTAGAAGAGAGGACTTTATTCAAACTACTCCTAATAGAATGGAAAGTTGGCCTGACACCAACAAATGGTTGACTCTTTGGCATGGCAATGAGGATTACAGTAGATCAATGTTAGTAACCTACTTTCCAGGAACTAAACCTCCTGAATCTTCTGAGTATAGGATGGCAAGGCAAGAAAACGTAGGATTGCAAGGCAAGAAAAAAGAATCTGGACAGACAACCTTTCATCCAGAAGAGACTGGACAGCCATTTGTCTGAAATGGTATAGGGTTTCCTGCCTGAGCAGGGGGTTGGACTTGATGACCTCCAAGGTCCCTTCCAACTTTATTATTATTATTATTATCCAGACTCATCTTATTAGACTCTCTATAATCCTTATTTTGGCCATGTTCAGAGTTTGCATCAACATCATTTCATTAGATATTCAGGGATTACTGGACTTGAGGGAAGGTAATTATTTGCCCTACAATTAAAAAAATCACTATGTTACATTTCTGTAATCTTTGGAGATATCAAAGCTAGCAAAGATTTCTGGGAGGAAAGTAGTCAGCTATGTTTTGAAAAGACACCTCATATTTCATATTTAGCCCAAAGCATAGTTGTATTAAGCAAGGAGAAGTCAGTGGGAGTTTCAACAATTCCTCCTTTTTCTTTTTCTTTTAATTATCTTGATTCTTTTGACCAGAGATTTTCTCTTAGGTTTTGTTAATAAATGTTGCTTGCAGCTATTTTTATGTTGCTTGTGTTCTTGCCAAGATGGGGTGGTGGCTCTAGAGTGTTGGCAGTTCAAAACCTTTTGCTCTTCTTCTTTTCTCCTCAGAATGTCATTGGGAGTTTGATATCTATCTGCCACCAACACTCTAAAGATCCAAAGCAATTGGATAACTATGAAAGAGGTCTGATAATTGGGGGCTTTCTTTCCAAGTCATTTATTGATTTAACCTCACTAAATTTCAGAAAACAACCAAGCACAATCGATAACAAATTGTAAGTACATTTTTTCCTTTCTTTCTTTCTTTCTTTCTTTCTTTCTTTCTTTCTTTCTTTCTTTCTTTCTTTCTTTCTTTCTTTCTTTCTTTCTTTCTTTCTTTCTTTCTTTCATTCATTCATTCTTTCATTCAAGTTAACACATTATATCATTAGGGAAAACTGACAGTCTCAAGAAAAGAAGCAGATAATATTGGTTCAGATGCTGTAGCACTGAGTGATCTTATCCATTTTGAACATGATTTCCAGAGTGATGGCGCTTATGTAATCATCATAAAACACAAACTAGGATCTGCTCATAATTTAAGGGACTTTCTCTGAAGAAGGAATTGTCAGAAAACTGAATGTCCAAAGAGTACACAAAGGCTGCAATTCCACCCACCCTAAGAAGGAAAGTGTAGACAGTCACTTGTCTCACATGGTATAGGTTCTCCAGCTTGAGCAGGGGGCTGGACTAGAAGACCTCCAAAGTCCCTTCCAGTTCTATTCTATTCTATTCTATTCTATTCTATTCTATTCTATTCTATTCTATTCTATTCTATTCTATTCTATTCTATTCTATTCTATTCCTCAGTTAAAACAGGGCTATGGAAATACCTGCATTTTCCATAGAGCAAGTACAGGGAGTTTTTTTAACATTTATTTGGGGTGGGAAGCCAAATTTAGACATTTAAATAAGGACAAGTAAAATAATTTCCAATAACCCATTATAAGCAGATTTCTAAATTGAACAAATTTCTTGCAAGAACAAATTTCTTGCAAGTTTACATATGATTGAAATGCATGGCTCTACTCAGCTGCTAAAATATCAGTAGATTTGTTCAGTGGTGGGATTCAGCTAGTTCGCACCACTTCGGCAGAACCGGTAGCTAATTTTTTGTTGCCCAGGCCCAGAACAGACTTCTGGAAGCAGCATCCACACAGAGAACTGGTTGTTCACATATTTGAATCCCACCACTGGATTTGACATATTGTCAGCATGATGTACAAAGGGCAGAATCTCTTTGAGTAAAATCCAACATTAATCTCCTCTGTGCTAATGGCTGAAATTGCCTACATTGTTTACAGTTGGTTTGCTTCTTTCTCTAGAATAATGATGCGCACTTACACATTCTGATTTCAGAGTGATTCCCAAAAACTACCAGCATTCTCTTTCCATGCTTTTTGCCATCTATGAGATCAACATGGAAACTAAGCTGCTACCGAACATCACACTGGACCAGCAGAATTTTGACAATGGTTTCCTAGAAAGGCTTGCAATTAGGAGCGTTCTACAGCTTCTCTTTTGGTTGCAAGGGAGTGCCTTAAACTACAGTTGTGGCAGAAGGAAGAGGACAAAGCTCTGGAGTGTCATTGGTGGCCTCATCTCTCACAGCTCCATCCACATAGCCCACATTTTGAACACTTACAAAATTCCACAGGTGGGAGAATTTTTCAGAAATTGTGAAATGATCAGTCTCAGTAAATTAAATTGCACTTCTTGTACTACCTTGTATAGTTGTTTTAATGTTTTAATTAAAAAAATCTCACCCACTTTAGAATAAGCACTGAGAATCCACACAAAGCAGAGTATAAGCAATCAGAGGGCCTTTAGATATTTTGGATGCCTAGCTCAGGAATCTTTCCTAGGGTTGATGAAAAAAATAATTTTTTTTGTCAATCCAAAATATCTCGAAGGCACCAGGTTGCATGGACGAAATGATGACAGAATAAGAAAATATAATGAAGAAATGATAAATGAATTAGTGATCCAAAAAAAGGGACATGGCCTATTAAAATGTTTAGAAAAACACACTATTGGATAAAGACGGATGTTGAAATTATATTTAAAAAAATAAACATTATTTTTTTTGTTTCCATGTTCTTCCTTGGAGTAAACTTTCAGTGTACCATGTGTATCAAGTCTCAGTTCTGACCTTACTCTTTCACAGAAAGAAATGTTATTTCTCCTCATTTATTACATAATGCTGATTCGTAACTTTGGGGAATGATGTCCACCTGTTGCTAAACCTCATGTTAAGTGCAGGAAAATCAGAAGGTCCAGGCAGTTCAAATGAATAGATAGGTTTATTGCAAGCTTAAGCTCTCTACAAGAATCTGAACTACTAATGGTGAAAGCAAATTGGCAGTAGATAAGAGTCAATGGAATTCAAGGTAAACTAGACTAAGATCTCTTCTGGGTGCATAGGGACTCAAGATCTGAGGCTCAGCCGAGGCATCTCCTATACCTGAATTACCCTCAGTTTTAGGCATTGTATCCAGTGATCAGGAATGATGAAAACTAAAGTCTACAAACTTTCCCCATTCTGAACTGGAATATGAGTTCTCAACTATTCATATTAGGAAGGTGATGATCTGGTTCTTGCATGTAAATCTTGATGGCAACCTTTTGGTTTTTGTAAGTCAATGATAATGTTGCAATAGCATCCAATATTCTAGAGAGAATGGAAAAGCTCTATGTTCTTCAGAGTCACAAAAGGATTCTCAGTTTAATTTTCCAAGCATGTTTCTTCCAAACAGCTCAGTTATGGCTCTTTTGACCCAGTTCTGAGTGATATAAGACAGTTCCCATTCTTCTTCAGCATGGTTCCCAATGAGAATGTACAATATGAGGGGATTATTCATTTGCTGAAACATTTTGGATGGAATTGGATTGGCCTTTTAGTATCAGAGGATGAGAGCGGGGAAGACTTTCTTCAAAATCTCCAGCCGAATCTCCAACAGAATGATATTTGCATTGCTTTGAGGCTATTTGTCCCAGGAATGAAACTTGACGCAGTAGGTATAAAATTTACAACACGACTAACTATCCTACAACTTGCCATTGTGATGTCCAACACCAATGTATTCCTTGTTTCTGGAGATGTGCAATCCATGATGAATTTACAGATGTTACTATCAATCACTGAAACCCAGACATCCTGGTCCAGATATTACAAAGTGTGGATCATGACTTCTCAGTTGGATGTCACTGTTTGTTCCTTCAGGCAGGGTAAATTCCCAGCACAAATCTTGAATGGTTCCTTATTTTTCTCATTCCACACAAACATAGTGCCAAGATTTCAAATGTTTCTTGAGATCATAAACCCTGTTTTATTTCCTGATTATGAGATGCGTATGTTCTGGGGGTCTGCATTTGACTGCTCGTTCTTGCCATATCACAGAAACAAAAAACGCTGCACTTGGAAGGAAAAACTAGGGAGTCTCCCTAGCGCTGTGTTTGAAATGTCCATGTCTGGAGAAAGCTACAATATCTACAATGGGGTTTATTCTGTAGCACACGCTCTGCAAGCAATGCTTTCAAGAAGAGCAAACTCAGCTTTTCTGAGAAATCAGAACAGAGAACATCTCTGGGATGTTCAGCCATGGCAGGTAAGTTATTTCTCTTCTTAGATACATCTGTTTAAGGACTGAAGAGGATGACGCGGGGACAGAAATATGAAGACTTTATATTCATTACTCAGCAGCAAGCAATTGATTGACTGATTATTTGCTATCAAATCAGTGTTGACTCTTAGCAATCACAGAGAACAATTTCTCTCCATGAAGACTTATTTAAAGATGTTCAGATCTTTGAATGGTGCACTCTTTGGGAGATGGATTGAAGAGATATGGCCTAAGGAATAGCCAAGTAAGAGATAATACTCTCCTTATCACCTTTTCAGCCTAAAAACCTATGGAGGGTTAACAACTTCTTTAAACTCATTCCTCAATTCCTCTGCTTCTCCATCAGTGAAGTTCAGGACCTTAAAGCAATTCCTTATGTTCTCCTTGAAAACGGTGGGTTTGTATGCTTAAGATGATATTGTGGAAGCTGATTGGCTTGTTTCTTTGTTATCTTAAAAGGATTGTGATTTGCCTTAATTAACACAATTTCTTAATAAAATGGGGAAATTATTTGAATTATTAAAATCTGGATGCATTATAACTTTGCTTAAGGCAAGTTTTCAAGAATTTCAAGAATTTATGCGATATTTATTTAAAAAAAAAGAACCAGAGTCAATAGAGCCCTAGAAAAAAATAAAGTTATAAGAAAAAGCCAGCAAGGGTTTGTTAAAAACAGATCATGCCAAACCAATGTTATTTCATTTTTTGATAAAGTGACTAAATTAGTAGACCAGCGAAATGCTGTGGACATAGTATACTTAGATTTCAGCAAGACATTTGACAAAGTAGATCTCCACCTACTTCTTGGTAAGCTAGAAAATGTGGGATAGACAGCATCACCACCAGATGGATTTGTAACTGGCTGATGAACCGTACTCAACGAGTAGTCCTTAATGGCATTACAACTACATGGAAGGAAGGAAGCAGTGAGGTACCACAAGGTCTTAGGCCCGGTACTCTTCAATATCTTCATAAATGACATAGATGAGGGAATAGAAGGGGAACTCATCAATTTTGCAGATGACACTAAGCTGATAGGAATACAAACACCCCAGAAGACAAATTCAGGATCCAAAAAAATCTTGACAGACTTGAACAATGGGCCCTATTGAACAAAATGAAATTTAATGTGGAGAAAAGCAAGGTTTTACACTTAAGCAGGAAAAACCAAAGGTACAAGTACAGATTAGATGAAACCTAGCTCAAAAACAATAACTGTGAGAGAGATCTTGGAGTCCTAGTGGGTGATAACTTAAATATGAACCAGCAGTGTGGGGCAGCAGCCAAAAAAGCTAATACAGTCCTTGGTTGTATAAACAGAGGCATAGAATCAAAATCATATGAAATATTAATACTGCTTTATAAAGCTTTAGTAAGACCACACCTAGATTACTGCATCCAGTTTTGGTCACCATATTATAAAAAAGATGTTGAGAATTTGGAAAAAGTGCAAAGAAGAGGAATTAAGATGATTAAAGGCCTGGAGACTAAAACATATGAAGAATAGTTGCAGGATTTGGGTTTGGCTAGTCTAGAGGAAACAAGGACTAGGGGGGACATGATAGCAGTATTCCAGTATTTGAGACGTTGCCACAAAGAAGGGGTCACCTTATTTTCCAAAGCACCAGAGGGCAGGACAAGAAACAATGGATGGAAACAAGTCAAGGAGAGAAACAACCTGGAATTAAGGAGAAAATTCCTACACTGTAAGAACAATTAACCAGTGGACCAGCTTGCTGTCAGAAGTTGTGGGTACTTCATCACTGGAGGTTTTTAAGAAGAGACTAGACAGTCACTAGTCTAAAATGGTATGGGGTCTCCTGCTTGAACAGGGGATTGTACTAGAAGACCTCCAAGGCCCCTTCCAGCTCTATTCTGATTGAAACCTGTTTCAAAAGAAGTTCTGCATTGCTGTGATTAAAGAATCAGAATTATACAGAGAAGCTGTGTTCAAAGTCTTAACAGATATCTGAATTAAAGCAGAATGGACTTCAGTCACAAATTCTAAAAACAGAAATCTGCTGTGATCCTGAACAAAGCTGACATTCTGCGAAAGATGCAGAGAAATTGAATACTTTGTTAGCTGAGATGGAGCAAATAGTTGTAGCCATTCATAAAACAAACAATTTGGAAGACAGAGGCCAGTTTTTAATGCTAGAAAACATATGCAAATAGGCTAACATTGGTTGTCCAGTGTCAGGATCTTAAATGAAGGCTGAGATCAGAAATAAAGTTTTTTGAGCAGTGATGGAACAATTGAGGGACCAAAAGAGAAAAGCTGTAGTGATATATCACAGGCTTTTTCTAGAATGAACTATTCCTTGCTATATTTTCTCCAGTAGCAAGTACTAGCTTGCTGAGCCATGGTGGCACAATGGTTAGAATGCAGTACTGCAGGCTAACTCACTGCTCACTCCAGGAGTTCAAATCTGAACGGCTCAAGGTTGACTCAGACTTACTTCCATCCTTCTGAGATCAGTAAAATGAGGAGCCAGATTGTTGGCAAGGTATGCCACAGGAGGGTGAGCTGGCTGGTGCACCAGAGAGAAAGATGAGTGGCTCTTCCTGCATCATCACCGAAGGCCCCCTCCCTTCCTGGAACTGCCTTGCAAGCAGCTGTCACAACAGGGAAGTTTCAGAACCATCAGGAATCTGACTGCCTGCACAGAGCACAGCTCTTGTCCCCACCGAAGTGGTACCAATCTATCTACTTGTATATAACATGCTTTTGAACTGTTAGGTGGATAGAAGCGGAGGCAAGTGACAGGAGCTCACACTGCCACACAGTGCCTGAACTCGAACTGCTGGATGTGAGACCATCACCAGCATAATTAAGCCACTGAGCCACTGTGCCTCTTATTTTGGTTTCTGATTTAATCTTACTTTTATTCCTCCCTTCGATCTAGCTTCACCACTTTCTGAGACATGTCCGTTTTAACAACAGTGCAGGGGATGAAATCTTTTTTGATGAAAAGGGAAAATTTGACCCTGGATATGATATTCAGAACTTGGTCACGTTCCATAATAATTCCTTCCAGAGACTCCAGGTTGGAAGGATGGACTCCAAAGCGCCTAATGGTAAAAAGTTCATCATCAATAAAGATGCCATTCTGTGGCATCCCAAATTTCAGCAGGTAGGACATTTGTGGATATTTAATTTGGTAGAATACACTTTTTGGAGGAAGATATTTTTGTTTGATGACTAGAAAACCCACAAATGAAGAATATGGTTGATGTCTTGAACTCTTGTAGTTTGGGGGATATTTGGGTTTTTCTTTTGAAAAATATTTATCGGGATTTTGTTTGATTTTGTTTAATCTTTGCGTTTTGGAATGTATGTGACATAAGAATACATTTCTTTGTGGATATATGTGTCTGTGTGTTTCTGTAGACATATGAATATTTATTTCAGCTTTTTAATATTTTTTGTGAACAGCTTTTATTTAGTTATGGAAAAGCAAAAATAAATGGCTGCGTATAACAACAAAGAATGAAGTGAAAAAAGATATACCGTAGAGAGAATAAAATATCAGTAAATTAACCAAGAATTTACAGTTGTCATAAGATTGAAATTTATTTTTTTCATGGATTATATAATTAATGAAATGTATAAAATGAGATTAATTATATCATTCTTCCTGAATCATTTCTTTAATCCTTAAAAGGTTATTGAAAATCAATAAAAATTCTGAACATGAATAATAATAGTAATCTCACAACTAATCGTTATTCATAAAAGAAATGCAAGGAATCTTGTAAAAAACATGAGCCTGGACATGGTTTGAGAAAAATGTATATACATGTCATCATGGTTTGCATCCAACCTGGAACATTCCTGGCAAACATTTCAATATTCAAACTTATCTAAATTAACTAAATACATATTCAAATTTCTCTACTTCCAAATGAGGTGGAGAATTTCCAAAAACTCTTGTGAAATTCCACACAAAAATTTTCCTAACATTTTTTTTCTAGGTACCTCCTCATTCCAGATGTGTTGAGAGCTGCCACCAAGGATTCATGAAAGTTGTTCAAGAGGGGGCACAAATTTGTTGCTACAATTGCACTAAGTGCCCCAAAGGAAGAATTTCAGTCCAAATTGGCAAGTAAAAAACAAAATTATAAAGATGGAAATAGATTTTTCTATTCTACTCTGTAATGGGCCTGGTGGTATGCTGGGTTAGCTTCTTGCTAAGGATTATAGAAAGCAGCACTGTGTAAATGGAATGGGAGATGTGAATGGCATTACTGGAGCGATTTCTATACATTATCTTTGCAAAATAGTCTAAATGTTTGGAAATAACAAGGCCTTCTATATATATTTCAGATGCTGACCAATGTGAAAGATGCCCAGAAGATCAGTATCCCAATGAAGCAAAGGACCAATGTCTTCCCAAAAGTTTCAGCTATTTGTCTTATAGTGAACCTTTGGGAGTCACAATGACTTCCTTGACCCTTTTCTTTTCAGGAGCCCTTATTTTGGTGGCAGTGACTTTCATTCAGTATTGGGATACCCCCATTGTCAAAGCGAACAACAGGAACATCACCTGCATCCTTCTTTCCTCTCTCCTGCTTTGTTTTCTCTGCTCACTGCTGTTTATTGGCTGGCCTGGGGAGGTGACTTGCTTTCTCAGGCAAACACTATTTGGTACTGTTTTCTCCGTTTCTGTTTCCTGCATCTTGGCCAAAACCATCACAGTAGTTTTGGCCTTCATGGCCTCTAAGACAGGAAGTTGGATGAAGAAGTGGCTAGGGAAAAGACTTGCAGGATCCACCATTGTCATCTGCTCTTTCATTCAAGTTGTTATCTGTGGAGTGTGGTGGATCACATTTCCTCCTTTCCCTGAGTTTGACTTGCACTCCCAAATGGATACAATCATTGTGCAATGTAATGAAGGCTCAGATTTCATGTTTTATATTGTCCTGAGTTACTTGGGACTTCTGGCCAGTATCAGTTTCACTGTAGCTTTCTTTGCGAGAAAATTGCCTGATACCTTTAATGAAGCCAAGCTGATCACCTTCAGCATGCTTGTGTTTTGCAACATTTGGGTGTCCTTCATCCCGGCTTATCTTAGCACCAGAGGGAAATACATGGTGTCTGTGGAGATCTTCTCCATCTTGGCCTCTACTGCAGCTTTATTGGGTTGCCTCTTTATCCCCAAGTGCTACATCATTCTCCTGAATCCACATCTAAATACAAAAGAACATCTGTCCAAGAGAACAGGTTAATTGTTATATTCAGTTTCTGTTATACAGAACTGACCAGAGTCTTCCTTCAGGAAAATCCCAAATATTCAGTATGGTAGCCACAACCATGCAATGAAAGTCTTCCCTCTTATTGTGTTCTTTGTATGTGTGATGCATGTAATTAAAGAGCAGGATTTTGAATGCTCAGTTACAACTTCTATTTTCACTTTTTAAAAAAGTTAATGAAGAAAGAAAAGAAAAAAGAAAGAAAGGAAAGAAAGAAAGAAAGAAAAAAAGAAAGAAAGAAAGAAAGAAAGAAAGAAAAGTCCTTTCCCTTTTCTCTATTATCAATTTCTTTTCTGTATCTTCCATTATCTGTATTTGTTGAGTGGTTGAATCATCTATTATAGCGTTTGATTGTTCCACTTTCTCTGTAGAATTCTGTATAGATGATTTTTTAGTTAAAGTCATAACCTGAGTTTGCATATCCAGGCTGCTTTCTTGTTTTTTCCTGCTGTTTCTTATTTCATCACCAGTTGTAAGTAGAGTTTGGACAATCACTTTTAACATGCAAAGAGTTTGTTCCTGTTCTTCCTCTGTAGGAAAAGTCAATTCCTGTTCTTCTTCCATTGTAGTATATTAAATTGAAAGCTTATAGTCAAAAAGTCCACTAAGTGAAGAGCAGAGCTGAGTTTCTTGCAGCTGGTGTTTCAAAGTTGCTTATATCTTATCTATTTTCTAAGCTGTCAACAAGTCTCTCTTAGGCAGTAACAGGTTAAAATCACACGTTTAGCCACCAGGTGTCACCCCAGAGTTGTTTTGATCTTTTCAGTTTTTTTCTTCTATTTTAAAAGAAAAAACCCATATCTTCAGTAAAAATAAAATAAATAGAATAAAAATCAGAGAAAAATAAAGAATAGAAAATTACAAATCTTGTAATTCATCAATTTTAGGAAGTAGAGTTCCAATTAGGGTCCTAGTATTTTTTCAAGGTTTTAAACTCCCCTGGATAGTCAATCGCCGCTGTTTCTGGAGGGAGGGCTGAACTCCCCCTTCCCTCTCCACAGGGGAGAAAATACTTTAGCAGCTTGTGAAGGTACAGAAAGCAATTAGGATTTAAGAGAGGTAGATCTCACCCAGTCCTTTCCACGCTGCTTTGAAGTTGATGAGTGTGACTTCGGCTGTCTGCAGCCTAGTGACGAGCCATATTTCTATGGCCGGTCTTTCGTCCACCGGTTTGGAGGGATTGCCGGCTCCAGCGGGAGAGCTACCGCTCTCCTGCGATCCAGCAAGAGCCCCTCCTTGCTGGTCGCCTCTACGGGGCTAATTTTGACCCTTTTCAGGGTCCCCCAACGATGCAAAACTGGACGGGGAAGACGAGAGTCGTCTTCCGAGCGTCCATGGTGGCCACGTGGCAAACAGATGAAAGAGAAGATAAACACTTTGGGACAACCACGTCGAGATGGAAAAACAAGGAGACGACCTGTTAGATCAGCTAGTCCTCTAAACAGAAAGGCAATTGGATGGTCTTTTCAACACCAAACAATAGCCATAACAACACAAGGAGATCTGCTTGATGATTTAAAAGCAAAGACACGAAAGATGATTTGGCAAAGAAAGAAAGCTAGAATAAGACTGAAAACGACTGGGGTTCTAATTTATACATGAGATTTAAAATAGAATATACCCAAATAGATAAAACATGTATTCTGAATATAAGTATTGTAATGATTTGAGATAAAGAAAACTTTAGTTATGTAGAATTAAGAAGTATAAATATTAAAATAACAATATTATATTGTTTTATTAATTCGTTAAGGCAGCTGGTAAGGTGTGTGTGTGTGTATATACAGTATATATATATATATATATATAAGGTGTGTATCTTAAACATTAGATTGTGTGAGGAATTGTGATAAAGGAATTGTGGTTAATTAAAAATCTGGAAAAATAAATATTAAGCATTAAATTTAAATATTAAGAGAAAACTAAAACGGGGAAAGCTTATTAGGTCACTGATTGGCTAAAAGATTGAATGTTTAAAAACAATTAAGATTTGAATTCAAGATATTGTTATGAGTCGAGACAAAGAAAAATTTGGGTTAAGTAAAACTTAGAAGTAAAATACTAATAATTAAATCTGTATATTGGTTTGTGGTATAAATACTAATAGGTTAAAAAAATTATTAGTCTCAAATATGAGATAGGAGACATAAAGAGGAAAAAAAGAGGAAATACTAAATGTGGAAATAAAAGAAATCTTGGCTATTAAATTTGAGATTCTAAGATACTGGAGAATTATTAAATAAGAATATTACTTCATATTATTAATTGGTTGATGCAGACGGTGAGAATCATATATAGATCAGAGATGTATCTGAAACTTTAGACTGTGGGGGAACCGTGATAGAAATTGGGGTCATTTAAAATTTGGAAATGAAAAAGATTAAACGTTAACTTTAAAATATTAATGGAAAATTAAAATTAAGAAAAATGTATTAGGTCATTGACTGTCTAAAAAATGGAATGTTAAATTAATTAAGATATGTATAAACTGAAGATTATTGATGAATGCTAGAAAGTTATTTTCTGTTTGATTGATAGAATAAGAATTATGTTGGTTTGAATATGAGACAGTATATATTAAGGGGGAAAGAGAGGGAATTAGTTGTTGTAATATTTTGAGATTTGTATTGATGATATTTAAATGTAATGGAATTATTGTACTCAGCTGCCACATTGCTTTTCAAATATGCAAATGTAATATTAGAAAATTAATTAAAAAAAATTATATAAGAAAGAAAGAAAGAAAGAAAGAAAGAAAGAAAGAAAGAAAGAAAGAAAGAAAGAAAGAAAGAAAGAAAGAAAGAAAGAAAGAAAGAAAGAAAGAAAGAAAGAAAGAAAGAAAGAAAGAAAGAAAGAAAAAAGAAAGCTCTGGCTGGTGGTGAAACGTCATTGAAAGAACACTATTCATTTGTTCCTTTTTTAAGTAGAGGTGACTTAATAATGCTGGAGTGATCTTTGCTCAACTAGTTCAAGTCCTAGCAATTTGTGGCAGGCTGAGCTCCCGTTACTCACCTCAGCTTCTGCCCATGTAGCAATTTGAAGCATATTCTATGCAAGTAGATAAATGGATACCATTTTCATAAGGAAACAAGCCGGCACTTAGTGCAGATAGTCTTTCTTTCTGATGCGGAAGACGCTTGCCCTCCTGTGATACACCCTGGGAAGCTTGCAAGTGTGAACCAAACAGGGCTAATATAAAGGCAAGCAAACTACTACTCTGCAATAATGTTGAAGTAGATATACTATTCTATCCATGTCTCTGTAGTTTGATTATTGCTTCATAGTTATTTCACCAGTTATCAAAAGGAAAGGAAATCCCAAGTAATGCATTTCTGTAAAGTCTCATATCCCTTTCTTTTGAAAAAAATATTTTTCAGAATAAAACAGGGTAAAAGTATTAGAAAGTCTGGGTTATACGTTATACGTAAAATTCCTGCATCATCTCTGGATAAAATATTAACTTGACAAACTAAACACTTTATTCTTTCATATCAACAAATGTATATTTAGCTATCTCAATCTAATGCATGCAGATAAAGGAGATGCTGTTTTGCCAGAACTGGGCATCCTTGCTAGAATCCCTTTGCTCTATCAAAACCCCTTCAATGAGAACATAGAACTTCAAAGTCTCTGAAAGGAAAAGAACTCTCAACTTCAATCTGGTAGGATATTGTTGTTCATATCATGAATGGCAAAAACGTGGAAAGAGTGCTGATAGTTTGGAGGGGAGGAATCATGCTCCAACTTCAATCTGGTCTTTCAACTAAAAAAAAGCAAATGCTTTTCATATTTGACCAGAATCCAACAAGAATAATTTACAAATGGCCTAATTCACTAGTACTCTTTTAGTAGAAAAGCTACATCATGATATGGTTACTTTTGGGGACAGAAAATGGAAAAAGCTGAAGTTGACTATTAAGTGGGTAATATTTCTGCAGCTTTTGAGCCTTTAAACACACCTGTGAAGAGCACAGTTCTCTCTGTAGAGGTCTATAAAGCTACCTATGGTGTTTCTGGTTTGTTTGTTTCCTTGCTTTTTCCCCACTGAATGATATTCATAAATGTGCAATTCTCATTTCAGCATGATTCCTCCAAACTATCAGCATTCTTTCGACATTTTTGCCATTTGTGATATGAACAACAATATCCTACTGTTGCCTAGGCAACACACTAGGTAGGACTGGGAGATTTTGACAATGCTGATAATGTAAAAATTCGAAGTAAGGACATTATAAATCTCCTCTTTCTGGGGGAAAAAGTTATCCTACCAACTACAGGTGTCAAAGGAGCAAGAGGAAGCTCTTCACTATGATTCGTGGCCTTTCTTCCCCAAACTCTATCCACAGGGCCTGCATATTGACCATGTACAACATTCCCCAGATATCTGCACTTTTCAGAGATGTTTTGTATATTTTTGAAATTATTTTTCATTTTCAAGATCCTCTTTCAAAATATGTCTACTTAGAACATAATACTCAATAAAAGAGACTGTGGCTATTCTTAAATCACGTTTATCTTATCTTTTTTAAAAGCTACATTTATTTATTTATTTATTTATTTATTTATTTATTTATTTATTTATTTATTTATTTATTTATTTATTTATTTATTTATTTATTTTTTTATTGTTTGTTTGTTTGTTTGTTTGTTTGTTTATTTAAAAAGTGTACTTCTGAATCAGGGCTGCCAAGAACATAAAGTATAACCCAGCCCAGAAAGCTGAAAATGCTTTTCCGAAGGGGGGAAATGGTGTGACTGTCATTTAAAACCATTTTCAGGGTTCTCAAATACCCAGATTTTATAGAAAAATATCACATGCCAAATGAAATTCTAAAGAGCAAGAAATAAAGATGTGACTGTAGAAAAAGGAATGTCTGAAAAATATGAAGAAAACAAAACAGGGAGTGAAAGAAATGAATTAGAAGAGAGTAATAATACTCAAACTACTCTTGATAAAGTGGAAAACTGAGCTGACACCCAAAAATGGCTAACTAGTTGGTCTGGCAATGGGGATTACAGTAATGTTGGTAATCTACTTCCCAGGAACTAAACTTCCTGAATCTTCAGTGTATATAAGAGCAAGGCAAGAAAAAAAAATTGGATAGATGACCTTTCATCCAGACTCATTTCATTAGACTCTCTATAATCCTTACTTTGGCCATGTTCAGAGTTTGCATCATCATCATTTCACTAGATCTTCAGGGATTACTGGACTTGAGGGAAGGTGATTATTTCCCCCTATAATTAAGAAAATCACTATGTTGCATTTCTGTAATCTTTGGAGGTACCAAGCTTAGCAAACATTTCTGGGGAAAGTGGTCAGCTATGTTTTGAAAAGACACCTCACATTTCATATTTAGCCCAAACGTTAGCTATAGTAAGCAAGCAGCAGTCAGTGGGACTTTTAGCAAGTCCTTCTTTTTCTTTTAACCATCTTGATCCTTGAACCATTTTGACCAGAGATTTTCTCTTAGGTTTTGTTAATAAATGTTGCTTACAGCCAGTGCTTTTTTTGTAAAAAAAAAAAAAAGGTGCCGGAACTCACACATGTCATACAACCCACTTTGCCTACCCTACAAGGTTCCATCCAAAAAAGGTGCCGGAACTCCGTTCTGAGCGTTCTATGAGAAAAAAAGCCCTGGTTACAGCTATTTTCATGTTGCTTGTGTTCTTGCCAAGATGTGGTGGTAGCTCTAGAGCACGGGTCGGCAACCCGCGGCTCCGGAGCCGCATGCGGCTCTTTGAGGCCTTACCTGCGGCTCCGGAGCCTCCTCCGCCATTTTGGCGAGCGCATGCGCGCATGCGCGGGGGGTGCGCGCGCGCATGCGCGCATGCGCGGGGTGCGGGGGGTGCGCGAACGGCGCGCGCATGCGCGAACGGCGCGCGCATGCGCGGACGGCGCGCGCATGCGCGGACGGCGCGCGCATGCGCGAACGGCGCGCGCGGGTGCGCATGCGCGGGTGCGCGGGGCGCGCGCGCATGCGCGAACGCGCGGCTCCCAGCGTTTTTTTTTTTTAAGCTAAATGGGTCCGTGCGGCTCATCCGACGTTTCGGATGGCCGACCCATGCTCTAGAGTGTTGGCAGTTCAAAATCTTTTGCTCTTCTTCTTCTCTCCTCAGAATGTCAGTGGGAGTTTGATATCTATATGCCACCAGCCCTCACAAGAGCAATTGCATAGTTATGAAGGTGGTATGAGAATTGGGGGGTTTCTTTCCACCTCATTTATTTATTTAGCCTCACTAAATTTCAACAAAGAACCACGCACAATCCGAGAAACAATGTAAGTACCTCTTTCTTCCTTTGAGTTAACACATTATATCATTAGAGAAAACTGACATAGTCAAGAAAGAAGCAGATAATTGATCCATGACTGTTGACCCGTGACTGTTGTGCAAGGTTTGCCACCAACCATATTGTGAAGTATGCAGATGATACAACAGTAGGGGGCCTTATTCAAGATGACAATGAGGGTGCTTACCTCAAGGAGGTTGAAGATTTGGTGAACTGGTGTAAGAAAAACAGCCTAGTGTTAAATGTTGGAAAAACCAAAGAGATCATTGTTGATTCAGAAAAGGCAGGCACAGCCACACGCCTCTGTGTATTACTGATTCACCTGTGGAGATGGTTAGCAGCATCAAATTTCTGGGTGTGCCAAGTAGGCTGGCTTGATCGCTCAACAGTGAGACACTGGTGAAGTGAGCACAGCAGCGCCTGTGGCATGAGAAAAGTACATCTTTCTTCCCCTGTCCTTACCACTTTCTACAGAAGGACCATCAAGAGCATCCTGTAATATTGCATTACAGTCTGGTTTGGAAGCATCACTGCTTCAGACAGGAAGGCAATGCAGGGAGTGGTGAGGATGGCAGAAAAAATTACTGGCAGTTCCCTCCCTTCCATCCAGGACATGGCATATAAGTGCTGCTTGAGCAGAGTCCACAAGATTATCTGGGACACTACACATCCTCTTCATGACCTGTTTTCCTTGTTACTTTCTTGGAGGAGGCTTCGTGGCATCCAAAGCAGCCACAGTTTTGTTCCATACAGTATCAACCTTGTGGATTCTTAAGCTTCCTCTTTCTGCTGTGTATTCAAGATGAACAATGATTAATATGTATCTGTATTTATATGTAAGGGTGTAGGTATATATATATATATATGTTGTATATAGCAAGTTTATATGTGTGTTATGTATGTGTACACTTTTGAAAGCAAGCAACAGTATTTTATTTTTAATGTGTGCCAGTGTGCCCACAGTAAAAAATAACATTAAAGGTTATTTTATCTATCTTATCTTATCTATAATGTAGGTTCAGATGCTACAGCATTGAGAGATCTTTGAACACGATTTCTAGAGGGATGTCTCTTTGGTAATCATCATAAAACACAAGAGTTGGATCTCTTAGGAATTTAATAGACTTTCTCTGAAGAAGAAATTCACAGAAAATTGAATGTCCAAAGCACACTCAAAGGCTGTAACTCCACTCACCCTAAGAATGAAAGCCTAGAGGTCGGTTAAAACAGGGCTATTGAATTACCTGCCTTTTTCCATAGAACAAATACTAGGGCTTTTGTAACATTGATCTGTATGGGAAGTCAAATTCAGCAACTTAAATAGGGACAAAAAATCATTTCCAATAACCGGTTAAAAGCAGAATTCTAAAGTGAAAAATAAAATCTTTTTTTTTTTTTGCATGTTTACAAAGGATTGAAATGCATGGCTCAACTCAGTTGCTAAAATATCGATAGATTTGATATGTCGTCAGCATAATGTGCAAAGGACAGAATCTCTTTGAATAAATTCCAACATTAATCACCTCTGTGCAAACTGCTGAAATTTAGTTGGTCTGCTTCTTTTTCTAGTATAATAATGTACACTTATGAATTCTGATTTCAGAACAATCCCCAAAAACTACCAGCATTATTTTTCTATGTATTTTGCCATTTATGAGATTGAGATGATTAACATATTTCCCAACATCACATTGATACCTAAGAATTTTGACGATGGCTTTCTTGCAAGACTTGCAATTCAGAACATTGTAAAATTTCTCTTTTGGAAGCAAGGGAGTGCTTTAAACCAGTGGTTCTTAACCTTTTTGAACGAATCGCCCCCTTGAGCCAATGAGGAAGTTGTCATCGCCCCCCTCCCCCAACATGCTCCAGGCGGCGGCCTACCGGCGGCATGGGACACTCCAGCGTTGGTCCTGGCGGGAAGCGAATCGTTGCCCCGGTTCCGACCGAGGACGCCGGCGGTGTGGGAGAATGTTTGGCGACGCAGCCGACGGGGGTGTTCTGCGGATGCCCCGCAGCCCGCGACTTGAGCCCAGGGATGCCGGCAGTGCGAGGGGAGGCTTGGTGATGCAGCCGACGGGCGGGGCGTTCTGCAGATGCCCCGCGGCCCGCGGCTTGAGCCCGGGGATGCCGGCAGCGCGAGGGGAGGCTTGGCGATGCAGCCAATGGGTGGGGCGTTCTGCAGATGCCCCGTGGCCCACGGCTTGAGCCTGGGGACGCCGGCGGTGCGAGGGGAGGCTTGGCGATGCAGCCGACGGGTGGGGCATTTCGCAGGTGCCCCGTGGCATGCGGCTTGAGCCCGGGAATGCCGGTGGTGCGAGGGGAGGCTTGGCGACGCAGCCGACGGGCGAAGCGTTCTGTAGATGCCCCGCGGCCCGCGGCTTGAGCCCGGGGATGCCGGCGGCACGAGGGGAGGCTTGGCGATGCAGCTGACGGGGGGTGTTCTGCAGATGCCCCGGGGCCCGCTGCATTGCCAAGCCTCCCCTCACGCTGCCGGCATCCCCGGGCTCAAGTCGCAGGGCATCCGCGGAATGCCCGTCAGCTGCATTGCCAAGCCTCCCCTCGCACTGCCGGCATCCCCGGGCTC